>JAJPGS010001580.1:0-600000 GCA_028654335.1 Alnus rubra | reverse complement strand
TGGAGAAGGAGAAAGGGAAAAATTTGAAAAAAGGCCAGAAGCGTAGAAAGACTTCAGCCGTTTGGGATCATTTTGATGCCATTCATGGTAAGGAGGGTGAGAAATTAAAGGCAAAATGCAAGTTGTGTGGTGCTGTGTACTTGGCTCCAAGTACTTATGGAACTGGAAATTTGAAGCGCCACATAGAAAATTGTCCGAGGAGAAGCACTCCTGATGTTGGGCAGATGCTCTTATCTAAAAGTCAGGGATCTCTGTCTGTAAGTAACTCTAAATTTTGTCCCAAAAAATTTAGAGAACTGTTGATTGCTTTGGTTATTAAGCATGATTTGCCTTTTCGATTTGTTGAGTATGATGGTTGGAGAGAGATGATAAAATACTTGCATCCTGATGCACCTCTTATCTCTAGGAATACCCTTAAGGCTGATTTGAAAAGTTTGCATATGAGGGAGAAGCAAAAAGTTAAAGTTAAAGTTATGTTGAATGGTTGTCCTGGTAGGATTTGTTTAACATCTGATTTGTGGACTTCTTTGACTACTGATGGATATATGTGTCTCACAGCACATTTTATTGACAAGAATTGGGTTTTAACTAAAAGGGTGTTAAACTTTTCATTCATGCCCCCACCACATAATGGTATATCTTTGTGTGAAAAGACGTATAATTTGCTAGAAGAGTGGGGGATTGAGACCAAGGTTTTCAGTATAACATTGGATAATGCTTCTTCTAATGATGTTTGTGTTGGTTTATTAAGAAATCAATTGAACATAAAGAAAGCCCTTGTTTGTGAAGGCGGGTTTTTTCACATTCGTTGTTGTGCACACATTCTTAATTTGATAGTTCAAGATGGTTTGAAAGAGATTAATAGTGCACTTCAAAAGATCCGTGACAGTGTGAAGTATGTTAGAGGATCACAAATTAGAAAACAAAATTTCCTTTTGGCTGTGAATAAAATGTCATTGGATAGTAGAAAGTGGCTAAAACAAGATGTGCCAACCAGATGGAATTCTACATATCTTATGCTTGAGACTGCTATTCATTATCGGAGTGGTTTTAGTTATTTAGAGATGATTGATTCAAACTATCAGCATTGCCCTACTGCACCTGAGTGGGAACAAGCTACTCATATATGTAGTTTTTTGGCTCCTTTTTACCATGCTACATGTGAGTTTTCTGGTACCAAATATCCCACAGCCAACCTCTACTTTCCTGTGATCTATGATATTTATGTAACTTTGAAGGAAGAAGTTGAGAGCGAAGATGAATATAAGAGATTAATGTCAGCACAAATGCTCTCTAAATTTGAGAAATATTGGTCAGAATTTAGTGTAGTATTGGCTATTGCAGTTGCGTTGGATCCTCGTTACAAGCTTGAACTTGTAAATTTCTGTTATACGAGGCTTTATGGAGTTAATAATTGTAAAGAGTATTGTCATGTTCGTGACAAAATGATCTATCTTTTTTTGGAGTACGGTGGTTCCTCATTTACATCTTCAAGCGCCATATCTCTTGATACAAGAAATGTTAATTTCCAAGCATCCCAACCACAAGTCAAGGCTGTCAAGCGGACTTCCGCAACGATGAAGGTAAAATTATATGTTTATGTTGTGATTTATGTGTTATTGTTAGTAACTTAGAATATAATATATATACTTTTAACTCCTTAGTAAATTATGTTCACGTTATCTTTTTTATTGTAGGCGTTTTTTAATTCTGGCGGGAATGCTCATGCAAATAAGAGTCAATTAGAAATTTATTTCGATGAACCCAGACTGATAATTGCTGAGGGTGGAGATTTTGACATTCTTTCCTATTGGAAAGGAAATGAATGTCGTTATCCTATTGTAGCTGCAATGGCTCGTGATATTTTGAGCATTCCTATTTCCACGGTTGCTTCAGAATCTACATTTAGTGTTGGTGGACGTGTAATTGATCAATATAAGAGTTTGCTCAAACCTGATATTGTTGAGGCACTGATATGCACTCGGGATTAGTTATTTGAAGAGGAAGGTAATATTTGTTATTTGTATATTTATTTTTTTCATTAACTTATATTATTATTTTTTATTACACTAATTCCTCTTATCTTTTGATGTAGAATTGACAAAAATGAATGTTGAAGAGCTTGAAGAAGATCTTTTGACTTTGAATCTCAATTCCAATGATGTTTCGGTTCCAAGTTCATCAGGAACAGCTTCTATTAATATTCCTTGACATTGGCTTATATGTGGATGCGTTTTCTTTAATTATGAGTTTTGTTTTGCCCTAACGAACTGAAACTGAATTATGTAACTTATGTCTTGCCCTTAGTAGTTAGTAGTTGTAAAAATTTTAGTTATGTTTAATTAACTTAAGTTTAACTTGAGAGGAATAGCTTAGCATTTTTCTTTTTGTATTCCTCTTAAATTTTAACAGAATATAGATAATTAAATATTAAATATTTGATAAAGAAGCTTAAATATGGTTGATGAACTTGATGGGGATATAACCGATTATTAACTCAGAATTGGCCCCCCTAGTTGGTAGATTCACTACCTAATATTAGTAAAAGAAAATGCAATTAAGTAGAGTAGGTTTCAAATTTTTTTCATTTTTTGGTAGTTGGTCACTTTCACAAGGCATGCAGAAATTTGGTAAGATAAATAAATATGACAACTTATGCGTTATATTTTGTATAAACCATATACTACAATTCTCGTAATATTTTAACACTATGGGTTGCTTAAAAAAATTGATTAATTTGTTGGACAATTGAAGTAATGGAAATAATGTTGATTTAATTTGCACTTACCAAGAGCCAATGTAATTGTCAAAAATTACTGCAATTTAACCAACAAGATGAATTTACTGTAATTAAATATGCTAACTATTTAATATTGTTATATTGTTATATACTAACTATTAATAACTTAATATGTTAATTTAACATACTAAATATTGTTATCAAAGTATTATAATTAATATGTAATACTATATATATTATACTATGTTTACTATTTACTAATATATTATACTATGTTTCAATGAGTGATCACAGCAGAATTCAAGCCCAAGTTTATAAACAACTTCTATGCATTTATTAATAACATAAATATATAATATGTAAGTATATAAGGCATATTATAAAATATATTACATAACTATAGTTTATAAGTAACAAATTAATAATATGTTATTATATAACTACAAAGTATAAACAATGGTATATGTATAATGTGAACAAATAGTAAGTCTAATATATTCTATATAACTAAGTAACTATAATATAAATATAATATATAACTATTGTTAACCATGTATGATGTGATATATGTGTTTATATATATATGCTAACTATTTAATATTGTTATATTGTTATATACTAACTATTAATAACTTAATATGTTAATTTAACATACTAAATATTGTTATCAAAGTATTATAATTAATATGTAATACTATATATATTATACTATGTTTACTATTTACTAATATATTATACTATGTTTCAATGAGTGATCACAGCAGAATTCAAGCTCAAGTTTATGAACAATCTCTATGCATTTATTAATAACATAAATATATAATATGTAAGTATATAAGGCATATTATAAAATATATTACATAACTATAGTTTATAAGTAACAAATTAATAATATGTTATTATATATAACTACAAAGTATAAACAATGGTATATGTATAATGTGAACAAATAGTAAGTCTAATATATTCTATATAACTAAGTAACTATAATATAAGTATAATATATAACTATTGTTAACCATGTGTGATGTGATATATGTGTTTATATATATATGCTAACTATTTAATATTGTTATATTGTTATATACTAACTATTAATAACTTAATATGTTAATTTAACATACTAAATATTGTTATCAAAGTATTATAATTAATATGTAATACTATATATATTATACTATGTTTACTATTTACAAATTTACTAACATCCTCTCATTAGTCTCATATTTGTAGAATATAATCAATATAATAAATATATAGATAAACCGAAATAGATAAAATATTTGTAGAATTACTAGAATATATATTATGTAGGACCCTAACTAGCTAACTCCCTAAGTAACAAAGTGTAAAACTGTAAATAATAAAAACATATTATTAGGAATTCAAGTGGTTTTTCATTTTTCTTAAATTTTCGATACATTAGTTAATTTAGTTCTAATCTATTCGGTTTAATTTTGCTTAAATATTAGGAATTCTCGTGTCGGGTCGTGTCGGGTAAACGGGTGACACGATTAGTTGTCGGGTTTGTCGGGTCGTGTTCGGGTCACCCGATTATTAATCGGGTCGCGTGTCACAACCCGATTAATAATCGGGTCGGGTTCGGGTTGACACGATTAAATAATCGGGTCAGTCGGGTTGACCCGAACCCGACCCGAATGCACGAATTGCCCACCCTATATTTGATAGATAAGTATGGTAATCAATTCACATTTGATTTGATTTGATTTGATTACCATCAAATTTGATTATAGAAGATTACTATCATTTACAACAAATAACTAAAATCAAATCTCCTAATATATTCTAACACCTATAAGGGTTAGCAACCATTTTGACCATTCATCCCGAGAAATCGTGTATATTTCTTTTTTATTAGGAGAAACTACTCAACAGTGATTTCCATCACCCACTCACTGCTCGAATTCATGACCACCTAACCCTCTCAAACATCTCCACCTTGACTGCGGCATCACGAGTGGCCACTACTGCCACATCTGATGATTGCAACATCACCAGTTCATGGGTTCTTTGAATAATGCCAGTCTCAAAGAGTGTTGGTTAGGAAGCTTGAGGGTGTTGGTTGAAGCCTTTCATGGCCATTTGATCTTCATGTGATCCGTAACCAGGGATAGTTACACGTGGAAATGACCTGGGCAATGAGGGATGCATGATGGGCTTTACCAGTCAAATATGAGGGTTTTGGTTGGTGTCCCAATACCCTTTTTTTAAAGAACCCATGAACTAGTGAACTACCGTCGTGGAAAGTATATACACACTTACACATATACACTATTGTCCTTAAATTTTACCTTGCTATCACATAAATGATAAGCGAAACGGTCAAATCCTAAAGGACCTTTAATACAATATTAGTACTTCGGATATATATGCATACCGCCATATACTAGCAGCTCGACAAGTCTGACTTCGGATGGCCCAGGCTACTAGCAAAGCCGTAATTGTGACCCCCATTCAAGCATGGTGTACCAGTCACAAACAATCATTGGATCCAAAGCCCATCATAACACATTATAAACCTTGACCATAAAGAACAACCCATGTATTAGTAAGCCCATGGTCGTTACTCCGCACGAAACAGAGTACCATGTCATACGATGCAATAGTATGGTTCATTTATTGTTGTTATAAAATTGTAATACTCGTCTTGAAATAGTTATCAATGCTATGGAAATTTAACAGGCTTATAACGTTCCATTAAGAAAAGTAAATCATACTCAGTCAACTGACATATCATATCTATTGTGAAATCAGTTTTGTAAGTATTTACCTAGCGTGTTCGCTCATCCATAAACTGGGACATCCTGGGTTCCTGCTACTGCGAAACATATTTTAAGATTAATAACACTCCTTCATATATAAATAAAACCCTATTTTCATCATTTCTGGTTCCACCCTTCGAACGTTCAACCATAAAGACAATCGTTCGACCTACGGGTAATGAACGTTCGTTAAAGGCTTAGAGAATGTTCGATAGTTTTAGAATGCCTGAAAATCTAAAGATATCATACCCTAACATGCTAACTCTTAATTCAAGGCTTCTAACAGCATAAAAGGGCATTTAAACATGTGATCGAGACCATTTATGAAATCAAGAGTGAGCTTATACTTTTGTTTTTTTTTTAAAAAAAAAAAAAATATTTTCTTTAAAAAGATAGTCTATAAAGCTTGCATGCTTAAAATTTTTAAAACATATAACTAATAAGGATATAATATTAACAACATGAAAGAGAAGTTAGACAATAAGGGTTACCTCTAGTGAATGTGGATTATCTACCAAACTCCTTCTTCATTCTGTAGAACTTCCCTCCAATCAAAAAGTGGGATAAAATAAGTGTATGAGGAGAAATGGTGCAGTGAAAGACGTAGGGGAAAAGGTATTTATAGGAAAAATAATGTAGAGGATAAGGATCATTTGATATGTCAACTGGCGAACATTCGTCAAGTGAAGCTCAAACATTCGTGTACTGTTTAGGGTTAACGAACACTCGTTGTATGATCTGACACACATGTTGATGGCATGGGATGTACTTGCTGATTCACAGTACAATACGTCATTGAACGTTCGTGATAGGGGTTCGAATGTTTGTTATTGGAACTTTGAACGTTCGCAAAGGGATAAGGATGATTGGTTGCATCAGCTAGGGTTTTCATTGATCGTTTGCGAAAGGATAACGAATGTCGGTTATAGGTTTTCACTGAACGTTCCGAGGATCACAGAGAATGTTCAGGGGAAACATTCAAAAATTTTAACTAGGTCATTTTGTGTGTAAATTGTTGTGGGATGAGGTATATGGTTAATCTTTCTTAAAAACAACTGATTTTTATACGGGGCATCGCATTGTCCCATTCTTATAAAATTTCTTCCTTGAAATTCAGTAAATAAAACTTTTCATATCATGAAAATGTAAGCAAATTTAAAAGCATTCAAATAACCAAAATTAAAGATTTTTAAACATGCACACACAAGATAAACGATAAAAATGTCATGAACATGTCAATAAATCTAAATATAAAAGAAATCTCCGATGTCCGCATCCGTGCTTGGAGCCCATCTCTAGTAAGGTTGACCGTAGTCATCAATTGTGCTATCATGGACCATTTAGACTCCCATCTCCCCTGCTCCTCCCTGAAAGTGGTGACGTGGGCATCCAACGCTTCACGTAATGAGCGTACCTCGCTAAATAGTTGGACTGCCCATGGGGGCATGTCCTAGTCCTGGGGCAGTTGATGGGGTGGTGTCACTCCATCGAATGGTTGCTCAGTTGCAACTATTGGGTCCTCCTCCCCTTGCTACTACAATATTGCTTTAGTCAAGTGACCCATGCTCATGCTGATGAAGTGTTTGTTGAAGGGTCCCAATGACTTCTGGATATCTCCCCCTTGTGAGGCCTGTACATCGACCTTCCTTGCTATCTTCATGAATAGTTCTCTGAAAGGCAAGGCGATGTTGGTCATTATCCTGTGGACATTCCACATTTTCCTAATGGCGTGGGTGGCGAAGTTGATGAGAATGCCTTTGAGCAGTGCATATAGGAAATATGCCCTCTTAAGTGCGATCGGGTCGATGTTGGAGATGGGGTGGAGGCATTCTACTACAACCCAGTAGATGAGGTGGACGTCCACCAGAAGAGTCTTGAGGAGATACTGGGGGTCAGCTTATGTCTACACTGTGCCTAAGGTGGCGACCACCTCCATGTAGGGTGGGGCCTGCTCGGGAGTGCAGGGATATGGCGAGTCATAGACTAAGGGAGTGCTGGTAAGCTCGCAGATCAAGTCAGGGGAGACTATAGTCTCCTTTACCTGGAGCATGGATTGGAAGGTGCCATCCCGAATGTCATGCATGTTTGCGTAGAACTCGCGAACCAAGGTAGGGGACACCTTCTCAGATGTAGAGACCATCTCCATTTATCTCTACTGGGTGAAAACCTCCACCGCTAATGGATGAGACACCACGAAGTCGTCGAACTCCACCCTCCTTTCTAAAACCATGTTCCTTCCCAAGTACTGTTTGAAGAAAGCATGGGATGCCAGCTGGGTGCAAAACTTGATGCTGTCAAGCAACAGCTCCTGGGTTGCCTAGGGTTGTTCGGCTGGCAAAGTTAAGGGTAGGGTCGACCAAGATTCGGACTTTGTAGCATCAGAGTCATAAGCAGCATGTGTGTCTAGAGTGGGCTAGCTGTCCTGGGAGGTAGAGCCATCTATTGACGTGTGTTCTCTTCCTAAAGCTCGTCATTACTGCTTGTTACAAAAGAATAATAAATCAAATTCTATCCTTAAGTGTCCTACTCCTAATCAACACAAGGTGGTTTGAAGTCCTGGGTTCGCTCATTTAAAGACCGGGTGTGAAAACAATTTTTTTTTTTTTTAATTCCCAATGAGACGAAATCTCATCGGTTAGCTATAAAATTATGAAATTGCCCCTATGTGACCCTCATTGGTTGACACATGGCAATACGTTAAAATTTGGACGGAAAAATAAACGGAAGTACCAAGTCAGTCTTTTCGCAAAATCTATGTACCATCTGTGATGCGAAATGAAACTGAGGTACCAAAAAATAAAGTTTTTAAACCAAGGGTACCAAACCAAATGTCTTTAACACTTTTTTTTAAGCCCTAGTGTTATAGATGAAATTCATATCTTAATTTCACATTCCAAGTTAAAAACAACAAAGAAAATACAAACACCCCATGGTGGGTTTATCCAAAAAAATACAAACATACGAATTACAAAGTGCAGTTGTTCAAATGTAAATCCAACATTACAAATCCTAAACATAACCTAAACAATGTAAAGAAAAGAAAAGAAAAAGCCTAAACATAACCTAAACAAATTAGATGAAACTTAACCTAAACAAATTGCAAAGTGAGTATGTGAGATATGAGATGAGAGAAAAGAAAAAAAACCTAAACATCACCTAAACAGATTAGATGAAACATAACCTAAACACATTACAAAGTGAGTACGTGAGATATGAGATGAGAGAAAAGAAAAAAAAAATCTAAACAGATTAGATGAAACATAACCTAAACATATTACAAAATGAGTATGTGAGATATGAGATGAGAGAAAAGAAAAAAAACCTAAACATAACTGTTGGTTTATTTTTATTGACTTCATTCTAATCGACAAAAAGGCTTCCATATGAAGGACTTCCATTTCAGGGACTTCCATAACAGGGACACCATAATTCAGACTCTTCCAGAAGAATATTGCAGAATATTAATTTCAAATATGGAATGAATTGATCAAGACATGATATCTGCATAGAATATCCCTAAGAAGGCAATTTCCTGTTGAAGTAAATATTTTGGAGACTTTACAGCTCAGAAAGTCGGTTTTTCCCTACAGCCCGTCCGGACGCCCAGATGCCAGAGTCTAGACGCTCAACACCAAGAGCAAAAGTCCTCTGAAGGTCTGAACAGTTCAGCAGACATTGAAGCCCGAGAGCAAAAGTCCTATGAAGTTTCAGATGGCCCAGCAGACACAAGCCACAGAGAGCAAAAGTCTGAAAGAAGGTTTGGACGTTGATGCGATGACTGTGGACTGTGGAAGTACTTTATGCAACTGTCTGAATGCTAGCGTTGCAAGTCCGGACGCGCTTTAGTCATTTCTCGAAGTTTTAAGTTGTAGGTCCGAATGCTAGAGACCAGGTCCGGACGTTGCTTATGAAATTCGAGTTTGAGTAGAACTAGGTTTTCTGAAGCTTATTTAAAGAGGCTCATAAGCTGTGTATTTGTAAGGAATTTAGTGTAGAATTCTGAGTGTGATAAGAGAGGGTGTTTAGACAGATGTTGTTAGATGTGTTAGCTCTCTTAGAGTTTGTGTGTGATTTAATCAACATTGAAGTCTAGCTTAGGGAGGAGCCCTAAGCTAAAGGAGTCCATTGAAGAACCCTTCAGATATGCGATCTGGTTGAGAGGCGTTCACGTATAGGTCCGTGTTAGAGTTTAAGGTACGACTACTGCAATGTGATTTGTGAGTACGACTGTCATGTAACTAGCTATTTATTCTAAATAGCAGATTTCCTAGATTTTTCTCTTTGTTTAAAGAGTTTTCACTTCGTAACCAAAATATATGTCTATCTTTTTACTGTTTTATATATTTTGGTTGCATGTTTGGTTGTGATCACACACACGTATTAGGAGTCATTTATTTTTCAATAACCTAAACAATGTAAATATAAACCCATACCAAATTCAAAATTGACGTCATTTTGATATTAAAAAACCAAAATAATGTGATATATATATATATAAACCGCATGTATATCTTAAAACTGCTATCAACATCCGCATATACAGATAGTGATTTTTGATAACCGCATCCGCACGTGGATAGCAGATAGTTGCTACCGTGCCCTAGAAAGAAGTAAAACCCGTGCTGCACATTGTTGGTACCATCTGAAGTCAGCCTTCAAAAGTCGTCATTTTAGGGAGTAGAACTTCCGTACTAGAAGCTGCATAAACCTGTTCTATGGAAGAAAAAAGCGCGCAACAAGTCGTTTTGTAAATGTCTGCGCTTATGATTCATTTCAGATACAAAATCTTTGAAAATACAAACACCCAAAACTTGTATCTGCAAATGTAGCCAAATACATTGCAACATAACAATACATCTTGCAATCATTATATTACCATCAGAGCCTGTACAAACAAGTTTTTGTGTTATAACTTAAAGAGACAAAAGTAAATATAAGATCCCGTTAGATGAATATTACGAAAGAGATCAAGTGCCTCGTCTCAGATGCAACAAAACTAGCTAGCACCCTTTCAGCTCGCTAACCATATAATATTAAATACCAATGACACATTTCAAACCCCGCCATAAGTTTCAGGATTTCCCACTTCAGTTTGGTGGCGGCGTTCAGAAGGGCTTACCCATGGTGGATTTACTGACCTAGGAAATTGGCTTGGTCGACTGGTCGCTTGTGAACCAGGATGGAGCTCTAACTGAGCCTGCCGTCTTCTTCTCCATCTCAAAAGTTCGACAAGAATAGAACTCCCGCTCATTGCGACGCCAATCCCAGCAAATGTTGCCAGCAGAATTGACAGAACTGCTTGCAAGCGAACCTGCAGTCCACACAAATCAATTCAAAAAATAAATACAAATTTGTATTAGGCTAGTCCTACTTCGATAGGATATTTTGTTGCAGGTGTTCTCCCATGACCATTCCATTCTGCCACATCAAAGTAAAGACCAGTGCTACAATAATTTCAACAATAAAAGTAGAGATGAAAAATTGTAATCTAATGGCTGCAGCACCCATCTTTTGACACGTGGCATGCTTGATTGGCTCTTGTGGCATCTGAAGATGCACGAATCAGAACAGAGTCATGTCCAATTCATAGAGCCGGTGACAGATACTATTAACGCATATATATTAATGACACGCATATAGGTAAGAAGAGTAATATTTGCCGGCCTAAATCTGGATATGACTCAGAGACTTGGGACCATGACCAAAGTTCCGCCCACAAAAATGTGCATATACATGTACAAAAACTAAGAATCATACAAAAACTCATCAAACAAGATCAGCTAAGGCTAACCTACTTGTCAGCTAAACTTGTTTTAGGATTCATTCTAATCTGTTAAGAGGGAAAGAACTTACGTGGCATTTGGTTTGGAGAATCTAACGTTTACTCCAACATCCACATTCCAAGAATGTGATGCTTGAGAATCTGGATAAACGGGAATATGACTAAACCCACATTTAGGAATTGATTAGGAATCTAATAGAATTCCTGGAGATATGAAATTCTCATATTTGTTTTAATCTTTCCAAAATATCTTTATGTTTCTCTCTTCAAGTGTATAAGGTTGTTTAATCCAAAAGTATTTAAAAATTAAACAAAAAAAAAAAATGACAAGGAAAAAAACTATCTATAAATTGTAGTTTCTCTTTCATTTCCCAATATATAAAGTGTTTATACTGTTTGATTTATTTATTATTATTTCATCTACAACAAAATAAAGCCTATTTATTTCTATTTTTTGTGGCATAAAACAGTTTCTCACTTTTATATACAGATTTTACAAATGGTTATAGTTAAAACTAAAAAGTAGCATTAAAAAAATAACCATAACAAAATTATCACACAGTTTAACTTTTAGTGTATAACTATTACAATATTCAATAAGAGAAAAAGAAACCCAAATAGTAGCATCAAAAAGTTAAAAAGTTCATCAACTATAGATCAATGTTTAGCACACGCACAAGGATGTTTAGCATGTCTTATTAACAAAAAAGCATGGGCAAGGGAATGTGGGCATTTTGTCCTTAGAGACAGAGAGATTTCCCATGGCCAAGGAAATATGGATTACCACACCGTTTGAGAAGGAAATCCACATTTCCAGCAAAAGGTAGTTGGAAGGGAATTCAAATATCCAGGGCATCTAGATTCCCTTGGGGGTAATCTTGTAGGATTCCCAGGAATCCTAAAAGATTACTCCTATCCAAACGCCACATTAATAGAAACCTTAATACATGAACCAGATCTAATTCTTGATGTGGTAACTTTTTAATGGTTTAAATCTATTACACCAACCAGGTTGCCAAAGGGAAATGGGGTCAAACCGACGCCCATTATGCTAACTACCAAAGCCTCACTCTAGATTTCTCAGATAATTTTATCTCTATGTAGTATCAGCGAAACTAAGCAAGCAAAAAAAAAAAAAGAGAGAGAAGTGGAGAGGTTCTTACCGAGTAAAAAATATGTGCAAAGAGGACCACCAGAGCAAACTGAATCGATGCATAAACCCAGACAAATCTTCTCTTCACTGAATACAAATGTTCAAAAGGTGAAGGTCATTAAAATCATTGGGAACAGACAATGTAAAAATTGGAGCTTCTCTTACCTTACAGAAAAAATGGTCCAATATAACATCATAAATGAGTATCATTCATGGTCATAGTTGCACCAAATATTTACAAGGACATTTTACAAATATCAAATATTTTACGTTTAATATCGAATTATCGATCATGGTTGGCTTGGGGTGTGTGATGCATCTGTCTCCCAATTAATCTGGCTTCTAAATGTACCCCACTAGTCCACATATCCAATTCGCAGTAAATAGTTCCTTAGATAATATCTTTTAGAAAGATGCATCAATTTTTACATTATTTCTTAAGGATGTTTATCAACATACCCATGGTTGACGAGGTCATTGATGAAAGTAGACCCAGTACACAAGAAAATGGAAGAGAGATAGCAATTGCACCAGTGCCCATCTTCCCAACCTGCACAGAAACAGATATATTACCAAGGGTATATAAGAGTAAATTTGACAGCTCTGGATGTGGAACTGCTAATCTTACCAGGAGCTGCTCAAGGAAACAAAAGTAGGCTAGCATGCTGATAATGACGAGCACTGGAACCTCCTGCCAAACCCTAACAAAATTTAAACATAAAAAATTTAATGCATGACCATTTTGATTAGAGGGCTTATAAATATAACAAGATAAAACTTGGGTATAACATAAAAAAACACTAAGCTCACTTTCCTGACAGCATTGATGTTTATCAGATTTTATATTGAGAAGAACTCAGATTATGCCTGATTTTCTTTTTTGGCAAGAAGTACACATGATTTTCCTCAAAGATATAATTCATTTAAGCATAAGGAAGTATTATGGAAATAAAGGGTTCAAGAAGGGAGTTGTTATGGATGACCCTTTCTTATCTTAACCAAGTCAGAAACTTTATAGTGGGTAAGAGGCTTATATTGCTCAAGTCTAAAACGTTTTTACCTGAAAGTCGATACCTAGAGATTAAAGAATACATTTTCATGCATGACAAATCTCCACCTTTGTCATTGAAGTGGCAGAGCAAATTAAACCAAGGCAATCCTCCAAGAGTATACAGTATTAGATGAAGATCAAAACAAGAAAGCAGTCCCCCAGGAGTATACAGTATTGGATGAGGATCAAGACAAGGGTGTCCAAAGAGAGAAAATTTATCCACAATCACGAGCTGGATGTTAGGTTGTATGATTCTAATAGAGGGACTTATTTAGGGGAATATGCAGGGTACCAATAGACAACTGCATATGATGTCCTGAGATCAACAAAATTGGGGGAAAAAAACTCCTCCAATAAGAAACAGCTAAAAGTGAGGACTATTTTCTTTTTTATTTATGCAATATTTCTAAACGGTCAATACCATTGTCGGGACAAGAATCTTAAATAGGCTTGTCTCAGACAACTGTTCAAGGTGGCCCAGACATGAGCCATCACTATTAGGTTTTAGCTTTATACAGTTGAGGAATCAAGATCGCCATAGAATATTATAAGAATCAAGCTGAGTCATAAGGATATAGTCAATGGTGATCTGAGAGGTCTGAGACGAGACCTCTCAGGGAAATTTTAAAATTTATAAGAGACTCTTAACACTTGGCTAGCTTCGCAGATTTCAGAAAAGTTAGGGTAGGTGTGGCTGCCACAAGATTCCATCTTTTTGCTTCATCTCCTAGAAGTTCTTAGTTCTTAGCAATAAGCAATCAAATGGAGCACTACAACATTTCTCAGGCATCAAAATTAAATTCACTTGCCTGTATCCATTAACATCTACCAGTGCTCCATTTGCTCCAGTATTTCGAGTTCGAATACTTTGAATGCGCAACAGAGTGACTGGTAAATTCTTAACGTCTTGCTTGCACACATCACAGGTCTTGTTTCCCTTGATGCTGAACCATTTTACTGCACATTCTTGGTGGGCTAGAGCCAGTTCACCTTTGCAGCTGCACTCCATCTTGAGAGTCTCACCACCTTCACACAGTTCAACCAGACAAATTCTACAAACAGCCTCTTCTTCAGCTATGTCTTCACCATCGTCATCATTGATACCTGAACCGTGAGATCAAAATGAGACACAAGACAAAAACCACAAGTGCTAGATTTTTGGAAATGCAGACAATAGGAATTTTAGAATAAGAAAAATTAGTAAAAAGACACTGAAGAAAAAAAGAAAAAGAAAGAATATTTCTACAAGCCTCTTCTGAATAAGAAAAATTATTGCATATAGACCAGAAGCTGTGAATGTAAGTGGCATTTAAAAAATTAGAAATAATTGGGCCCTTTTTTTATCCCATTTTGATCTGTCAATTGATTGTCAAACCCCGTAAACTAAAGCTATAAGTCTAAATCTAGGTTTCTGATATTCATGAATGCAAATATGAGGGCACAAAGTAATTAACACAATGAAATTACCAGCATCCATGGTGGGAGAACTATTTGACACAGTGTCTCCTTCCTTCACTCGAGGTGTAGAAGGAATTACACGAAAAAAGGAATCCATCCTCCTTATGCTTCTTTCTTTGTTGGGAATAGGGACTGAAAGAGAGCGAGATATGTGCAACTGAGCTCCTTTTCTCTGCAACTGGAAATAAGAACTAAAGCTATAGATGCTCAGATCCTTGTATTAACATGACCATGACGCCAGACTAGACAAAAGATGAAAATCATAGAAGATATTGGGAAAAGAGGCGGAAAGTGTACTCAATGTTAGTACAGGAGACTTCGGATGTACTTGACTAATTTGTCTAATGTCTACTCAGTGCATATGCTACATATTGAACATATTTACTGTAAATTAACTTCCTTGACCCTAAGCATCACAAATGAAGAACTTTACTGCAAAAATTCTAGAGAAGCTCTATCCCTTATGTTTACCTACATGTGTTGTTCTATAGAAGATGAGGTCAATGAACTGTGTTAAGCATTCTTAAGGCACTAATCATGAAAACTTACACTTGAATTTGGGGGTCCACCTACGCTTCCAGAATGTGCAGATTCCAGGTTTGAATGTGCTATTGGAGTTACAGGTAGCGATGATGTTCTCTTCACCCTAGGAGTGAATATCTTTGTAAGTGAATATGACCTTGCGATTGAAGGCTTTTCTTGCATCCCTGTAGACGAACCTTCAGTAGCTAGGTTGGAAGCCTTCTCAATATCTGAGGAAGTTCGATACATGAAGCTTAATTTTGGTAAAAGGCTTCTTATGGATGACCTGCCTCTAGTTGAGGGCGGCCCAGGAGAACCTGTAATTCTCTCATCAGTAGAACCAGGTGTCAGGAGAAAATTTACTTTCTTGGGAGTGGGAGTTGGTGTTGGGGGCATCTTTATTCCAACAAAGCCCTGAGAGGACTCTCCTGATGTTCTGGAGGGTATCTCTAGGAAGAGATTTTGCCGTTTCCAGTGATGACCTTGGGGGGTTTCTTCAGTTATTCCCATTGAGTCTTCAATCTGAAATAGGACAACAAGAGATTGGAAAATATTCAAAATGGGCATATAAACTGCACTGAGTAGTTTCTTGCTCTTAACAACCTAGCTAAGCAGCAAAAATTGTTCCAGATATTTTAGGTTGGGTGTCTTTTAAAGATTTGTAGGGATATCAGTTAACAAAGCTGATTTCACTAAACTCAACTAACTAGTTTGAAGCTTTAGAAGACAATCAACCTAAAACTATGCCCGAATTCTCTGAATTATTATATATGGGCATAAATATTTTCAACTCAATACAATTAAGTGTTGCCCAGACAAACATAAATAAATAAATAAATAAAATGAAGCCTTAATCCCAATTAAGTTGGGGTTGGCTATTGATTACCATCAATTAATTGAGGTTGGCAACATGTATTCTTTTCTTCCATTCTATTTTATCTAAAATATAACTCATTCACTTTCCTATTTAATGTATCCTTCTTCACTACTTCAGCTCAAGTTATTCTGTCTCCCTCGCCCTCTTTACACTCCATCAACTAAAGTTAGAGTACTCTTTCTCACTGGTGCATTAATCAGTTTTGTTGCACATGACAAGCCATTTTAGCAACTCCCCCTCATCTTAAGATTAGAGTGAATATATATATGCACAACCTAAAAGTTTATTGATTTCAATCAACTTTTAAATCCTTAAAAGAAAAAAGAAAACAAAAACAAGAATGGGGGTCATATATCCAATATATAGATGCTTAGAACCCAGTGGATTAATTTCAATTCAATTGGGCATCAGAACACCCATTTAATCACATTACTTAAACAAGTGAGAAAACTTTAGGCACTTTTAAATTTTAAGTCGGTTATCAACCACACAACACAAAATTTCAGACATTTACAACAACTCTTCATCCTGCATATACAGTAAAAATTAACAAATTGTAAGAGGTTGGACACCAGAATACGCTCTGCCACCATCAGAAAAAGGCTATAGATCCACTCCACAAGATAGGCTTTTGCAGTAGACCTTACATGGTCCAGGGAAAAAGATCTTGTTAGAAAATGAATTAAATAATTAAATTCACTCATTCCTATCGGCTTATGTATTTGAGATAAGAGGTGATTTAACATACTATCAGAATAGAGGTTATGAGTTCGAACTTGACACCACAATTCACCCCTATTTCAATTAAATATTTCACATATTAGGTTTCACTTGTCCCACACGTGGGAGGGGAATATTAGAATATTAATTAAATGATTAAAAATTCATCATTTCTTATTAACTTAAACTTTTGAAATAAGTGGTAATTTAACCGATCTCTTCTCATTTGTTAACTCACATATTCTTCTTGACTTGGCTGAAACGATGAAAACAACAACTGATGTGTGAAATCAGTCTAAAACAGAATTAATTTGCAAGATATCTTAATGAAGAGATTTTTACAGGCAGGTAAAAAATTAATTTTAACGAGTGTACTCTTTCTAGTGGGCTTACGTTTATCATTCAATTTTTCATGTTAAACCACTATCAGACGCTTAACCACTAGAACGGTAAAGCTCCGCAACAAACTGTAACAATTTATTTATAAATTTCTCAATATTAAACTCGTTGATCTGGAGGCAGACCTCATGTTTTTTACAAACATGGGTTTTCTATAGTAGTATGTATACCACGTATCCTACATATTGGTGCAAAATTCTATGGCGTTCAGAGAGAATAAATAACCAGACACCCCCTTAAGCTCATTTCCATCTCTACAGTAAATCAAATTGGATTCCAAAAATATAATTAAAGTGAAACATAACCCATTAGCAAGAATAATAACCCCAAAAAGACGAAAAGTTAAATCTGAAAGCAAAAACTCAAAGAGAAGTGGAAAAAATATGAACACTCATCAAATTCATCCAAATATTTGAACACTTGAGGGCGCACATAGAATGAGATAACATTGCTGTTCAAAAAGAAAAAAAAAAAAAGAATGAGATAACATTGAAAGTTTCACAGTAAACAAATAAAGGCGTAACAGAAAGTACCTTGTGAACTGGGAATACAACTGTTGTTTCGCATGAACTCACATCATGTCCCTGATCAGCCGCAGGCTTGCCATCAGTTCCCATTCGGTCATAAACCCAGCAAACCGACAACCCCAAATGCCCAGCAAACCAGCAAACCAAAGAATTTGAACTTTTGTACCAACAAAAGCCTTCCCAACCCAAGCAAACCGAAGTTTTAAATACGAGCCAGAGAGAGAGAGAGAGAGAGTGACAGTTTTTCCTTGAGATGTGAAGATAGTGAAGGAGAGGAAGGGGCAGATTGTTTGACATTTAAGGCAAAAAGGTGTGGGAAGGCTGGCCTACTGGCTACTGCCACTCCCCAGACACCAGTGCGCGCCGACTCGGGTGCATTTTTGCATGGTCACGCTAAACACACCCGTGGTCTTAGGGAACAGGTTTTTCACAATAAAATTGCATAATATATCTACAAAATATATGGGTGGAACCTATTACATGAATTTCACCTATGTGTCTTGTGTTGTATATGTATTGTATTTATTTTATTGTGCATCAATCACAACTCTTAACGACGAGTTTTTCCTGAGAGATACCGTCCCTTTTATTTCTCATCTCATTTCTCACCACACTAGAAACAAAAATGGGGTTATATCTGAAAGGGAAGCGCCGCCTGCAGAGCATGCTTTTTAACTTACTGTTTACTTTTCGAAGCGGAATTGATTCATTTTAATCGATCTTTTTAAATAGATAAAGTTTAATATATAAAATATTTAATTAAAATAAAAAATAAAAGATAGAGACAATATTTAAGCTCAAAACTTTTACTCTTATATTATGTTAAATTATTATTTATTTAATAATTTTAAGCTAATAAGAATGAATAAATTTAATTATTTAATCAATATTATAATAAAAACAACAGTAAAAATTGTAATTAAATGAAATAATAAATAAAAATACATATAATATTTTAATAGTAATTTTTACCAGTCATGTTTGAATGTGAGGACTTAGAATTTTGGTGTTTTGATTTTAAAATATCTTTGACGTGACGGAAAGTTGAGAAGTGTATCATGGGAGATCCATATTTGAAAGAATGTTGTATATGAAATTCATATTAGGAAATTGTTTAGTAAACTTTTTTTAAAAAAAAAATGTTTTGTATATCCAAAGAAACAAAGATTGAACATAATTATTATGAGAAAACCTAAGTTCATTTTTTAAGTATGAAGGTTGATTTTTTTTTTTTCAAAAAAAAAAAAATATTAGAAAAAGAAAGTGGTCATGTGGCTAGGCCTATTTCGTTAGAGCGATCGCGCGACCACTTCTATCCAAGACAAAGTTGGCCGTATAGCCATCCCTTTTTTTTTTTTTGTTTTAAGGGTAGAATCAGATTTTTTTTACTTGCATGGCCCGAACCAACGTACTAACGTACATAAATAAATATATAGATACATATAGTTCATTTATCTACTAGGTCAGTAGAAAGATAAATCATCTAACCACTTAGGAGTGAAAAAGTCATCATTACAATATAGTACAAAAAATAATATATTTTTTTTATTAGGATTATAAATTTTTTTGGAATTGTAAAAGACCGCCCCAACTATTAAGGTAGGTCCACCCTGCCTGTTGGGATGGCTATAAGAAAGATGGATTTAATTGGTTTTAAAATGTTCATATTGAATTTCACTTTATTTCTCCTTCTAATACAACTCTTGAAATTCAATTTGGATTTTTTTTTTTTTTTTTTTTTTTTTTTTTTTAACGGCACTTAAGGGCTAAGAACATGAGTACTTGTTTGAGGTTGTTTTTGTATTTCAGTTGATAATTGTTTTATGAAAGTGCATTTTTTGTATTAATTTGAGAAGATTAAATACAATTGGGGATGGCTAACACCTAACAAACATGTCTTTTTGTAGTTGGGGTAATTTTGTAAAGCTCCTGCCACAGGAGATACACAACACAATAATTGTGAGAATGAAAAGTACTGGGGTGGCGTTGGGTGTTGGTGGGCAACCGAATCATACTGTGTGATATTCATCATTATTAATCATTTACATAAATTATTATTTGTCTTAATTACTAACATTTTAGGCTAAAAAAAAAATAAAATTACTAACAATTTGAAAATATAATATGAAACATTTCTAAATAAAACCTACCAGTCAAAATAAACTATCCTCCACATAAGTTTTATATAAAGTCTCTTATGTTATTTGTCTAAATTATTAACGATTCAAATAAATATTTAAGAGATAACTTCACAAAAGGGTATCGAACTGTCGGCTGTTTTGAGAAAATGGTACTAAACTATTAAACGTCTCAAACTAATGTATCCAAGTTTTCAAATGTCTCACTTAAGGGTACTCCGTTAGGATTTACTATTAAATCGTGTCAAAATTCTCAAAATAACCATATTTTTTTTAGGAAAAAAAATGCTAGGATTTAAATGTTGGTCAGAATTTAACGAAATTTGCAAAAATATCAATGCTTGAATCTTTGAAATTTTTTAAAACATAAATACAAGGGTATTTTAGGAATTTTGACTGTATTTAAAGTAAATTTTATCGAAATATTTTTAAGTGAGACGTTTTGAAACTTAAATGTATTAGCTTAAGACGTTTGATAGTTCAGTACCATAACGACCAATAATTTGATACATTTTTGGAAAGTTATCCAATAATCAATTTAAATCGAATTAAATATTTAGCATTTGCGAAATCAGATATGACACGGAATAATTATTGAAGTCCACAGGTTGTAGATAGAGTAGGACAATAATATTCACTAGGCTTTATTCATATAAAATAGTAAAAGTATCGGGCTTGACGGGTGGCCGGTTAAATAAATGACAAAAGACAATGGAACATTAAGAAACGGATCACGTATGCAACCCGGCCAATACAGACACGACACACGTGTTCGGTGCTGTCCCGTGGCCGGTTTTTGCAGGCTGCTTTTGGGGATGGGGCGTGGCTTCCACGCGCCGTCTTTTCCGTCACGAAATTCCTCTCGGCGGTGACTATGTTGTTTGGATGTTTTCTATTTTTTTTTTTTTTTTTTTGTATGTTTTAGTTGTCTATTTCCACGGTCTGTCTTTGTAACACTCAAATATTACTAAATTATTTGTTGGTTTAGGTAATTAAATCGGTCATCTTTTTTGTGTTAGAGTATACTTAAATGTAAAGAGTGGCTCAAACGGTGTTCATGTAATATTTGTATATTGTTTAAGCAGTTGTTTTAATTTAGAGCTTATTCTGATTTAAAGTGTAGAGAGTCTTGAATCTTTATTCTCTGTATTACTTTGAAGCTTTTTTCAACTGTATATGATAACACAAACTATCTATTAAAAAATAAATAAATAAATAAATACAAACACGAGACAAGACAAAGAAGTTGCGTCGTTTTAACTTTTAACCAAGAAAAAGACAACTGCCCGAGCCTACCTTCAAATATATAATCTTTCTTTTTATTTTTGTTTTAACTTTATTGTCCTGATCTGAATAAATTAAGAATAATAGAAAAATGGCAATGCAAAATACACGAACAAACCTATGGAGGCATTGCAGCCCTACACATAATCAAATCCTACGTCACAGATTGAATGGATAGTTGCTACTATTAAATTTATATCTATGATGATATTAAAGAATAAGAAAAGAAAAAGAAAAAGAAAGAAGACTCTTTTCGTGTGACTTTCATTTACGTTGTTAATTAATTAAGGTGTGTTTTTTTTTGGGTTTCAAGCAAAATTTTACACGTGTGTGCATCTGACGTGGAACGTGTCTTAAATAGTGGACCAAATTAAGACAGATTGGTTTCTTTTTTTCTTTTTATTTTATTTTATTTGATATGTCCACACAAGAGATTTATTTGTTTCAATCTAATGAATTATATATATGCTTAAAATGTTTTTAATCAGAAAATATTTTTTAGAAAAAATAATTTTCGATGTTTGGTTCGTACGAAAAAATAAGCGACGATAAAAAACAGCTGGTGCCTTCTGGCGAAGATTCGATAGTTTGAGAAGAAGAAGATCGAACTCGAAAAATGGTTTAAGACGAAATTTAAAAATGAAAAACTAGTTTTTGAAACTAAACAAGCTTTTTTAGTCAAATCAAAAATATTTTCGGTTTAATTATTATTTTTCGGTCACAATAAACACTAAAAAATATGAGAATATTTTCCGTTGAAATAAACTAAGCCTAGTCTTTCTTTCGAAAGGACTTTAAGATAAGGTACGTATTTCTAGTTATGGATGGAAATGCTCTACATCTCGCCAAAACAAGAAAAAACGGGGTGACAGAGAGTTATTGTGCACCCTGTGGCAGTGGATAGATAATGATGATTAACGTGTCAAAAGATCGCATCAAGCCACTACTAAACAATCCCTTATTTGGTAAGTCAAGCCACTAACGATTACAAGTAGGAAAATAAATTTCTTTTAAAAAATTAAAAATAAAATAAAATTGCAAAGGGTACGGGTGGGGGGACAGAGAAGAAACATACAACTTTTCCTTTCAAATGAAACTCTACACCGCTTCCAAGATTCATGAGTAAACCTGTAAAAGTTGGCTGCCAAACTCCAACCGCATCCATTGACTAATCATGATTAAGCTTTTAGACAGGCTTAAATGTCATGGAACATATGGATATTCGCACAGTTATTTGTGATATCTACGTAAAATATGAATATCACTTTTTGATATCTATATTTATTTGTATCATTTTTTTTACTATCTCATCCTCGCTGTTATTAAGTACTTTTATTATCCGCTTTCAGCAAATAGGTAATGAGTTTATTTTAAACGCTTTTAAAAATAATTTTGATTGATTTTTGGTATTTTGAGCTTGTTTTGAAAATATTATGCAACACTAAAAATATGTAAAATCGAAAAAAAAAAATGGATGATCGATACGACCTCAAAATATTAATGGTAATCAGTGCTTACAAAATCACAAGAAACATCTTTATATTTTTTATCCATGATTTAATAAGCATAACAATCAAGTAGCAAACATAATAATAAAAAAATAATAATAAAAAAAAATCTATATATTACATATTCACAAGTGAAATATATATATATTAGATATAACGGGTATGCGAATACGGTTATTATCCGCATCCGCACTTACAAATAATAAATTTTTTTATCAGCATTCGTATGTGCGAATAACAAATGCAGATAGTTAATATCTACCTGCATATATACTCGTAAAGCAAGTTGTGCAAGTACGAGCCCTTCAAACTTTTCTAAAAACAATAATAATTAAAAGGGATAATTGCACCGTTGGTCCCTGTGGTATACCATAATTATTTTTCACTCCCTATGGTTTAAAAAGTTCACTGGAGGTCCTCGTGATATGTAATAATTACAAATCGATCCCTGGCGTCAAATTCTGTTAAAATTTTTAACAGATTCCGTCAAATGCCACGTCAGCGCCACGTGTCGCCAATAAGATGGCGACACGTGTCTATCGTAATAAAAAATATAAATTTATTAAAAAATAAATAAAAATACTTATTTTTTTATAAAAAAAATTCAAAAAAAAAAAACAAAAAAAAAAAAAGCTGAAGGGGTGGCCCAGCCACCCCTTTGGGGGTGGCCTGGCCGCCCCCAGCCACTGGGGGTGGCCGCGCGCCACCCCCAGTGGCTGCAGGGGGTGGCGCGGGCAGTGGGGGGGGGCGCGGCCCCCAGGCCAGGGGGTGGCCTCGGCCACCCTAGATCTACTAAGGTGGCCGATGGCCACCCCGGCACTGGGGGTGGCCGCGCCACCCAGGTGGCTCTGGGGGTGGCGCGCGGCCACCCCCAGTGGCCGGGGGTGGCCATCGGGCCACCCTTAGTAGATCTAGGGGTGGCCCGAAGGCCACCCCCAATGGCCTGGGGGTGGCCGCGCGTCACCCCCGGCGGCCTCTGGGGGTGGCGGCGCGCCACCCCCATGGGCTGTGAGGGGTGGCCAGGCCACCCTCTTTCCCATTTTTGTTTTTTTCTTTTTTTTTCTTTTTAGAAAAAATAAGTATTTTTTATTTATTTTTTAATAAATTTATATTTTTTTATTAAAATTAGACATGTCAGCGCCACGTGTCACCAATAAGATGACGACACGTGGCGCTGACGTGGCATTTGACGGAATCTGTTAAAAATTTTAACAGAATTTGACGCTAGGGATCGATTTGTAATTATTGCATATCACGAGGACCTCCAGTGAACTTTTTAAACCATAGGGAGTGAAAAATAATTATGGTATACCACAGGGACCAACGGTGCAATTATCCCTAATTAAAATGCGTACACTATTTATACAGTATTTTTTTTTTTTTTTTTTTTTTTTTTTTAATCAAGTTACTTGTATTCTTTAATGCAGCAAAGTTGAGGGAATAATTATATTGAAAGAAAGTAATTAGTATTCGTTTGTGGGGGCCAAAAGTAGGCAGTAGGTTTGAATTGCCGATGAAAAGGCAATTTGGTTTGTTTATTTTTATTTTCATTAAAAAATGTGGTGAAGATTCGATCAAGGGAGATCTGGTTGGTCAAGGTTTTTTCAAAATTTTTTTATTGAGATCTTAGAACAAATAATCCCACAAACTAATTAATTATTAAAAGCTCTCATTTTTCTCTTTCAAGTTGTCAATTTTATGAAAGCAGGGATAACTTTTTAATTAATTATTAAAGTTCCCAGGGCAGTGGCATAATTGATGTCTCCATGAAAATAATAAGAAGTCATAGTGGGATTAGAAGAAATCCCACAAAGTGGGTGTGAGTGGGGGTCTTTCTAATGATTTCAATCAAACAATTTCAACTATAATGTGTTTTGCCTTTTAACCTTTTTATTTTTAAGAATAATTTTGTAAAAGGGTATTGAATCATACGTCGTTTTGAGATAATAATATTGAATTAGCAAACATCTCAAATTAGAGTATCCAAATTTTCAAATATCTCACTTAAAGGTACTCCATTAAAACTTACTGTTAAAATCCTAACAGAATACTCAAAATACCCTTATTTTTTTAGAAGAAAAAAAAAATGGTAGGATTTAGATGTTTGTTAGAATTTAACGGAATCTTTAAAAAAAATTTATAATTTTTTTTAAAAAAAAATAAACAAAGGGGTATTTTTAAAATTTTTGTAGGATTTAACAGCAAATCCTAACGGAATACCCTTAAGTGAGACGTTTGTTAGTTTAGCAGTATCCTTATCTTAAAATTGTGTATAATTTGATACCATTTTGTGAAATTATCCTCATCTTTATTTATTTATTTACTTATTTTTATATAAATATATATATATATATATAATGGCTGTTTGGCAGTCAGTTCATGGAAAGTCACAGGCGACCACACAGGCATATATGGGCAAAATCAAATCCAAAAAGGAAGAAATTTCAAAAAAGAAGAAGATAAAAGTCCGCCATTTTTGACTTTAATAAAGCAAACGTCCAATAGCGTGTCGCCCACAGAGAGAAGAAAGTGGTGAAGATGTTACCTTGGGTACTTAAAAGAAGAGAAAGGAAAAAAGGAAAAGGAAAAAGGAAAAGGTATAATATTATGTATTAAGAGTGGCGGTTACGGTAGGTCAAATATGTATCACATATATTTTATATTTGCTTTGGCATTACCAGAAGGGACATGATTGGCTCACAATTTTTTTGCACAACTTTCTACAACCTCACTCACAATGGTGTGGGGCTCACACACATGGACCCCACACCATTGTGAGTGGGGGTTGTGAGGGAGTTGTGATGGAGAACTGATTCCCGTACAACACTTTTACAACAAGTGTACAACAGCCTTCTCACATGGGGTGGGCTCCACAGTGTGTGGGGTCCACCCCATGTGAGAGGGCTGTTGTACACTTGTTGTAAAAGTGTTGTATTTCTATCATTTTTCGTTGTGATGAGGTTGTAGTTTTATCATTTTCCTTATCAGAATCCACTCCCTCTGGAATGGAAACTAGCAATTTAGAAAAAAGAGTAGGCAAAGGTGAGATTTTTTTTTTTTTTTTTTTACTTTTTTTTTTGACATGTCCACACAAGAGGGGAATGTGGATTCGAACTAGTGACATCCGTTTCATAAGGCGTGGTCCCCAGCTGATTGAGTTACCCCTCTGAGACAGACAAATGTGAGATTTAGATGAACTCCATGTATTATTATATCATTAGGTTTAATCTTCTTTTTGTGGTACCATCAACCATGCATGCATCACAAAAACTTGATGACATATAAAGCTTATCAAATAAGCCAAGATCTATCCAACCCTCATGAATGATGATGGAGAGAGAGAGAGATCCATCTAATTATATATTTCAAAATGATCATCAAAAGTCATTGCCTCTTAATTAAGATTAAAGAGATATGAATTCTTATTTCTTAAGGTGCCAACTCTCCTGCCAAGAAACTTGCAGTAAATCCAGACGTGGGGCTTAAACTTTGAAAAAGTTAGGCTCGTGCAATTAGGAATGAACAAATAGCTAGTTAAAAATTGGCATATTTGCCTAATCTGCCCGACTGTAAGGGTTTTGGACAGAATTATGGCCCAGTACCCTATGCGGGCATGCATCCTTATACATTCCTAATAGACGGTACATAAGATAAGAGAACCATCCATTTCCTCATTCTACACTCTTGCTATAATATTTAGAAACTATCAATGATTTGCCCTAAAATAAAATAAAAAAATTTAATGGCTTTTTTACTTTAGGCAAATCAATGAGCTTAATGACTATAGGGGAATGGTTTAGAGGAAGTGAGCCTCCTGCTTAGTGTTAACCAAGGCCTATGAAATAAACAAGCAAAAAAAACAGATGTGCGTTATGTTAGCGCAATTAGGGGTGGGCAAAAACCTACCCACCCGCACAACCAGCCCCAAAACGCCCTGCCTCACCCCTAAATTCACGGATTTTGCCTTATAAATTGCGGGTACGGGTCGTTTTATGTTAAAAATTTTCAGGGTGGGGTGGGTAGCGGGTTGGGGTTTTAAAAAACCTCGGGGACCCGCGCTTGCTGAAAAAAAATAAAAATAAAAAACCCCCTTAAGTAACCCTAGACCTCTTATTTTTTCATCTTTGAACCCAGCCGCTCACCCCTTCGTCTTCTTCCTTCCTCTGATTTTGAAAGTACGCATGTGTAATCTTTTAATGGCAATATATATGTATATATATATATATATATAAAATTTAATGGCAATATTTTATGTTCTGTAAAACAAATTTGTTATTATCTCATTCTTGGTCTTTGATTCTTTGTGTTGGATAAATTCGTGGTCTCTTCATCTTCTTTGATTCTACGTGTTCTTGGTCTCTTCATCTTCTTCGTCTAAACCCGCCCCGCCCCGCCCAACCCACATCAATCCCCCCCGCATCACGCAAACTCTCCACCATTTTTCATGTGGTTCGCGAGTGCAATTTTTACCATTTGTAGGGCTGCGGGGCAGGTCCAAAAAGGACGGAAAACGCCCCCCCATGCTTACCCCTAAGCGCAATAGTTTGATCGTTAGTGCAACAGCTTTCACTATGCTGACGACTTTCCCAGGGCTTCTTGCTGCAGAAAAATTGTTGTAGACAGCTTATTAAGTCGCCACTCTCGCATAAATTGAGTCGCCACTACCCACGAGGCATTGGGAAATCAAGTGGGTCTAAGATTTTTTATTTGTTTTGCTACAAATTTTTGTAGATCTATGAAATGGTAAGAAAATTTTAATGGTGTTATCTTTTATAGTAGCTAGATTGATTGATTTTGTATTTGGCAACAATTTTTATTTTTATTTTATTTTTTATTTTTTTATGGAAGATCCTAGGGGTTGATTTTGTGTTCTTGATCCATATCTATCCGGTGGGGGCAGATACAGGCAAATTCCGCCCCCTATGAATGTGCGGCCGAATAAAACTGCCCTCCGCTAGGGGTGAATACAGTAGGGCTGAAATCAATCCGCTTGTACGGGGTGGTGTTCAGCCCTACATGCAACATTGAACCTAATCCAAAACTATGCTCAGGCCTCATAGTCAGGACACTCTAAAATATGGGTTTCACATTATTTGGTGACCAAATCTATAATTTGCTATTTTATTAGTAATCACAAAAATTACTAACCCATTGGGGAGCATAACAATAAATATTGGTAATATCTAGATCAGTTAAACGGAGTAAAAGCGAAATTCTGGTAACTGAGTTCAAATATAAAAATCGTACAAAATTGGTAAAAATGTTAGACAAGACCCTTATACTATCAAAATTTGTGGTTAATCAGAACTCATCAAAGCCTTTTAAGGAATCTTTTCGATATCAGCTACATGCCAAAGCAAGTAATCTCCAGAGAGGTTTGGTTTATGTCTACCTTTCTAGGAGCATCACCAGTTCACAGTGTGGAGTATGCGGGAAAAGATCAACAGCCATGGCTTTTACGGGTCGGAATGGCTCTGAAACGGGCATAGACTTGGCCCTGTGCCGTGCTAGACCAGCACTACTCATATTTCTCCATCCCCGGTTGTTTTTATTCCCTTTCTCAATTTTCTGAGGAGATGGTGTGCAAAGCTCAATGGCATTTGCCACCAAACTTTCGGGATTGCAGGAAATGTAACTGCACCAAACAGGATAAACTTGAATCACAGTGAAGATAAGATTTGAAAAGACATTGGAAAATAGAGAATCGGTTGGGAACTAACACAAGCCTCCTCAGACAAGGATGAGTTCTCAGAGCTTTTATCACCTGCATCCTCATAAAACAAGAGTCAGCATCAAAAGGACATGGTTTGAGGGAACTAGTTCAAAATTCAATAAACGGCTCCTATCCAAAAATTTAAAACTAATAATGAATTCTTATACATGTTTATTGCAGCCTAGTGGTACCATTTTCATGACATCAATCCCAATCTACTGATGGTAGTTTTATGAAACCAGCTTCCAGAATCTAATTGCATGTGCTGTTATTTTCCCCCCTTTAGAACTATAATTATGTGATACAGAAGGAAATAGGAACACATCTATGAAGCAAGTGCTGCATCTGAGAATGAGCAAAGAACACTAGAAAGAAAAAAAGAAAAGTAAACTGACTAAACTCAGTTCTTGACCAAGCTGACTTGGCCATGATAATAAAAGGGCTTATAGATTCCAGAACCTTCAAAACATTTCATTCTACATCACCCCTAGATGGAAGCATTGGAAATCTTACTTCTTACTTTTAACCTTGAGTTGGAACCCAACATGTCAAGTAAGGCAAGTAAAATATTGTTAATTTCTGATCTAAGAAACCTTAAGGTCCTACAAGGTTGGTGTCAGAAGGGGGGGATAGAAAATTGTATGTATCCCGTAAAAGTTAAAGTTTCATGCTTAAAAAAAAGAGTTCAGTAAACAATGTTGGTAGATGCAGTGAATGGGCCCAGATAGCCTACATATAACTCTCCATGTTATTCCAACATAGGGATTTCAGATCTCAAGATGTGCTGTTTCTTTTTAGTCTCTGTTCGTCTCATCTCAACCAACTCCAGCCCAAATCCAACACGTTGAAAATGCATTTTTGCTAAGTCAATTTGATGGACGAGCAGAAGTGCATAGTCCTCAGGAACCTTAACAAGGCTAGGTGGCAAGGCAACCATCACCTCAAGGTAGTCTAAAACTAATCATTAGCCACGAGGGAAGCCCTAGTTTCCAAAATAAAGAATCTCTTCAATTATCATGCAACCAAGGTATTTGTTGCAATAGAGTAAAGTTGGGTTGAGAAGGAAAAAAGGGAGATTGGGTACGTACAACTGCACACAGCAGAGAAGCATGTAACTTACAATCGGATGAAGTCCAACACGTGGAGGATCAACAATAGCAACAACATTTTTAAACTGCTGTACAGAAGTATTCCCAATTTCAGAAGTGCAATTCCTCTTGAGTTGGCTTTCAGCTTCTTGTCCTCCATTTTCTGAACAATCAGAAGCACTTTTATTATTTACAAGATCATGACGTGTGCTTTCTTCAGGGTCTAGTACACTGTCAATTGAGGTATCTTTCTCTCCAGCAGAAGTGGTTTCTTTGTCACTAGTTCCAGAAGTATCTGAAATCTCATCTAGCTTCTGAGGTGCATTTAGGTACTCTTTCAATAATGACCCCATCACATCCTCTGCCTGTTGCCCCCATCAATGGCAAACACATGGTAAACAAATGATCAAATTAATTATAATCAATGACAACAAGCCTAATCAATTAAAGAAATCATTGATTGAATAATCAAGTTTAAACTTGTTTAATCAACCATACCCCTAAAAGAATTTTACAAAAAAGAAAAAGAAAACTATACTTGGGCAATGGATTTCTCTCTTATGATTTCTTTTCTTACTATAAAAAACCAAGTTAAATGAAGACTATTGCAAACTCACCTTTGCACAAACAAATTTACAGTTCTTAATTCCATTAATTTCAGCATTCCTAAAAGCATCTGAAACTGCAGAAGCATTCATTTCAATGCCAATAACCTGGTAGAAAAATAAAGCCAAAACAAGTTCAACCTTATGAGAAAAGGAAAAGAAAGAATCTAATTTTGTTTTATATACAGATGTAATAGGACTACTTTTCTATAGTACCAATCTCAATCAGCCACTGCAACTAAATGTTTTACTCACATTCCCTTTTCTCCAAAAATGGAAGGGTCTTTGTTACTCAGGGCATTGAATAATTAAAGGAACTGATCATATATGTATGAAAACTAGAAAGAATCCAGGAATTGGGTTGGTGACTATTACCATACCAACACGATGGGCTAAAGTCAGCCCAATTGTTCCAGTCCCACAGCATACATCAAATAGCAATGTATCAGGACCCAAAGCAGCCCAATCCCCGGCAAGCGAATACAGCTTCTCAGCAGCAAGAGTATTAACCTGCAGGACAGTTGGAGAAATATCAGGTGCCACTAGCAAAAACTATTTTATTGAGCAAGAAATTCATAATAATCTGAGCTCCAAACCTGGAAAAAAGCAGTGGGAGATATACAGAACCGAAGATTGCTTATACAGTCATGAATTCTCGCCTCTACAACATCATTGGTTGCATCCAGTTCAGGACCACCGGCTCTAGGAATGGATAGTTGGCGCAAGGGGGCATCAGCCGGTGCAACATTTGATATTCCTTGGTGATCCTACATAAAAACCAATCACCATGCAAGCCATTTGGGAATTAAAGAGAGCATATTGTGACTCTCTAACTAGAAAAAGCACCACGGTATTGCCTTGTATCTGCCTCAATTTTTTTTCCTCTCTCTCTTTGGGCCTGTGCCATAAGGCTAGTTATGACACAGGAAGATTGGCCACATCCACAAAAATCACCATGTGCCTAAATTAGACACAACATGCTTTGTAAGATCACTTCAAGATTCATACCAGAATAGTAAAGCACCAAGTATCTAGAACGCGGTCCATTTATAAACTTCTCTGATTAAAAAGTCTCATGGCAAAAAGCTAGTACCTGAACAACCAAAGCTGTTAGAGGCAAAGATGGAGAATTTGCAGTAGCTCCTGCAGCAAAAGCTTGAGCCAGCCTCTTAAATTCACCAGTTATTACAGCATCATCAAAGCTCACAGAGCAAACCTACATAACCGAGAAAAGAAAAAGAGAAAAGAATGCAATAAATGAAACTTTTACAACAAATTTACCACTCATACTATTTGTAAGTGTCAAAATATTAATTAAATAATTGAATTCACCTTTTCCAATTAGCTTAAGCTTTTGAGATTATCGGTGATTTAGCATGGTATCATAATAGAGGTCTTGAATTTGAATCCTAATTCTACATTATACATATTCCACATGTTGGGCCCTACTCATTGAGGACAAGTTTGAATCTACAAGCCAGGAGAATTAAGAATATTAATTAAATGATTGAGTTCACTATTTTCTATTAGCTTAATATTTTATGGTAAGTTGTGATTCAACAATAAGCAATTCGAGTAGGTTTATTCCCATTTGAAAATGGAAATTTCATCTACCATACAAGTGGCCAAATTGCACCAGTATGAGACAACGCGGTTTCTCTATTTTTTTTCTTTCTCAACAGCCTTGTGGAGCTAGCAGACATGCATGTCTAATTGGAATTCACTTGTTGAAAAAGAAAGAACAAAGAAAATAGAAAAAAAAAAAAAAAAAGCTGAAGCTTCCTAGACAAGTTCATACTGTTCATTATACACCAACCTGAACAATAAGCATGACCTCTGAAATGCTGGCATCAGAATTTTCAACATCAACAACCTTCCCCGGGGTCTTTCCCTCCCGAACCTTGGAACAGAAATTACGGACAGAATATTTATTGAAAGAATGACAGTAATTTTTATAGTACTTCTAGGTATGTTTCAACAGCAGAATAAACACTCCCAATCAATAACTCAAAAGCTGCATAGCAGCAAGAATGCTTATAATTAAATTTCTGGGACTTGGAGCCCTGAAAACAGCAATGCATACTGTTAATTGACGCCAAAATCCAGTATTCTTAAATCTGTTCCAAATTGGTAATTCTGATTGTTGCAAAAATTCCTGGAAGATAGAAGCATATTTGCAGGCAATTCCTGAAACATTGGGGCAATCCACTGGTTCTTCAACTGCTGTCACACCCTCCCTGAGAAGATTCTTTAGTAAATGATTCAGGCAGCAAGAAGTACTCAAAAAACTGAGCAAATGGTATGTACCTAAAGTTACCGAGCATGAATCCCACTGTTAGTTTGCCCTGTACAGAATATCCAACTGAGAACTCGCACTTGTTGCGGTACCCGTTTACAAGTGGTGATTCAATTATACCCTCTAGCTCGCATGGAAGACCACCTGTAGGATTCAAGAGAAAAGGAAAAGAAAGATGACAGCCATAAGAGCCACAATATTTCTCATCCTGCTTCAATAGAATGAAAGAAAATATGACAGGGCAGCATGCAAAAATGGAGCGATCAAGAATGTTGGTTAAAGGTAAGAAAGGTACCTATTTCCCTAGATTTGAGAATCCATTCTGGAAGTGAAACACCATTAGGACAAGCTTTTCGTGCATTTCTAGTCTGCCAGGGAAAAGGTAATAGTTTAGTCAGCTGAAATTTTTTCTTCAACAAAATTAAGACACAGATAACCACAGACAGAAAATATGATCACAAAAAAAGCAAAACAGAAAGTGTTTCTCACAAGTCTTTTGAGAATCTGCATGAGAGTTTTCTTTTTCTGCTCCAACTGATCACCATAAGGCATATGAGCAAGGGGAGTCACAACATCGCGGGCACGCCTTGCCCTTGAAACCAAACCATCAGCTGCTGAATCACTTTTATTGTCATCATTTGTATCACCATCCTCAATCCCAGTTGAAGATATAGAGACTCCTGCATTCTCTCCATCCAATGCAGGTTCCCCAGTTTGCTGGCCATTTAGAGGGAGAGTCGCTGCTGATCTAATTTTCTTTTCAAATGATCGAGCAATGACATCAGCAATCTTTAAATTTTTGTTGCCAATAGATTTTCCTTTCAGTTCCTGCCGCAATGAGATTTAAAGTTCCAGTCACTGTATTTATGGCAAGTTCATGAACAACTCATTTGACATACAAGAAACAGGGGATACCTCCTGTGCAGTTTTCAGTTGTTCTGCATCTTCAAAACTCACAAAACCCACAATCATGCCTTTCTTTTTCTTTGCAGATTTGAAATGAACTCCCTGGAGGAAAAGATCTTTTAAATTTCCAGTATGACAATTCTAAGTCTCTTCTATCACACCAAAGAAGGGACGATTTCATAGATGATTTTCAATTAACTAACTACAGCAAAGACACAGAAACAGAATTGTAAGATTAAAAAGGTTTTTTTACCTCCCAAAAGAATGTCTGTCATGGAAAAATACTATGAGCAAAATCATAAACTTCAATAAAAACTTTTTTTTTTTTATGAAATCAATAAATACATTTTTTTTTAAAAAAAATAATGTAATAAATACATTATTTGTTTAAAAAACCATATCACACCACTCCAACATATAATTCACAAATAGTTTTCTTCGGACAAGGCCCATATCACATGAATGACGTTGGTTTCATATCACATAGCATACATCGTATATGTGCCAGTTTTGCTTTTATGTTGCAAAACATAGAGCTGTTTAAACCAATCATTAGAGAAACACCATCATACCCACGTGCCCAAATCTCAACATACCTTCCGCTCAGCCAAGATATTCACAATCCACAACGGTAAACGGTAACATTCTAGCAGGAGGTGACACTCGCTCTTTTTCACTCTCTTTTAACTCGAGATGAAGCTACACAGACCTCAACCAAGTTTCTGCCAAAGGCATATGAACTGTCTACTGAAAGAGCCTAGCAGGACTTATAATTTCCCATATCAGGTTGGCAAAGGGATACTACAAAGTCCAGGTTTTGGGTGGTCACCATAAGTTATAATACCAAAGTCAAGAAAATGCAATTCCAATCAGTCAAGATTTATCCCAATTGGGACTTCTAATTCACCTCCATATACCCCTTCACCAAGCATGATCAATTTGTACATTTCCACATTTTCTCAGCAACTAAATAAGCAATTAGAGAGAATTGGAAAAAAAAATAAAACAAAATTGACCTCAGTTCAGCATGGAATAAAACCTGAAAACCAACCAAAAACCCCACTTGCCTGCTCGCTAATAAAGTTCCTCAAATTCTCGGAGTTCCACTTCCTCGGCAAATGCACCAAGCACTTGCTAAGCCCAGGGTCCAAGCAACCACCGCCATTATCATCATCTCCATCATTATCGTCATCAACCACCTCAGTCATCATGATATCCTCCTCCTCCAGACCCGCGCGCTTCTCGCTCTCCTCGGACCTCAACGCCTTCTTCGCGCGCTCCGAGGTAGGGTCCCACGTGTTGTCGGGGCGCGGTCGGAGCTCCTCCTCGCAGTGCGCGTACCTGCACGTGCTGCCGTGGCTGCACGACTTCGAGTTGCGCCTGAAGTAGGAACAGAGGCTGGTCTTCCACAGTGGGTGGAGGGACGAGTCCTCTCGCTTTCGCTTTTCGCCGCATGAAACGGCGTCATCCGCCGATGTTGGTTGGGGACTGGAAGGTTCTTGTTGGGATGGGCGAAGGGGTTGGATAGTGGAATCGTCGCCGTCCATTTGGAGAGGAGCGGAAGGTTGAGAGTTTAGGGTTTGGGTTGGAGATGGTTCGTTATCCGGTCGCTTTTCGCCGCATGAAACGGCTTCATCCGCCGATGTTGGTTCGGGATTGGACGGTTCTTGTTGGGTGGTGGAATCGTCACCGTCCATTTGGAGAAAAGTGGAAGGTTGAGGGTCTAGGGTTTGGGTTGGAGATGGTTCGTTATCCGGAGATGCCGCCATTGGAGCAACTGGCCGTGCTACGGTGCTAGGGTGCGAGTGCTTACTCCGAGTGGTATGATAGATTGAAAGTTCATACCCCCGCCCCCGTAGGATGTAAATCAACAAAGTCGCTGTTAAAAAGGCTCGTGCTCGGAACGAAATAGCATAGCTCGAGCTCAATTTATTTATTTATTTATTTTGGAACGGAAACTTTCATTCCATAAGAACCCCGAAGGCAAATAAACTAGTCCTGAAATCTACAACACAAGCCTGAAGGCTGAAGATAATGAATAGAGATGAAGAATTCCTAAACACTAAGTCAGGATCAGACTTAGCTTAAAGCAGTTACCAAAGCAACAATCAAAAAATTACAAGAACAAAACCTTTGGGCTCTCTCTTTACAATAAAGCACGAACCATCTAAAATTGAGAAGACTTGGTCTAGCTATCAAGCCACCTAAATGCCCAAGTAATTTTCAGCCCATTACAATAGTAAACTGCAAAAGAAAGTAAGAATATACATAAAACAGAAACAAAACGCTGAGCCTGCAAGTGGAGGACTACCCTGACATCGGCACGTGTAAGACACACACCGCACTCCGGCCACCCCTGTTGCAACCAGTCAACAATCCTTCCCGAAAACACCACCCCGCTGGCCTGAAAAGTGGAACGTGGCCCTCACGCGCAAACCAAACCCTCAACGCGTGCAAACCACGCTTCGAGCGTGGGAGTTCAATATCACCGGTTGTTGAGGCGGTAGGAACAGATGCTGACGGTGAACAAACACTGGTGGGTCGTGTAGTAAAATCTCTGGCGTATCAACGTAAATATGACGGAAAAGAAAGCCGGGAGACCAAGAATGAAGGTCACTCCCAAGATGACTTAAACAAAATGTATCTGTCAAAACAAAAGGAGAACAACAACCAAAGCACAAATAACCAAACTCCATAGCCCCAACAGCTAGGAGAAACAAACACCACCACTAGAAACTTGCCGGGGGGAACAAAACTCCCACTGGAACAAACCAGGGGAGACAAAAAACCACCCTAGTTCATAAAGAAACTAGAGGGAGAAACACCACCGGGAGGAGGGAGGCGACACCTCCCTCCCCCGGAGAAACCAAACCCTCCGAAGCTCTCTCTCTCTCTCAATTTATTTATTAAATGAATAAAGCTTAAATAAAATTCAGACTCATATAAGTTTGGTTCTTATAAGTTCAGCTCAATTTATATAAACTTGTATAAATTTATATAATTTTATTTATATAATATTATTTTTAACTTTATAATAAAAACATGTTAAGTATTTTTTTTAAAAAAAAATGTTTTTAGTAATGTAATAGATATAAGTTGAGTTATTGTAATTGTGAGTCTCGATATAGATATATGTGTTTTTATGTGTATATAAGCGAGTTTATATATATGTATATATATGTGTAAATGTGTGTGTATCTATATACTATAAGATAAACATATAAAATTGAGATTATATTATTTAATATTTGAGTTAATTTCTCTAATTACTAAAACAATAAATCTTAACCATAAATAAATAATTAATAATTAGTATTAATTAAAAAAATTTAAACAAATATAACATTTACTTTACATATGGAATGACTAAATTACTTGAGTAGCTTGTGAACAAATTCGAACTCGTTCTAAAAATAAATGAACAAAGTTTGAACAGATTATCTAGTTGGGGTGATAAGCTCGAGCTTGACGCGTGTTCGAAAAACAATTAAACGAACCAAGCTTGAACATTCAATACTCAGCTCGATTATAGCCCTATCCTAAACCAATTGGATCGTGGCTACTCCGACCTGAATCCAGGTCCAAAAAAGGATCTAGATCAGGTGCATGCGGTGCAAGATCCTAGATCGGGGCAGTTCATCTAAATTAACTGCATAGAACACATGTCAACAATTCGTGTTGAATCCATGTCAACAATTCGTGTTGAATCCACGTTAGCAATTCGCATGCTTATTTATACACCTCTCAATTTTGTCTCTATTGTTAAGGTTTTATACACCTCTCGATATTATCTCTATTTGTTAGGGTTTTATACGCCTCTCAATTACTCTTTATGACATTTTAGTCTTATTAAATAAAGTTGTTTATTTGCTTATTTATTTCAAAAATAGGGTTAAATACCTCTTTACCTCCTGTGGTTTAAAAACTTTATTTTTTGCCTCCTCAATTTTATTTTATTTTATTTTTTTTCCATATGTAGTACTTGTGCTACGCGAAAAGATGGAGATGGTACCTCCGTCAATTTTTCCATCCAAAACTAATGGATTTTCACGTCAGTGACACGTGGCACATTGAAATTGTGACACGTGGCTACACAATTTTTTTTTAAGTCTTTTTTTTTTTTAAAAAAAAAAAGGAGTGGCTCTTTTGGGCTACATGGGGGTGGCCGGCGACCCCCATTTGGGCTGGGGGTAGTTCGGCCATGACCAAACTGAAAGAAAAAGAAAAAAAAAATTCAGTTTGGCCCTTGGGGGTGGTCAACCCCCCCCCCCCCCCCCCCGTGGTTCGGCTACCCCATAGGCCGAAGTTAAAAAAATTAAAAAAAAAAAAAAAAAAAAGTTTTGGCCTATGGGGGTGGCCCAAAGAATTTTTTTTTAATTATTATTATTTTTTAAAAAAAGGCTTAAAGTTTTTTTAAAAAAAAATTGAAAAAAATTGTATAGCCACATGTCGTAATTTCAATGGTGCCACGTGTCGCTGACGTGGAAATTTGGCAGTTTTAGATGGAAAAATTGACGGAGGTACCATCTCTGTCTTTTCGTATAGCACAGGTACTATGTATGAAAAAAATGAAAACTGAGGGGGCAAAAAATAAAATTTTTAAACTACAGGGGTTTGTAAGGTATTTAACTCTAAACAATATTAGGCATATTATTGTTTTTTCGTATGTATTTAATTATTGTTATTTACCATAAACATGTAAAGTCCATAAATTGCATTGAAGACAGTTTAAGGTGTGTCAATGAGATTATCACACATAAGATCTTAAACCATAAACGTTGTAAACTTATAACTATTATTTGTATTCAATAATGGATTTTGAAAAATTGAAATTGACTTCTAATATAAAGCAAGTGTGTGTGTGCACAATGTGTTAACAAAATAATGCGGAAATTAAATAACGCAAGATTTTTGTTAATGAAGTGGAAAACTCAATATGAGAAAAACCACTCCGAGGCAGCGAAACCCAAGATATCTACTATTCAGAAGACAAGACTAGATACAAAGTAGTAACACTCATATACCCCTGATGCAGTGGTCGTACCTTGCTCTCTAACGTGTAACCCAACACGAACGCCCCCCAACCAGGTCTCCTACCTGAAGGGTCTTCAATGAAATCCTTTACCTTAGAACCAACCCTTAAGATAGACTTCAGATTAAACGCAGCAACATCACACACAACAACGGCTTCAGAGAGATCAACTCAGCTCAATAATCTCACAACATAGCTCTCTAAGCACTAATGGAATTCAATACCGAATTCTTGCAGTTCTCAAGCCTAGGGGCCTCTATTTATAGGCTAACAGTTCAAATGAGTGTTTGGCTTGATAAAACTGGGCACCGTCCGGATGGTGGTCATAGGCCGTCCGAACAGACAACTGTGCGATCGAAATTCCAAAAATTTCGCTGAAAATCTTTCCTATTTGAGAGACAACTGTGCGTCCAGACGGTGTAGCCCTGTCGTCCTGACGGTCGCACGTTTGCTGCAAGTAATTTCCATATAGAGGCTTTGCGCGTTCGGACCAGGAGGATGGTTGTCCGGACGGTTGATCTGATGCACGCAATTTCCATATTTGATACACGTGCGTCCGGACCATGATGACTGGTGTTCGAACGTTTGGATTTGAATTGCGATACTTGCCTTATGGATGAGCGTATCCGGAAGGAAATCCACGTCGTTTGGACGGTTGCAGCAATCTTCCCATATCTGTTTTTTGGAAAGAAATCCATAAGCTTTGGTTGAACACTGAGGGTTGTCCGGACGGGCTGCTGAATGGTCCGGACGGATGCAGGTTGGAGCAGTTCGAAGCTTCTTGACATAGAGGAAGGTCCGGACGAATGATGCTTTAGTCTGATGTGCGTCCAGATGGTATGACACATCGTCTGGAAGGCTGGTGCTTTGGACAGTTGGGCGTCTGGACGGTATGACACGTCGTCCGGACGGCTGACAGGGAGCTGAATTTTCTGACTTGCAAACTATGCAGAATCTTCTGGAAGCACTTCTGAATAGCGGAATCCTTGTTAGAAAGCATCATTACATAGAAGTGATTTTGTCCAACAGAATGTGGCCAATTTCAAACTAACAAACTCCCCCTTTGGCCATTATGGGACAAAAATCACTTGACCGGTTAAAAATACAATCCCGGTCCAAAACTAACATATACTCTCCCTTTTTGTCACAAAGGGACAAAGGGTAAACAGAATATAGAAAGACCACAGTAATAAGATACTCCCCCTTGATGTCTCAACAGTACAAGGGTAAACAAAGTATACAAAATCCACAGACAAAAACGTTCTAAAATCCAAAACAATAGGAAAATAGAGAAGAGTCTGCAAGTCGCCCAAAAGGGAGGAACAAAAATCCTCCAAGTATCAAATCTTGCTGATCCATTGAAATCAAGTAACAGAGAGAAATCCGTATAAAATGATGGATTTGTACTACTTCGGCTTCTAGCTCCGGAACCCGGGAACCATGGACTGAAAAACTTTCAGTCGCTTGATTTTGCAAGGCCTGAACCTGGTTATCTGCAGATTGACATCCTCTAAGCAACTGGTCTGCAAGATAAATGAGGAGATTCACCACTGAGCCTTTAACTGATGCAGATCTGAGGGAATGCTACAGAAGGCTCTGCATGAGTTGGGGGAAAAAGCTCATCTTAAATCCTGAGACCCTTGAGAATTTTGAACAACTGACTCAACAATGGTCAGTTTTCCAAAGGATCCATCTGTCAGATATTGTGCTGGGAGCTGCTGGACGACATATTTCTGAAAAGATTCAAACATAAATATTTCCAAAGAGAATACCACAAAGAAATATTAGTTCTTGTTAGTCCCAAAAAGAAAGTGGTATTATGACAACTGTCAATTGGATGCCTAAGTATTACAAAAGTAAAGATCGCAATCCAAATGACCCAGATATATCAATATCAACCCAACACATAGACCGAATAGGATTTTCATGCACATTATCTCAAGAAAATACTCCAACAAATATTCCAATGTTCTAAAAGCACAAAAACTTAAAAGAATAATGGAAGACACAATGAAGATCATGGGATGAGAAGAGATGTGCAAAGAATGCCAAAATTTCGGGAGGAATCCACGAGAAACACACACAACATGACATGATAAAAATGCAGAGATGTGTGTATGGTAGAGAAAGAGAAGCAAGTCTTAAACCTATGGAGATCCTGTTCGGACGTGTCACTTAACCATCCGGATGACAACTGCTAGGTCAGAATATGGCAAGACTACTCTTGTCTGGATGTAAGAATAGGTCCATCCGAACACTTCACATTGAAAATCTGAAACTTGAGGAAAATTTGCAGAAAAATATTTTTCCCAAAAGTTAGCTTCAAAATACGCATGTATAATCAACTGATAGAACAATCAAATAGCATTGCAGAAATATGCAAAGATATAAATGAGAGTTAAGTATTCAATAAGCACAAATTTCCCTGTAGATAGAAATTTTAAATAGATTACTCAACTCATGCAATGCGTGTGTGTGTGAAGACTTTCTCAATAAGGTATGAAATTCACTGATATGACAAAAAACAACCAGATTTTCCAAACAAGAGAGAAAATCAATGAAAGATCAGCCAAAAGTCAAACCTTATCTTACTAGGGCCTAGCCACCCTCAACTGATACACTCTCCCTAAGATGCAACACCTAATTGTTTTACTTGTACCATGAAGGACAATGTAAAATTTTACTTGCACCATGAAGGACAAGACTTGTTTCGGCACAGAAGCAGTGAATGTAAGCATATAGCACAGAAAACTGAAGAGTTATTGCTTGATTCTAGTGGTGCTGCAATCTATAGAGAATGCTAGAATTTTTAGGTTCTAGGTTCAACTAGCATTTGGTCAATTTGGCCATCTTATCAAAAACCTCTCCTCCTATCCAGAATTTCTAGAAGCAAAAAGTTAGAGAATGAAAGATTTACCTTAGAGGAGTCTTGGATAGTGCACATTTTCATCGCATGAGGAAAGTAACTATCTATCATTAAGATGCAATAGGAAAACTTAGAAGATATCATGTATAAATTCTAAATCATATATAAGCATATTTAATCAATGCACAATGAACTGAGATATCAAGCAAAAACACATGCAATATCTGAAAAGCTATCAAAAGAAAAAAAATAAAAATTCTGCATCTTCTCCCCCAATTTTTTTATTTTTTATTTTTTTTTTGTTGAAAAAAAAAAAAAAAAACAACAAAGACATGCTTATGAAAAAGGAAATGACATCTAGTCCCAGCATGTAAGGTAAAATCAAACCTGTCCTCAGGGAGAGAGGTTTAGAAATACCAAGACAGAAAAGCAGCCGCCCGACGTGCTTTTAACTGTCAACCCCAAAAAAAAAATATTTGCATAAGTTTCTCTAGATAACAAGAGAAAATATGGGGGATAAAATAAACGGTTTTTTCAAACAGAATGCAAAGCATGAATAATATATGACATGAAAAACAATGCAATGCAAACATACCTGATATGCACTAGGATTTAGGAACCAAAATCCTAGGCATGGTGAGACTTCACCTTTACTAGGTGAGTCTACTCCCCCTCAAAGGGTAAATGGTCTCATCATTCTTGACCCATACCTGCTTGACCCGTGGTGGTGGCGTACAGGTCTTGTCCATGTTGTCCATTCTCCTTAGCATACCTTGCATCAGACTCAGAAACCCTTCATAGTCATGGTAGCTAATGGGCTTATGCGTCTTTCTCTTGTAGCGCATTGATTTGTTCTTCTTTGGTTTGCCACTTTGATTGGCAGGAACAAACTGCTGTTGATGTCATGGAGCCTGATGTGCTGTCGGAGGTAGAATGCCTGATGTAGCTCTTCCTGGAAGCTCCCTTTGAACCTCCGACTTTTGAGCCTGGAGCTGTGGACATTTGGGTAGGATGTGACCGGTGATGTCGCAGTGATGACAGGTGGGCATGCTTCTTTTGTTAGAATGCTGCTTGACTTTTTCTGCAGAAATATGGTTAGCATTCTTACACCCAATATTGCCCTTACCTTTTATATGTCTCCTATGAGGAGGGACATATTTGGATGAGGAAGAATCTTCAACTTTACCTCTCCTCAAAGCATCCTGCTTAATCCAAGGCCTGTGGGATTTCAACAAATAACAATTTGGCCTAATATGACCAATTTTCCCACAATTATGACAAGTAGGAACAACTTACCTCTTGTTCCTAATTCCTTGGATTTTGGCATCACATGATTATTTAAGCAAGAATTTTCTAAACAAGTTGTATCTACTATCACAGGCATAATATCTAATTCAGAATCAGAAGCATGTGAAATAGAAGTGCTCATATCATCAACAATAAAAGCAGGCTTGTTAGAAATATCTTAATGAATACAAAGCATGCTTTTCAAATTATCACTTGAGAATTTTTTTCAAGAGATCTTCAGATTATTTTAATTTATTCTCAAGTGTATCAATGATGTCATATAGCATGGTATTCTCAGATCTCAAAGAGTCAATCAAAACATGTGATTCAGATAACTGAACAATCAAAGACTCTTTTTCTTGCTTCACCTTTTTGAACTCTTTTGGAGAAACAATTTTATCCAATTTAGCAAAAACTTTAGAGAGCTCAATATCACAATTTTCTTCAGATAACTGAGAGAAATCCATGATAAAATGTGTAATAAAAAAAATAGAAGTCACAAGGGATGAGGATCACACTCAAGAAATAAATCCTTAACAGAGTGTACCTGCTCTGACACCAATTGAAAAATTGAAATTGACTTCTAATATAAAGCAAGTGTGTGTGTGCACAATGTGTTAACAAAATAATGCGGAAATTAAATAACACAAGATTTTTGTTAACGAAGTGGAAAAATCAATATGAGAAAAACCACTACGGGGCAGCCAAACCCAGGATATCCACTATTCAGAAGACAAGACTAGATACAAAGTAGTAACACTCATATACCCCTGATGCAGTGGTCGAACCTTGCTCTCTAACGTGTAATCCAACACGAACGCCTCCCAACTAGGTCTCCTTCCTGAAGGGGTCTTCAATGGAATCATTTACCTTAGGGTCAACCCCTAAGATAGACTTCAGATTAAGCGCATCAACAACTTCAAAGAGATCAACTCAGCTCAATAATCTCACAATACAGCTCTCTAAGCACTAATTTAATTCAATACCGAATTCTTGCAGTTCTCAAGCCTAGGGGCCTCTATTTATAGGCTAACAGTTCAAATGAGCATCTAGCTTGATAAAAATGGGCGCCGTCCGGACGGTGGTCATAGGCCGTCCAGACAGACAACTTTGTGACCAAAATTTCAAAATTTTGCTAAAAATCTTTCCTGTTTGAGGGCTGCGTCCGGACAATGTTGCCCTATCGTCCGGACGGTCGCACGTTCGCTGCAAGTAATTTCCATATAGAGGCTTCGCGCATCCGGACCAGGAGGATGGTCGTCCGTACGGTTGATCTGATGCACGCATTTTCCATATTTGATACACGCGCGTCTGGACCATGATGACTAGCGTTTGGACAATGATGACTGGTGTCCGAACGTCTGGATTTGAATTGTGATACTTGCCTTATGGATGAGCGCGTCCGGACGGAAATCCACGTCGGCCGGACGGTTACAGCAATCTTCCCATATCTGTGTTTTGGAAAGAAATCCTGAAGCTTTGGTCGAACACTGAGGGTCGTCCGGACGGGCTGCTGAATTGTTCAGACAGATGCAAGCTGGAGCAGTTCGAAGCTTCTCGACACAGAGGAAGGTCCAGACGGGAATCCACGTCGTCCGGACGGATGATGCTTTAGTCTGATGTGTGTCTGGATGGTATGACACGTCGTCCGGACGGCTGGTGCTTTGGACAGCTGGGCGTCTAGACGGTATGACACGTTGTCCGGACGGCTGATAGGGAACCGGATTTTCTGACTTGCAAACTGTCCAGAATCTTCTGGAAGCACTTCTGAATAGCGGAATCCCTGTTAGAAAGCATCATTGCATAAAAATGATTTTGTCCAACAAAATGTGGCCAATTTCAAACTAACAGATTTAACAATTCCATTTGATAAGATCATAACATATCAATTATGATGATCTGTCTTGATCATGTGAAGTAGAGACTTTTTATTGATATGTTGATGCAGATACAATGCACTGAACAAACCACATGAGTTATTATTCTTTTATAACTATTGTCAAAAGAATAACTTGAACTCACGACTACTTATAGCATTGACTCTCAATCCTTAGATGAATACGCACTTAAATGTGAAGTGAAGGTCAGTAGGTCATTTTGACACATTTACATGTGAGACTTTTCGTTGTCAAATCACAGTGTGTTAGGTGATGATATATAGCGTTGTGGAAACACTACTTTTCATAATCCTTTGATTTAATCAAAGTGATATAAAATATGCATTTGAGATAGATTTAATAGAACTGGTTATTTTTAATCTCGGACTTGAGTGTTTTAGTAAGAGTTACTAAAACTTATATATATAAAATGAAATAAGATTTCACAAGTACGAGAATAATCAATGGATTAAATTCGACACTCGTAAATAAGAGGTAGTAAATTAAAGTGACAATTATTTTATGACTTTAATTGGACTATGGATTATTTTATGGAAGGGTTGAATGCAAACTATAAGAAGTCATGGGGAGTATTTGATTCTAAAAAATAAGAAGAAATGCAAAATCAGTCCTTGTAGTTTACTTGAATTATAATTAGCTCAATATGATATCAAAATAAACTTAGAGGTCCTTGCGGTATGCCGCAAAAATAATTTACTTCCGATAGTCAAATTCCATCAAAACACTTGACGGATTACGTTAGTGTGCAATATCAGCGCCAATAAAATGATAACATGTGTCACTCTAAATAAAAAAATATAAATATATAAAATATATAAAAATTAAAAAAACTTAAAAATAATTATTATTGTTATTTTAAGAAAAAGATATAAGGGAAAAAAAAGGTGGCTCGGCACCCACCCCTGGCCACCCCCATTGGCCGACAGTGGCTCTAGAGTGATACGCCCCCCCCCCCCCCACTTTTGGGGTGGTTGGTACCTGCGAGCCACCCCCAGACACCTTTCTTTTTTTTTCTTTTTTTTTTTTTTTTTGAAGTTTTTAAATTCTTATATATATATATTTATTAAGAGTGTAACGCCCCAAATTTGAACTAGAAATTCCTAAGCAGAAACCTCCGGTCTCCACGTGACAATACTACATTAGAGATAGAACTCTCGCAGTGGAATATTTTTTTTTTTCTAAAGTCTTAGGGATTGATAACATAACATATCATAGCTGATTGAAATACCTCAAAACATATATTAGTAGTTACTTTTAGGTTTTTCATTACATGTCACGTGCACACTAGGTGCATCAAAATTAGTGCCATGGGACAACACATAAGCATGCAACATAAAGCATACCAAATAAAAGCATCGTTCTAAATATTTTACATGCCACATAAAATAAATACAAATAGATACAACTAGCTATTTTCAAAGCTAACACATAATAATAATCCGTTAATGCTATTTGATGAGTGCCAAATATTGTATATTTTGACCCCTTAATTTGCATGAGCTAATCCTTTAGTTTTGTTATTTTCTAATATTTTTGGCTAGTTTTTGTGTTTTAATGTTTTGTAGGACATTGAGAGAAAAATGACAATTTTCAAGTAAAAATGCATAGAAGGTGGAAAATCTGGACTCCAAGGGAGTGCGCTTGAGTGCACACGCGCCCATAGCAGCATGCAACACTCATGCGCAGCGCCTCATGAATGCTCGAGTGTGCTCGAGCGCACCTAGTGTGCAATCGAGCGCACCCTGCTGAACTGACAGACACAGAGTCGTACCCAGAACCCCAATCAGTGATTTTTCCATGCCAAATGCCCCTCTTTCTCCGCTTTTTGCAACAGGTCACGCATCATATGTATTCTTGCTTGTTTTTTGTAAGAGAGGAAACCCTAGAGAAGGGTAGAGGTTCCATTTTGCATGGGCCTCTAACCCTAATGTCCTTCTATAAAGCAATAGCTATGCCTCCTTATAGGAGCACGAATTAGGGCAATAGCTAGGCCATTTTTCTCTCTTCTTATAGCTTAGTTCAGTATCTCTTTTCCTTTTGTTACTCTTCTTTTGTAAATTTTAGTTAATTTTATGTTAGTTCTTCAAGATTTTGTGGTGTCTTTAGTCATGGGATGCTAAAACTCTCAACTAAGGTTGAGGATGAAACTTCACCATTGATAACACACACACACTCTTGTTATGCTATTTGTGCATTCCAATGTTTATTGATACATTATTCAAGTTACATTCACTTTCTTGCTTTATGCCTTGGGTTAAATGTGCATCTATTGAAGTAGTTAGACATTTAATGTGTTTCAACCGATAGATATATTGATTTATTGGTTTGAAAGAGGATATCCATTGTGATTTGTTCATTGAACGGATACAATGGATGATTTGATTTCAAATGGATATTCTTTGCGATTTATCTTTGAATTGGATTCATTAAATGCTTTTGACATATGTGGTTAAGGAACTTGAATAATGAGTGTAAAGTTTAAATGTTCTTCGGGTGTTTAAATAGAAAACAAGAGTGTGTGTTGTTGGATTTGGTTTGGTGGATTCTTAAGCCTTAGTTCTTATTATCTTTTGTTCTTCATCTTCTTTAATTTTATTTTGTTATTTTGCATGTTTTTAAACCAAAAAATTTGGAACTAGGTTAAAATGAAATTAGTTAAACTAGAAATTGATTTTTGACCATTTCCTTGTGGATTCAATCTCGTACTTGCACACACTATATTGCAAATGATTCGTGCGCTTGCGAGTACTTTAAAACTGATCACAAGTTTTTAGTGCAGTTGCCGGGGAAATCGGTTCAAAAATTGATTTTTGTTTGATTGATTTTGTTTTTATACTAGTTAGGTAGATTTTTGCTTTATGTAGGTGTTGTTTTGTTTCTGTTTTTATAAACTAACAAAAAAAAAAAAAAAGAGAATTTTTTTTTTTTTTTTTTTTTTTTTTTTTTTTTTTGTGTTTTAGGTTTTGTTTCTGCATTGTTTGCAAAATTTGAGGTCTCTGTAATGCTGCTCGAGTGCATCCAGCCACAGCTATCAAGCTCGAGCACACTTGAGCACATTCGGACAGTGAGGCACCTGAGCACCTGAGCTCGATCCTTTGAGAAGTGCGCTCGAGCGCACGTCTACAGCCAGCAGCAAACCAGAAGCGGCTAAGTAAAAAAAAAAAAAATCTGTTTGTTTTTAGTTTATTTTGTTAATATTTTGTTTCTGTTTTACACTGTTTTACTATTTGTTTTTCTTTTTTAGTTTATTTTAGTATTAGTTAAGTTTTTGTTTGGTGTATGCTTGGTAGGAGATCTTTGAACTTAGACTTGATATCTTTAGATCCTGAAATAGAAAGGATTCTTAGGAGAAGGTTTAGAGCACCTGTTGAGAAAGAATCTGTTGAGATGTGAGATAAAATGAATGTGGGAGAGAATGAGCAGCCTAGGGGAGAAAATGTGGACTATATTAGATCACTTAGGGATTTGTTTGCACCTGTTGCGATGAACTCTCCTTCGTGTATAGTGTTGCCACAAACCAATGCCACCCACTTCGATCTTAAACCTCATGTCATCCAACACCTACCATTTTTCCATGGCTTAGATCTTGAAAATCCTTATAGCCATATGAAAAAGTTCAAGGACATATATGGCACATTCAAGTTCTAAAACTTTTATGAGGAGTCGGTTCACCTTAGATTATTTCCTTTCTCTCTTCACGATAGAGCCAAGGCATGGTTGGACTCAAACATGCCTAGGTCTATCACATCTTGGGAGAACCTGTTGAACAAGTTTTATAATAAGTTCTTCCCAATGTCCAAAGTGAATGAGTACAGAAAGGAGATAAGTTCTTTTACTTAGGAGGAGGATGAGAAGTTTTCAGAAAGTCAAGAGAAGTTTTAGGAGATGTTGATAAATTGCCCTCCACATGGATATGAGAAGTAGAGACTCGTGCAGTTCTTCTACCAATGATTGTCTCAATCCAACCGTAGTATGATCGAGTTAATGAATGGAGGAGCATTTCTGAGTTTGATGGGAGATGAAGCCTATAGGACTTTAGATCAGTTGTCTGACAACTCACAGCAGTGGGATTTTTCAATTTGTCGGGATAAATCTACACGTATCCCCAAGAAATGAGGCATCTATGAGTTGAAGGAAGATATAGAGCTGAAGATAAAGATAGATGCTCTCACAAAGAAGGTTGACGCTCTTGTAGTAGGAAAGTCCATCAATGCTGCCAACACATTCCATGGTGATTGATGTTCCATTTGTGCTAGTCCTATGCACTTAGCACAGACTTGTCCATCTTTGCAGACTTTTGTCGAGTCTACGATAGAATAAGAGAACGCTTTCAATGATTTTAGGAAGCAAGCCAATGGATTGATCTCTGAGACCTACAATCCTGGGTGGCAAAACCACCCTAATTTTTCATGGAAGCATAACCAACTAATGAATCAAGGGGGGAGCCCTCATCATGCCCATAATCAATGCAACCCCGAATTTCATCAACTGGTTCACAATCAGGGTCGTCCAGCGCATTCAACACTTGCATACCAAGCACCCACTCAAGCCCCAACCTCTTATTCACAGTCTACTTTGGAGAACACTCTTAAGGCCTTCATACAATTCACAGGCCAATCTATCAGTGACGTGAAGCATGCTACCATGGTAAACACCTAGGCAATTGCCAAGATGGAGACCCAGATAGGGTAGATTGCTAGTCACCTGGGTGATAGGGAGAAGAAAGCTCCCTAGTCAGGCTGTGCCTAATCCAAAGTTGCAGTTCAGTAGAGGAAGTTCATCTAATGCTGTGTACGGGCAGGAACATGTGTAAGCCATTGTTACACTGATGTCTGGGAGACAAGTGGACAATCAAGTGGTTCTTTCTGAAGAGAACCCTGCTGTGCCTCAAGGGCAAGAGAGTGGCAACACAGAAGACAGAGATGCGGAGCCATCTACAGCCACTCCCACTATTGAGATTCCTCTTAGGTCTTTTGTGCCTAAGGCGCCCTACCCAAACAGATTGCTGGCACCCAAGAAAAGAGGGAAATTTGAGGACATTTTGGAGGTGTTCAAGCAAGTTCAGATCAATATCCAATTTTTGGATACCATCTAGGAAGTGTCGTCTTTTGCTAAGTGCATGAAGGACTTGATCACTGTTAAGAGGAAGACTAATGTCCCAAAGAAAGTGTGCTTAACCGTGTAGGTCAGTTTTATCGTTCAATGCAAGCTACCCATCAAGTACAAGGACCATGGGTGTCCTTGATCTTGGAGCAAGCATTAATCTCTTACCTTATTTGGTTTACCTGCAATTGGGGTTAGGAAAATTGAAGCCCACCTCCATGACACTTCAGTTGGCTAACAGGTCTGTAAAGATACCACGGGGAATTATTGAGGATGTTTTGATTAAGGTTGACAAGTTTTACTTCCCCGTGGATTTCATTGTGCTCGACACGGAACTAGTTTAGAATGTTAGAGTTCAAATACTAGTGATCCTAGGGCAACCATTCTTAGCTACGGCTAACGCCCTGATCAATTGTAGGACAGGGGCGATGAAGATCTCTTTCAGCAATATAACGGTGGAATTGAATATCTTTGATATCAGCAACCAGCCAAGGGGGTATGCTGAGAGCGGAAGTCCATGCTTGATAGAGGAGATCATTGAGGAAGCTGTCGAAGAATCAAGCATTAAGGACCCCTTGGAGGCATGTTTTGCTCAGTTTGGAGAGGATTTGGACTAAGACAAGCTACTTGAGCTAGCAGATGCCATTTTGGAGTTTGCTCATTTGGAGAGCAATAAGAATGAGGAGGCAGCAGTACCTGAACCTCCCAAGAAGGAACTTAAACCCCTACCAGACAATCTTAAGTATAAGTTCCTAGGTCCAACAGAGACTTTGCCTTTGATTATAGCTTTAGATTTACTTGTTGCTCAAGAGGAGAAGTTATTGGATGTCTTGGGAGAGCACAAGGAAGCTATCGGCTGGACCATTGAAGATATTAAGGGAATCAGCCCTTCGGTGGTGATGCACAAGATACATTTGGAGGAGGACGCCAAACCATCGAGGGAGCCACCGAGGAGGCTTAATCCAGCTATGTAGGAAGTTGTGAGAGGAGAAGTGATTAAGTCGTTGGATGCAGGTATCATCTATCCGATTTCTGATAGCAAGTGGGTGAGCTCGATTCATGTTGTGCCTAAGCGGGCTGGAGTGACGATAGTACAAAACAAGGATGGAGAGTTGGTACTAACTCGGATTCAGTCAGAAAGAAGAGTTTGCATAGACTACCGCAAGTTGAACACCGCCACTAGGAATGATCATTTCCCACTCCCATTTATTGATCAGATGGTGGAGCGATTGGTAGGGCAGGAGTACTATTGTTTATTGAATGGTTATTCTAGATATAACCAGGTCCCTATGGACCCCGAAGATCAGGAGAAGACAACTTTCACTTGTCCTTTTAGGACGTTCACCTACCATCGCATGCCCTTTGGGTTATGCAATGCACCTGCTACTTTTCAGTGGTGCATGATCAACATCTTCTGATATGGTAGAACGTTTCCTAGAGATATTCATGGATGACTTCTCCATCTTTGGCTCATCATTTGAGGAGTGTCTGCACCACCTCACTTTGGTTTTGGTGCGGTGCAAGGAGAAGAACCTAGTGCTCAATTGGGAGAAATATCATTTTATGGTGAAGCAAGGTATTGGGCTTGGGTACGTCATTTCTCATTGGGGGATTGATGTTGTTAGTATTTTATATTGGCAACATTCTGGTTGACAAAAACACTTTATGTAACGGTTGCTTTTTAACAGGATTATCGGTTCTATTTAGAGTCTTCAAGTAATATGGACAGTGTCTCATTTCATACCTTGTGTACAGTCACAAGTTTCTAAGAAGATGTCCATGAAGATTTCATGCAATTTCCAAGTCAGAACAGCTGGTTCCTGTGCAATCGTCCGGACGGGCCTTTGAAGGTTTCTGGATGCCCCTCAGTGTCTAGCAGTTTTACGTTGAAGACGTCCAGACGACAGAACAACACCGTCTGAACGCTAGGTTAATCAGTATTCAACAAGGAGTTGGATTTCAGAAGTCGACATTGTTAGAGAGTCTCTACAAGCTGTCCGGACGACGTGGCAACAAGTCCGGACTCTGTCTAGCATTTCAGAATATTCCAGTGTTCCGTTCGAACGCAGAAAGGAGTTATAGCGAAGACCGTCCAGATGCTCGGTCAAGCCCTCCGGACGCGGACCTGATAAAGATAGAATTACACTGTTTCTGAATGGATATCCAAGAAAACCGTCCGGACGAGGCTAACTTCCGTCCGGACGCTCGACAGCTAGAGTCCATTTTTCAGCAGATTTAGGGTTTCCTTAAGCCTATAAATGGGGGGCTATAGGCTTGTATTTTGTACAGAATTTGACAGTGAATTCCATAGTGTTTTGAGAAGGTGTTTAGGGAGAATCAAAGATCTACTAGCTCTCAAGCCGTTACCCGTGTGTGCTCAACCGTTCGTGTGAAGTCTATCTTAGGGGTCGGCCCTAAGGTAAATAAATCCATCAAAAACCCCTTCAGGTGGAAGATCTGGTTGGGAATCGTTCACAATAGGCTTCATGTCAGAGTTAAAGGTATGACTATTGCATAAGGGTATGTGAGTACGAGTGTCTTGTAACTAGCTTTGTTTTTGGATAGTGGAGTTCCTGGGTTTGGCTGCCCCGGAGTGGTTTTTCTCTTCACATAATTTTCACTTCGTAAATAATATCTTGTCTTCTTTAAATTCCGCATTTAAGATATTTTGTTGCACACAAACACACACTTGGTTAAATTAGAAGTCAATAATTATTAATAGAGGTTGACAAAGTAAAGGTGGATATGATTTCCAATCTTCCACCCCCATGTATGGTGAAGGAGGATCGTTTTTTTCTAGGCCATGCAGGATTCTACCGATGATTCATCCAGGATTTTAGCAAGATCGCCAGGCCCTTGTGCAAGTTGTTGGTGAAGGAGGCCCCATTCGTATTTGATAAGGATTGCAAGAAGGCATTTGGGGCCCTGAATAAGATTCTGACATCCACACCCATTATTCAGCCACCCAGCTGGGGTAACCCTTTTGAGATCATGTGTGACGCATCAAATTATGCCGTTGGAGCTGTTTTGGGGTAGCGCATTGATAAGCTCCCCATGTCATTTACTATTCGAGCAAGACTCTGAATGATGCCCAACTCAACTATTCGACCACTGAGAAGGAGTTGTTGGCAGTCGTTTTTACTTTGGACAAGTTTCGATCTTATTTGCTAGGATCTAAAATCATCATCTACTCGGATCACGCGAAATTGAAGTATCTTTTCTTCAAAAATGATGCTAATCTAACCTCATCCAATGGATATTACTGCTGCAAGAGTTCAACATAGAGATTCGGGATAAGAAGGGTTCCAAAAATGTGGTGGCCGATCATTTTTCGAGGATTATCATGGATTTCACTAAGTAGGCTACCCCCCATCTCTGAGACCTTCCCTGATGAGCAATTGATGGACATTGCTTACACTCTTTCACCGTGGTTTGTTGATATAGTGAACTATCTTTTCACCGATCATATGCTTTTGCATTGGGGGCGGCAAGATAAGTCCAAGTTGTTGGCCATGGTGAAGTACTTTTTCTGGGACGATCCTTATCTTTTCAAGTATTATCCCGGTCAGATCATTAGGAGATGTATCCCTGAGCATGACCAACCCAATGTCATCTCCTTTTGTCATGATCATGCTTGTGGAGGCGACTTCAGTGTGAAGAAGACCGCTACAAAGATTTTGCAGTGCGGATTTTATTGGTCGACCATTTTTTGAGATGCTTGATGAGTGCTAAATATTGTGTATTTGGACCCCTTGATTTACATTAGTTAGACCTTTAGCCTTGTTATTTTCTGATGCTTTGGTTAGTTTTTGTGTTTTTATGTTTTGTAGGTCAATAAGTGAGGAATGGCAAAATTCATGTGGAATTGCTTGGAAAATTCAGAAGTTCTGAAGAACTCAATCGATCGAACTTAAATTCGATCGATCGAATTTTGCCCGAAGCCGATCAATCGAATAAAATGTCGATCGATCGAAATTTCCCAGAATGTACTTTTGCAGAAGCGCGCCAGAACACCCAATCAGGAGCTTCTCCATGACAAAAAGCAGTTCTCCCTCTGATTTTCGCAGCAGAACACGCTGGTTTCGTGACCTTGATTTTTTCTAGCAAGAGAGGAACCCTAGAGGGGGTTAGAGGAGTCATTTTACATGGGTTTCTAGCCCTAATTTCCTTCTATAAAAGCCATAGCCATACCTCCTTGTTGAGAGAGTTCAGAGAACAGTAGCTAGGTTTAATTTCGTTCATTTCATAGTGTATTTCAGTAGCTTTTGTTCTTAGACATTTTCTTTTTTGTAAAGCTTTCCTTTTATTTCCATGGTTGTTCTTCATTTTCTTGTGGTGTTCTTAGTCATGGAAGGCTAGTAACCTCAACTAAGGTTGATGATGAAACCTTTCCATTGATGACACTCACACTCTTGTTATACTACTTGTACATTTGATGATATATCATATTTGTTATTCAAGTTCCATTCATTTAAATGCTTTATCTTTTGCAATGAATGTGGTTGTTGGTAGATATAGGACATTTAATGTGTTTCAACCGATGGATACATTGTTTTATCAATTTGAATGATGATATCCATTGTGATTTGTTCATTGAATGGATACATTGGATGATTTGATTTCAAATGGGTACTCTTTGTGATTTATCTTTGAGTTGGATTCATTTAATGGTTCTAGAGTATGTGGTTGAGAAACTTGAATGACACCCTAAGCTTAATGTTCTTTGGGTGTTCAAGTAGAAACCAAGAAGTGTGAGTTGTTGGATTTGGTTTGGTAGATTCCTTAGCCTTAGTTCCTTTTAATTTCCATATTTCATTTCATTTCGGTTATTTAGTCTTTTGTTCTTGAATCAATCCTCAAACCTTTGGAACTAGGTTAAAATGAGGTTGATTAAACAAGACACCAATATTTGACCATTTCCCTGTGGATTCGACCTCGCACTTGCACACACTATATTGCAAACGATTCATGCGCTTGCGAGTACTCATTAAAACACACATCAATGCTCACACTTATTGTGTCTCGTGTGAGCGTTGTAAAAAGCTAGGGAGTATTTCACGACGAAATATGATGACTTTCGACCCATTTTGATTGTTGAAAGTTTTGATGTGTGGGGCATTGATTTCATGGGACCATTCCCAAACTCCTTTGGCTATTTGTACATTATTGTTTTTGTGGACTTTGTGTCCAAATGGGTGGAGGCTGTTGCATGCAAGACCAATGAACACAGAGTTGTGGTTCAGTTTTTGATAGACACTATCTTTGCTCATTTTGGTACTCCTCGAGCAATTATTAGTGATGGAGGTAAGCATTTCTGCAACCGGATTTTTGAGCAGCTGATGAAGAAGTATTTCACCACACATAAGGTTCACCCTCAGACGAGTGGTCAAGTGGAGATTTCAAACTTAGAGATCAAGAGGATTTTGGAAAAGATGGTGAACCCGTTAAGAAAAGATTGGTCTCTCTGTTTGAATGATGCACTGTGGGCTTACCGGACATCATTCAAGACCCTGATTGGCATGTCACCCTACCGTCTTGTGTACGACAAAGCATGTTATCTTTCGATGGAGTTGGAGCATAGAGCATACTGGGTGATCAAGTAGCTGAACTTCGATCTCACGAAGGCTGGCTCACAGAGGAAGCTTCAACTCAATGAATTAGAGGAGCTAAGGAATGATGCCTATGATTGTGCAAAGTTGTACAAGGCACGAATGAAGAAAGATCATGACTAGAGCATTTTGAGATGATCTTTTGAACCCGGTCAAAAAGTCCTTCTTTAAAATTCATGTCTGCATTTTTTTTTTTTTTTTTCAGGGAAGCTCCGATCTTAATGGACAGGCCCATTTATTGTTTGATCAATTTTTCCTCATGGGGCCATTGAGATTGAGGATCCAAAGAATGGTACTACTTTCAAGGTTAATGGACAAAGACTAAGACCATTCTTGGAGTTGCAGTGCTCGGAGGTTGAGACGACCCTTTTGGAGGAATCCGAGTTACTCGGAGTGATTGTCGTTAGTTGTGGATGGTCTGGCTGAAGACTGAAAACTTAGAGCTTGTGGGAGGCAACCCTCATTATTTTCCTCATCATTTGATCTTGTTTGTTCTATTTTTGTTGTGATTTTCAGGGTAGTGTTTGACGTCCAAGGTTGGGGGAGCGTTATTCTAAGTTGTGTTTGACTTGCATCGCCCATTCAGTATTGTATTTCTGGTCACATTGGGGACAGTGTGTCATTTTAGTTTGGGAGTGGGGTAGACATTTTTGTCTATTATTTTTGTTGTTATTTTTATTGCTTTTGTGTATAAAAAAAAACATTGTGTTATGTTGTTGATTAAGTATGATTACATCTTACTGTGGTTTGCATATCATTGGTTTGTTTAACATGTTGAACATTCTATGCCGTTAAAAATCCGAAAATCTTTTGACTCATCTGTTGAATTAGAGAGACTTCACGTGTTTGAATTGTTTATTGCAAACACATTAGCATAGGGTCTGTGAGGTATGAAATTTGATTTGAGAATGAGTGTCTTGAGATTTGTAGGATGACTTATTGATGAAACCTTGGCAATAATAATAATAATAATAATAATAATATCATCAATTTGAGTTCTTATTGAGTAATCGAGCCTCTTGCCTCACTAAGCATTGAGTGTTCGCTTAAAAAGATGAGAATTTCAAGTTGGTTGATTGTATAGGTAGTTTGGCTTTGTAGCATTTTTTACTTGACTAATTAAGCCATTAGGGATGTTTCTACATCTAGTACTCTAAAACCATCTGGTTTGGGAGTCACTAACCCAACACTCGTTACATAAGTCAATTAGAAAGCTTAAGGGAGTCAAGCATTGCACAACCTACATTATATATATATATATATATATATATATATATATAAAATTGCATATTTTGATTTAAGCCTTGGTTTTTTTTTTTTTGATAGAATTCCTATGAGTCTTTGGGTACACATGCTTTGAGAAAAAATAAAACCTCATGAGTTTATGTTAATCTCACTCTGCACTTATTTGAACATGTGATGTTCATTTTGTTAAATATGCCCATGATGTATGAACCATGTGTTTGTGTTGAAATTTTTGCTTGATTGACAAGATAGTGCTTTAAAATATTTGTGGGTATCATTTCTGGCAAACCCTTACGAGACTTCACTCGTCCACTAGGGACACTACAAAAAAATCGGCTTTTGAACTGTTTTGTTAAAACGGCTCTAAATAATTTTGAGCCGTTTTAGTAAAAATGGCTCTAATTAGAGCCGATTTTTGAAAACGGCACAAATTAGCGATGTTTTTAAAGCAACTCTAATTTGAGTCGTTTTAACAAAAACGGTTACATAGATTGTACCATGACCTATCACATTGATTGTACCACAACCTATCACATGGATTGTACCACGATCGATCACATTGATCATACCACGATCGATCACACATGATCGTACCACGATTGATCACATAGATCGTACCACGATCGATCACATAGATCGTACCATGGTCTATCACATAGATCGTACCACGACCGATCACACATACTAACTAGATAATGTATTGCTCAAATTGGAGCCGTTTTTTCCTAAAACGGCTCCAGTTGGAGCTGTTTTTCCAAAATGACTTCAAGTGGGAGGGGGGGCCACGCGCGGGACACACGCCAGCCCCATTTTTTTTTCAAAATTTTTGAAACCCTTGTTTTTGTTTTTTCTTTCTTCTTTCTTGTTCTTCTTTTCTTTTCGTCCAACCCAGAGAGATTAGAGAGAGACCGAGAGAGAAAGAACACCCACACTCTCTCTCTCTCTCTCTCCCCACCACCTTCTAGTGATGCCTGCCCACTCACTGCACCGGACAGCTTGTCGTCGGAGGCCGGTGGGCACGGCCCGATGTCGGTGAAGCTAGGGCTGGCAATTTTGACACGACCCGACAATCCGACACGAACACGACACGGAATTAGCGGGTTTGGGTCTACCTTAAACGGGTTTGGGTCATAAACGGGTCTACCCGTTTATCTTGGTTTGGCGGGTCGGGTCGCGGGTGACCCACCAGACACGATTAACTTCTTCTCTTTTTTTTTCTTTTTCTTTTTTCTTTTTTGGGTTAAGAAAAAAGGGAGAATGGCCTAATGGGAAATTGTCAAATTGGGGGGAATGATCTAAAAAGTGAAAAGTTGAAAACAAAAGATTCAAAACTCAAAAGAATCAAAACAGTGAAAACACAAACAAATATATATATATATATATATATATATATTCTTAGATTCTTAAATTCTTAAATAATATCATAAGTTTCTTAAACTCTTAGCTTGTTAGTAAGTAGTAACTTAATATATATATTCATAATCACTTACTAATTTTATGTTTATTTTATCTCTTTTTATGTAGAATTTTCTAGCATTTGATGGAGTCGATCCTGATGCACAAAAGACTCAATTAAAACTTTATTTGGATGAACCCAAGTATTTGGAGAAGAACACGACATTTGACATCCTTTCATTTTGGAAAGGAAATGAATTTCGTTATCCTGAAATAGCTGCCATGGCTTATGATGTTTTGAGTATTCTTATTTCTACTATTGCTTCAGAATCCTCTTTTAGTATTGGTGGACGTGTGATTGATCAGTATAGGAGTTCACTCAAGCATGATATTGTTGAGGCATTGGTTTGCACTAGAAATTGGTTATATGGAGAGCAAGGTAATATAAGTTATTTGCATATTTAATTTCTTCATTTACTTGTATTTTTTCATCTTATTTTAATGAAATTAATTTCTTTTATCTTTTGATATAGAACAAACTTCAATGAAGGTGGATAACGAAGAAGATGATGTTTTGACATTGGATAGTAGCAGTTCCTGTGAGATCCTCTATTCTTTCTTTTGTTCTTATGTTATTGTTTGTATTTTAGCATGTGAGGCAGAATGGTACAATCTGTTAGATCGATATTGAATTGTAGAAAGTAAATGATGTTAGTTGACATCTTAAACTTTTTCACCTCCCAATGTAATTATTCTGTTTTTTTTCCTTTAGGTATTGGAGTTGAATGACAAAGATGGATATGTCAAAATAACCTGCGTTGGACCCAATCTGATGGACAATGAGCATATGTAGGTCATTCAAGAAATCAAGACTCAAGAGTGGACAATTATGATGCAGTTTTTTGTATTTGTAAATTTGTAATGATGATGTAGTGTTTTTTTTTTTGTTATTTGATTAGACAATTAAACATATTAAGTGATTTGGTGCTAGCCTACTAGGAGACTAGGAGTAGGAGTTTAGAGATGAATTGCTAAAATTATTATTATTTCATTTAAATACCAACAAAAAACCCTCCCAAAAAATAATAATAATATATATATATATATATATATATATATATATATATATATATATATATATATATATATATATATATATATATATATATTTAAAAAAACTTTTAAGCTAAACGGATCGTGTTGACCCGATTCGACCCATTATGTTAAACGGGTCGTGTCGGGTGACCCGTGAAATTATCGTGTCGTGTCGTGTCTGGAGCCCCGACCCGTTAACATAAAAACGGGTCGTGTCTGGGTCTAGGCTAAACGGGTCGCGGGTCTTAACGGGTCGTGTCGGGTGACCCGTTTTGCCAGCCCTAGGTGAAGCAAGGCTTTGATTTTCATTTTTAGTTTGTTTTGGATGATTTTCCTTAGAAAAACCGAATGTGTATTGAGAAATTTTAGGGTTTGTGGAGGATTTCCGGTAGAGGAACCGAATGGGTGTAAATTTATTGAAATTTTTTTGGGGTTGTTTTGGGTTTCCTCTTCCTTTGTTAATGGCCGAATGAATATTGTGAGAATTTCTGAGTTTGTTTTAAGCTAAAAACTGAATGGGTGTTTTGGATTTAAGAGTTTTCAATCTCAATTTTTGATAAATTCTGCCGTTCTTTGTCTATTTGTGTTTTGGTTGTTGTTTTTTTTTTTTTTTTTTGGATTTTTTCATTTTCGGCTAGCTTCCTAAATTCAAGCATGGTTGAATGTATGTATGCTTGCATGTGTTTTTGTATATGTAATGTGTATATGACTGATGAGGATGGTGACCATGGTTTTCAATTTCTTGGCCTTGTTTTGGATTGACAGCTACTGCTAAGGGATATCGAATTGCATTTCTCACTGAATGCTGGGGGGGGGGGGTGGGGGAATTTAGCTCCTTTCTGTAAAAGTTACTATTGATGGTTGACTGCCTAATTCTCTACTGGCTTCTTCCAGATAAGCTGTCATGACATGTCTGATGAGAAATTCTGCTTGCCATTGAGTCGTTGACGATAATTAGATCATGAAGTTTAGGTTCGTATTGTCTAAAGTTGGATTTCTGTTATATTTTTTATGGCGAATTTAGTTCCATTACATGTGGGTTATTTTCTGCAAAGAGTAGAAGAACCAGGAGTTAAAGCACTCATTTGCCAAGATAAATGGCTTTTTTGGTAAAGAACTTTCAGAATGGCAAATTTAGTTGATGGTAGTATCAACTTTATTTTTCATTACTTATCAATTTAATTTTCATTACATAATTCAAGCTTTATATTTTCGCCATGGGTTTTTGTTGCTGTTTTGTATGCATGCTTTTCTTTTATATGCATCATCAGGTTTTTCAGCTAATGTTTATTTATCAGAGTGGCAAGTTTTAACTAATATTTTGGTGTTTCCAGCATGCTAAAAGCCCTGTTACAATTTGTGGCGATATTCATGGGCAGTTCCATGACCTTGCAGAGCTTTTTCGTATTGGAGGGAAATGTATTTGTCTGACTGGGGATTTCAACTTTGTACTCATATTATGTTTGCAAAAGGAATGGTGATCAATTACTGCTTGAGATTTATGAATTGACTGGTTTTTCCAATTTGAGAATTGAAATTCTCCAACTGCAGTTGCTGTGTTAAGATTAATTATTGTTGCAAGTGTGAAAGAGGCTTCTAGACTTAGTTGACCTGAGGTGTTCATGACTTAGCTTATGGGCTTGTTCCGAAGAAGATTGTAATTTTGAGAGTTTCCATCTATGAATTTAGGGTTGGCAATTTTTGACACGACCCGCGAACCCGACACGAACACGACACGGGAAAATAGGGTTTGGGTTTATCATAATCGGGTTCGGGTCATAATCGGGTCAACCCGATTATGACCCGGTTAAAATCGTGTCTGGCGGGTCAACCCGCGGGTTGACCCGCCAGACACGATAAGACCCGATTAAAAAAAAAAAAAACGCAAAAGGCAACCCTAGCTGCAGAATCGCAGATGCCCGCAATCCGCATATTTTCTTTTCCCTTCAGTGCCTTCACCTTCTTCACGCGGCAATCGGTATGCCTGTCGCCTATTTGCTCCAAGCCTCCAAGAGACTGTCCAGTCCAGTGTCCTCGACTCCTCTGTCCAGACTCCTTCACGATTTACCTTGCCCCGGGGATCTGACCTTCGAGATCTGAGTGTTGGGGATTTGAGCGCCGAGGATCTGAGCTTCGCCTTCGGGATCTTGCATTCTTGCTGTTGGAGACCATTAGCGGCAGGCACGCCACCGACGTGAACTACAGCCCATCCTTGGTGGTCGACTGGAAGCCTGGAAGGTGCCGTTAATCAAGCACGGCATATTCGTCGAAATCTGCGACGGCCAGATCGGTTCTCAGATCCAACTATCCAAGCCCAGTCGATCCTGCTCTACCTCATGTCCTTCGTGACTTCGTCCACGTGGCCTGTGGGATGAGACGGTGCCGGTGAGCAGAGAGCAGTGGCCAGTGAGTAGGCGTTAACAGAGTTGCAAAACGTGTTCGTCGGGTTCGTGTCGTGTAACCTGATTCGTTATTGGGTCGTGTTCGGGTTTGCAATTCTGACCCGATTAATAATCGGGTCGGGTTCGTGTTGAACCCGATTATGTAATCGGGTCAGTCGGGTCGACACGAACCCGACCCGCTGACCCGAATTGCCAACCCTATATGAATTTGCATAGAACTTTGTAGGATTCATTTTGGCCTAGATTTTTATTCGATTTTCTTTTGGTGGATATTGAGCCTTCAATTTTTTTTGTGCATCCTAGCCTATAATTGCAATGCTGATACTTATAAATATAAATAATTGCAATGTTGATGATGTGCTCTACTTTCACTCACTTTTGTCCCTAATCGAGACTGCAAGATGTGACATTTTTATCTGAATCGTCTTTCGTTGAATGTTTTAATTTTTGTTGCATTTATTTTTCCCCGGTTGATGTTTTATCTGATTAAACTTCTTGCATTGTCTTTGGTTTCTTGTCACCTCAATTGTCTCCGTAATTTGATAAGCTTTTCTCTTTTATACTTCCCATGTACTTGGATTGCGCCTTTACACTTTTTTAATAAATTTGCGATTACTTGTAAAAGAAAATATTTTTGGTTCAATTAATGGTCATAATTTCCTTCATTTACAAGGTTCTAGATTTTCCTTTGAAGACATCTAGAATAGACCATTTTGTAGCATTTGCTGCTGCACTAGGAATGAGGGATGCGTACATGACTAGAGTGTCCGTATCTCTTCTATTGCCATGTATGTTGTTTGTAGGGTTGTATAATTGTGGGTTGTCAACTTATGAGAACTTGATGTGTGCTTTTGTTGAATGTACCATGTAGTTTTATGCAATACACATGGGGGTGTTTTCTTAAACATGATAAGTTGTGGGTTCTAAATCAATGACATTGTACAAATAAATGAATTGAGTATTTTTGAATATGTTCTTTTAGGAAATTAAATTATTATTTTTTTAAAAAAAAAAATTATTTAGAATCGTTTTAGGGACCCTAAAACGACTCCAAACAGAAAATAATGTTTTTTTTTTTATTTTTTTTAAATTATTTTGTGCTGTTTTACTAACCAAAACGGCTATAACAGGTTAGAACCGTTTTAAAGGTTAGAACTATTTTAACAAAAATGGCTCTAACTGGTTTGAGCCGTTTTAACTTGTTAGAGCTATTTATCCAAAACAGCTTAAACCGGTTTAAGCCGTTTTAATAAAAACGGCTATAATTAAAGTCATTTTAGTTAAAAATGGCTCAAATCAGCACTTTAATATTGGCACTCTTGAGCCATTTTCAAAACGGCTTAAAAAAAAAGGGCTCAAACCATTTTGAGCTGCTTTTAGGCCTTAAAACGGCTCAAAGAGCTGTTTTCTTTGTAATTTGAGTCTTAGGGGTTTAAAAGGCTTGTTACATATGTTAAATGTAATTGTTTATCCCACGACAGCGGACTTATGTTTCATGCTTTGATTTTGTTTTACTAAGGGACTAGTAAAATGTAAGTTTGGGGGTATTTTTTATGAGTGCCAAATATTGTATATTTGGACCCTTTAATTTGCATGAACTAATCCTTTAGTTTTATTATTTTCTAATGTTTTTGGCTAGTTTTTGTGTTTTAATGTTTTGCAGAACATTGAGAGAAAAATTGTAATTTTCAAGTAAAAATGCATAGAAGGCTTGAAAACCTGGACTCTAAGGGAGTGCACTTGATCGCACACTAGGTGCGCTTGAGCGCACATGCGCCCTCAGCAGCATGCATCACTTGTGTACTGCGCCGCACAGCGCCTCATGAATGCTCGAGTGCGCTCCAGCGCACCTAGTGGGCGATCAAGCCCACGTTGCAGAATTGACAGATGCAGAGTCGTACCCAGAACCCCAATCAACGATTTTTCCATGCCAAATGACCTTTTTTCTCTGCTTTTTGCAGCAGGTCATGTAGCATATGTGTTCTTACTTGTCTTTTGTAAGAGAAGAAACCCTAGAGAGGGGTAGAGGTGCCATTTTGCATGGGCCTCTAACCCTAATGTCTCTCTATAAAACCATAGCTATGCCTCATTGTAGGAGCACGAATTAGGGCAGTAGCTAGGCCATTTTTCTCTCTTCTTGTAGCTTAGATCGGTAGCTCTTTTCGTTTTGTTACTCTTCTTTTGTAAGTTTTGCTTAATTTTATGTTAGTTCTTCAAGCTTTTGTGGTGTTTTTAGTCATGGGAGGCTAAAACCCTCAACTAAGGTTGAGGATAAAACCTCTCATTCTTCGGTTATTTCAACCCGTTCATGTCCGTTAAACCTCCCACTTTGAAGTTTATCTGTTTTGACTGGAATCCTACTTGTCCTAGCTTTAGTTTTATATTAGGCCTTTGGACTGTTATTACCCAATCCACTGGTAGTTACAACTTTCCAGCTCTTTTATTATTGTTTTTGGACTCGGTAGCTACAACTTACCCTTCCACTGGTAGCTACAACTTGCTAGTTTGTTCATTAACACATACCTTAATCAATTAGGCACAATATGAATTTCATAAGAAAATATCCAAGCGATAAACAAATATAATGTTAATCATTTTAATAATGTAACATAGAATCATCTCCCAGTAAGTACTTCCATACTTACTCTCTTTGGTACAGTTTTTTACTCTCTTTTGTCATGAATATTAAAAGGTGATTACTTATAAGTCTTTGACGCAATGCTTTATGTTTAAACATCGAAAATAGCATAGTGCTTTTGGCGACATAATGTTTAAACATAATCTTTTAAGTCAAAGTACCTTATAAGTATTTTATAGCAGTTATAATTATTCATAAGAGTTACAAGTATAAATCAAGAGATCAATATAAGAATATAAGTACTACAATGATTTATGTTTAAGCACCGAAACATGGGCAACATAATGCTTAAACATGAGTCCTAATAAAATATATATGAAAATAAGTACTACAATGATTCATATTTAAGCACCGAAACATAGGCGACATAATACTTAAACATGAATCCTAATAATATATATATATATATTACTTATGAAAGTCTTTAGATCAATCATAAGTAATACCATAATTCATGTTTAAACACTGAAACATTGGTGACATAATGTTTAAACATGAATCCTAACAATTATATATATGGAATAAATAATATATAAGCAATAATAATCACCTATGATGATCTAAGACCATCACAAGGTTAAAATACAACAAGGACAATATATATATATATATATATATATATATATATATATATATATATATATATATATATATATATATATCAATTCCATATCATCCATAATAACTTCAAATAAAATCAAAGGAAGATATAAGTGTTCTATAGGTTATTTTCTTCATATATTTTCTTTTTAAAACCATTTCTTTGGTGTTTTGAGTTCCAAGCAGAATATTAACATAAAATATATCTTAGAAAACACTTATGGAGCACTTAAGCACATATAAAACATACCAAACAATTTCTGGAACAAAACTTATCTTTTAAGCTCAAAGTGGCCGAATCGGAGCTTGTTTGAGTTGTTTTCGGTTTTTGTTTCTATTCTACAAAATTAGGCCATGAAAGAGCAAGGTAAGAACTCTCCTAAGGATGTTGGACAGAAGCATAAAAGGCTAGAACAGAAAATTCTCACTCAATCCCTCACTTTGGCCAAGTAATGCATCCTAATAGGGAGTTTTGGTTCTTTTTTGCATGAAATTTGAGTTCAGCATGGAAAGAATGGTAGAGCAAGCTGGTCTCCTATTTATAGAAGCCCTAAGCACTCAGCAAAGTGAAGAAAATCCCACGGAAGTGTGTTGGAAATCATGAAGTGATGAGTGACAAATATTGTATATTTGGACCCCTTAATTTGCATTTGTTAAATCTTTAGTTTTGTTATTTTCTAATGTTTTTTGTTAGTTTTAGTGTTTTAGTATTTGCAGGTCATTGAGAGAAAATGACGGTATTTATGTGGAATTGTAAAAAAAGAAAAAGAAAAAAATGGGGGGAAATAAAAAGGAAAGAGATATTTTGTAGAAGACCAAAAAGAGAGGAAAATTGAAGAAAGCCAAGAAGCTTGTTGTTAAGTGTAGGACCAAAAAAAAGAAAGGGATAGTTGCACCACTGGTTCTTAGGGTTGGCTTAAATTACGAATCACTCCCTGTAGTACAAAAAGTTCATGGAGGGTTCTTGTGGTAAACTATAATTACGAATTACTCCCTAAATCCGTTTTTCGTCCACCAAGTTAACAGAATCCGTTAGTTTGCCACGTCATATAAATAGTGAGACAACCTCTAAATATCATTTGTATTGTAATCTATTAACGGACTTTGTTTATTTGTGGACGGAAAACGGGTTCAGGGAGTGATTCATAATTTAGGCCAACCCCAGGAACCAATAGTGCAATTATCCCAAAAAGAAATGAAAGAAGAAGAAAAAAATTGAGGAAAGCTAAGCTTGCTGTTATGTGGGACCTACAAGAAAAAGACAAAAAGAAAAAAAATGAAGTCTTGTGTACATGAACTGAGCAAAGAAAGCAAAGAAAATGTTTTTTTTTTTACACAAGGGTAGATGCGTCATTTTGGTTTCTTTTTCTAACTCTAGCCGCACCTAATATAAATGAAGCTTTTCTTTGGTAAAAGTGGGGGAAAAAAATGTGAGTGAACATGCGGGATAGGAGGCGCAAGTCAGAACTATAGCCGTTTGGTGCATTTTTCCTCTTGTAAAGTTTTTCTTTTTGTAAGTCTCTCATATTTATGTTTTTAATAAAAGTTAGTATTTTATTTTTAGTCATGAGAGGCTAAAATATTCAACTAAGGTTGAAGATGAAGCCTCGCCATTGATTAGATTTCATATTTTCATGTTCTGTTCGTATAATTCGGATGCGTGTTCATTTCAATTCAATTAAAGGATTAAAACTCTTTTAATTGATTGTTTCAATTAATATATGTGCAAACGTTGGATATTCAATATGTTTCATACAATGGATACATTGAATCTTTTGATTTAATTTGGATATATATTGTGATTTGTTTGTCAAAACGAATACATTGGATGGCTTTGAATTAAATTGGATATTCATTGTGATTTGTGGAAATAATGGATTCATTGAATTTTTCAATAGGTAATTTATGAAAATTAGAGACTATGTGCTTTGATTTTATTGTAAACAAGAGACTATGTGCTTTGATTTGGTGAGTGTGAATTCTGAAACCTTAGTGCATTTTATCTATAATATTTAATTCAGGTTTATTTAGTTATTTATTTTGCATGTGAAAATCTCAAAATTCGAAACTAGGTTAAAATAGGATTAGTTTAAATAGAAATTAATTTTTACAACGCAATTCCCTATGGATTCGATCTCCCACTTGCACATACACTATATTGCAAACGATTCGTGCGCTTACGAGTAATTTAAAACTCACAATAAGTTTTTGGCGCCTTTGGCGCCGTTGCTAGGGAATTTGATGATTTGTGAAAATTGATTTTTATTTGAATTGATTTTATTTTTCTACTAGTTTAGGTAGACTTTTGTTTTTATTTTTCTTCTTGCAATTTTTTGTTTTATTTTTATTTGTTTATGTTTCACTGTTTAACAAAAAAGAAGAAGAAGATTTTCTCTTGTTTGTTTTTCTTTTTTTGGTATCATTGTTTTGCAATTCTGCAGAAACTTCATTTGCACATCAGCGCTTTGTGCTCGATCCCACCCATCTTGCTCTCGAGCGCACATTCGTGGACTACATTACAACGGATCAGTACTTGAAATTTTTCCAAGTTTATTTTTGGACTGTTTTGTGAGTTTTTAAGTTTTAGTTTTGAATTTTTGGTATTTTTCGTTTTGTTTTATGCTTCTATGTAAGTTTTCATTTTTGATTTTATATTATTTATTTTTGTTTATTTTATCCTTTTTTTTTAAAAATAAAATAAAATAATATGGTTCATGTTTTAGGTGGGATATTTGCATGCAAACTAGTGAGGGTGAAACATGAATTGTCACCCATATGAACCATATTCATATTGCTCCAATCCTTATCATATTTCTAGTAATTGTCCATCCTTGGGACAATTCTACAATTTTTCATATGAGCAAATGAACACCAATTTCTCTGGTCCAAGATTTGAATCAAATTCCAATTTTCGTAACACAGACTGGAGGAACCATTCTGATTTTTCGTGGCAAGCTCAAGTCACTGGAAATTGTGCTCCCCAATACCAGGAATTGCACCATTCTGAATATCTGCAGTTCAATAGCCAATCTTCCCATCATTCATCCTGCAATCAACCGGTACCATAGTTCACTCTGGAAGACACCATCAAAGCCTTCATGTAGCTCACAGGCCATGCTATTGGTGACATGAAGAATGCTACTATGATAAACACCCAGGCAATTGCCAAGATGGAAGGACAGATCGATTATCTGGTTGCAGTTGTTAGACTGAGGACTTTACCAAAGTACTGTAAGTATTAACATACTTACTAAGAGTGATACTGGTTTCCGTAATATTTTGATTCCTGCTTTATTTAATTGTATGCGATTTGTTTGGAACATTGCATATTTTACTATTATAACTAATGAATTTATTAATAAAAGAGTTGGGAGTGACGTCTGCCAACGGACCAGGGAGTTACATTTGCCTGAGCAAAAAATACTAATAAATAAAATAGTAGGGAGTTACGTCTGCCTACGGACCAGAGAGTGACGTCTGCCTGTGCCAAAAATATGCTTTAATGGTAATGGGAGTTATGTCTCCTATAACTCGTTAATTGAAGTTACGTCTCCTATAACCCATTAATTGGAGTTACTTCTCCTATAACCCATTTATTGAAGTTACGTCTCCTAAAACCCATTTACAGTGGTTACGTCTCTATGAGAATGAATACAAGAAGAAATTGGTTACTTAAATAAAATAGTATTTCATAATATTATTGAAAACAGTTGACTCACTTGATTACAATATGGGATTGTGATGATAAACACAATCACATAAATGTATTTGTAGGACAGCAATGTCAAGATCATTATGCCGATCCTGATATTCACGGATGAGGCTTTCTATTGCCACCTTTGTATAATGGACTATTTAGTTTAGTTTGTCTTCTATTTTATGCTAAACTTATCTCTTTACGTTATTTTAATATGTAATATTTTTACTTAAGGTTTGTAATTATTTAAAACAATAATTACATAGTATCAGTGCCGCATGTGACACTTATGTTAATGCGTTGTGTGTAATTATCACGTAAGAACATGTTATTCGTATTTAATTATATATTAAGGTAATTCAGTTAGCTCTGATGTGTCATATTCCCAACTCTTTAAGAAAAAGATATGTTTCACTGTCAAATCTCAACTCTGACGATTAAAAATTTCATTTACACATTTTTGTAAAAGGTGGGGCGTTACACCTTGCTTGGCGCAGATGTCCTTAGCTTTCTCCAACAAGGTTCATGCCATCTTCTTCTGATTTTCTTGGATAGATGTAATCAAATCCGGGGCTGTAAAAGCAGAAAAGAGGAAAAGAATCACTTATAAAGAAACTCTTAATTTGATCGATTGCAAATTATTAAAAGAGCATATTAATAGAGAAAGAAACATACGAGCAACGCCGAGAGTGGAAATCATAGCGTAACTAAGGTAAAAAATGGGCTGTACAACGAAGAGGACAAGCTCGGAATTAGCTATGGTTTCATGAAGATTGTTGAGGTCCCAGAGGAGCATGTAGTGGCTACACTCGCTCTCGTCCATTGCCACCCTCACCTTCTTCTTCTGTTCACTCTTTCCTTCATCCATTTCTTTCTCTGCTCTCGTGTTGGCCAACGGTCACCTCCCCCTTTTGGGATTATCTGATTCTTCTTATTATTACTACCAACTCACAATTCACAAACAAACCAACAATGAGTCCTCAAGATTCCTCTTCCACGGCAAAACCATACGGTGAAGATAGTGGAGAGGCTGACTGTGTTTTGGCTTGGGTAGAGGAAGACGAGCCATGTATGCTACTAGAATCTCCATGCTTCTGGAATTTGAATCTTCCACGGCAAAACCACACGATGACACACATAAGCAAAGCACACCAATGCACTATTCCTTGCATGGTTGGACATATTCCTTGCATGAGATATAGTTGCCATTGGATCTGACATTAAAATATAAAGGCCCATGCTCCTGTGCCCCAACCTGAGTGTGTGGTGACACACAAACACAGAGACTAGTTCATAGCCAAACCAGAGAGATAGAGCTCACCATGCTGCTATTTACAGGAAGAGCAAGAACTAGAATTCCTCAAATATTCAGGCCTAAGAGCAAGAGAATTTTGATTCACAAGAACAATTTAAGTCCAAGAATAGTAAATCTAAACATTTGGTTACTAGAAGAAATGAAGAGAAGGATGAGCATATTGGGCTGCTTTGGGTGTTATCATGCTCTATTTTTTGAACGTCAAACAGAGGACGTAGAAAATGTGTATATATTTGTTATTGAAATAGGATTATTTCTCTCCAACTTATTTTTCCTGTATATATTTGTTATTGAAATAGGAGTATTTCTCCTCTTGAGGTAACTAACTCTAAAAACATATTCAGGTAAGAACCCATCAATGGTGAGGTTGAGGAAGGGGTTGCTGATGAGTGCCAAAAAGTTTATATTTGGACCTCTTAATTTACATTAGTTAAACCTTTAGCTTTGTTATTTTCTGATGCTTTGGTTAGTTTTAGTGTTTTTTATGTTTTGTAGGACAATAAGAGAGAAATGATATAATTCAAGCAAAATACAAGAAAATTTGGATGCAGTAGACTACTAGATTTATACCTTTCATGACAGGACCAAACGATATCTTTTTTGAGAGTTTCTTAGTTCTAAATTGAAGTTCAAGATGTCAGCTTTCCAACCCAACAAGTTTCAGCCTATTTGGAGATACATACAAAAAGATATGGCTATTTTAATTTTAGTCGTTGGATCATCCCGAAAATCCAGAAGTTTGTCCATCTCTCTTATTTTTGTTGTCCCATTCCTTCTCTCCCCAAGCTGGGCAGCAGCTCTTCCCAAAAACCTGCACAGCAGCATTTCTCTTCTCCCCAAGCAGCAGCACATGTCATTTTCAAGGGCTGGACAGCAGAACCTTCACTTTCTCCACGCCTGGACAACACTTGGACAGCAACCTGCAACTTCTCCAAGCACACTCCACGCCTGGACAGCACTTGGACAGCACCTTCTGCACTTGGGCAGCATGCCTGGCAGCACCTGCAAGGGACAGCAGCTGGACAGCAACCTGCAGCATCTTCTACACTTGGACAGCATGCCTGGCAGCACCTGCAAGGGACAGCTACCTGCAGCATCTTCTGCACTTGGACACCACGCCTGGCAGCAGCTGCTAGACAACACTACAGCCAAGCCAGACCAGCAGCAGCCCAAAGACCAAGGCAGCAACCGATCCTTTCCTCCTCTCCATTCCTGGCAGCACACGTGAAGTCCCATCCAAGCTGTGCTGGCAGCAATGTTTTGGAGTACAAAAACACCAACACTTCACTAGTTTTAGTCTATAAATAGAAGGAGAGGAGAGAAGAGAAAAGGTAGGGAGGAAAAAAAAAGAGAGAAACGGAGGATGAAGAGAAGTGTGAGAGCAGGGGTGTAGCCTCTGCTTCTCTCATTCTTGGACTATATTTTCCTGCCCCATACTTATTTTCCTTTGTAAGTGTTTAATTTTTATGCTTTTAATTTAATGTTTTAGGTTGTAGTTATTTTATTATGTGTAGTTAAAATTTCGTTTAGGGTTGAGGATGAAACCTCACCATTGAAGAGAAATTGAGTTTCATGCTATTTGAGTTTATGGGTTTTGATTTCTCATTGTTCTACTTCGATTTTTGAGATGATTTTTTGATATCTCTTGTGATTTCCAGATACAAGTGATGATGTGAAATAGTTTCATTAAATTGATGGCTTGGTTTTTCATCTATCAAAACATTGGATATTCATTGTGTTTCGTTCTACTGATACATTTGATGATTTGGTTTAAACCTGATATCTTTTGTGATTTGTGCAATGAACGGATTCATTGAATGATTTAAATGATTTTTGAAGCAATGTAGAGCATACCTAAGATTTGTATGTGAGAACCTCAAAATATGTGTGATGAGCATGAGATTAGGTTGTTGTGATTTGGTGAGTGTGGATTCCAAAACCCTAGACCCCTTTATTTTCATTATTTTTGTTTATGTTTCATTTTATCAAAAACCCCTAAATTTGGAACTAGGTTAAAATAAGATTAGTTTGAATAGAGATTAATTTTTGCAACTCAATTCCCTGTGGGATCGACCTCGCACTTGCATAAAACTATATTGCAAAACGATTCGTGCACTTGCGAGTAATTATAATTTGCACAACAGTTGCCTATGTCGATCGCTACGTCCACCTTCAGACTTGTCAAAGAATTGAAAACTTGACTGAGAATTCCATCGCCACCATCGATAGACCTCCCAGCCCCTTTCACATAATGATTTTCCTGAAAATTGAAATTGACTTCTAAAATAAACAGCAAGTGTGTGCACAAAGTGTCAACAAAAATAATAATGCGGAAATTAAATGACACAAAGATTTTTGTTGACGAAGTGGAAACTCAATTAAGAGAAAAACCACTATGGGGCAGCCAAACCCAGGATATCCACTATTCAGAAGACAAAGCTAGATACAAGATAGTTATACTCACACATACCAGATGCAATGGTTGTACCTTGCTCTTTAACGTGTAACCCAACACGAACACTTCTCAACCAGGTCTCCTACCTGAAAGGGTCTTCAATGGAATCCTTTACCTTAGGGTCATCCCCTAAGATAGACTTCAGTTGTAGCGCAACAACAACACACTTGCAATGGCTTTAGAGGAAACTTAATCAGCTCAACGATCTTCTCAAAATAACTTCTCTGAGAACTTGTGGAATAGGCTGAGGTGCAGAATGGGCGACTGCTGTAATATGTACGGACGCCGTCTGGACGGTGAACTTGGACCGTCTGGACGGACAACAGTGCGACCGAATTTTCCGAGATTTTCGCTAAAAATCTTTCCTGTTTGAGAGCCGCGTCCGGACGGTAAGACACAGTCGTCCGGACGGTCGCACGTCCGGTGCAAGTAACTTCCATATAAGGCTTCGCGCGTCCGGACCATGATAGGCAGTCGTCCGGACGGTTGAAGTCGATTCGGCAATTTTTTTAACTGAAGAACGCGCGTCAGGACTAAGGCTGACTGTCGTCCAGACGGTGATATTTGAATTGCGATTCTTGCCTTATGTATGAGCGCGTCTGGACGGGAATCCACGTTGTCTGGATGGTTGAAGCAATCTTCCCTTAAATTGAACTTGGAAAGAATCTAAAGCTGATCGATCACTGAGAGGCGTTGGGACGGGCTGCTGAGACGTCCTGACGGATGCAAGCTGAAACAGTAGCTTCTCGATACAGTAGAGGTCCGGACAGAAAATGCACGTCATCCGGACAGATGATGCTTGGTCTGTCTGGCGTCCGGATGGTAAGGCACGTCGTCCAGACGGATGGAACAGTGGACAGATGGGTTTCCGGACGGAATGGTATGATCGTCCGGACGGCTGACAGGGACTCTGAAAACTTCTGTCTTGAAAGCAGTGCAGAATCATCTGGAATGCTTCTGAATAGTGAAATCCCAGTTTAAAAAGCATCTTTACAAACAAGTGATTTTGTCAAAACACAGAATGAGGCCAATCACAAACTAACAAACTCCCCATTTGGCCATTATGGGACAAAAATCACTTGACCGATTTTTGAAAATACATTCCCGGTCCAAGCAAAAATTACTCCCCCTTTTTGTCACAAAGGGACAAAGGGTAAAACAGAGTAAATAAACACCAACTGAAATAAAAATTACTTCTCCCTAACAGTCTCAGAAGGACCCGGGAAACAGAGTAATATAGTCCACAAGTTTTTATAAACAAAAAGGGCATAGCAAAATATAAAGCAAAGTGTCTCAAACAACACATAACAAAAAGAAACTAAGTCATCCTCTGCCATGGGTGTAGTCCTAGGTGCAACGTCCTCATCATCACTACTGTTAGGGTGATGATACTTGAGGCACTCCCTGAGATCCAACTGGGTCTGCTCAGTCCGCTTGTTGATGGAGCGCATCTCTTGCTGCATAGAGTTGATGGACTGCTGCATGGTGCTCATGCCTCCCTGAATAGCAGCTAAGGCCTCCATGATCTGTGAAAAATTGATCTCTGGCTCTGAAGGCGGGACTGTCTGAGAGGATGAGGCCATGTCTGGAAAGCCAACTGGCATGGCAGCAGGAATGGGCACCTCATCATTGGAGTCATCTCTCTGCAGCTGTGCATTAGACTTCATCAAAGTCTGCTTGCCGATGGGTTGCTGAATCTTCATCTTCGGTTCTCCAGTAATGATGATGCCAGACTGAAGAATGATTTGAGTGAGCAGGCATCCAAAATGGAGACCGGTATTACCCTCATCACGGGCCTCCAACATCACGCTCATAATATGCTTGCACATGCAGAAAGGCAAGCGGAGGTGGATGGCATACACGAACTAGGCCTTCTTCAGAGTCAAGTCACTGCACCTGACAACTGGCCATAGGTTGTGCTGCACTATCTTGGCCAGCAAGCAATGAGAAAGAGACAATGCGCCGATCCGAATGGTGGTAGCACGCTCTTCTCCCTGTGGAACTGCATGGAAGAACTCACAGAGATCGTCCATAGAGGGAGGAAGCACCATCTCATTATAAGGACTGCCGGGCAGATCAAGGACTGGAACGCCTATGAAGTGACTGATGATCTGGGGATCAACCGTGATGATGTGCCCATCAACAGTGGACTGCAGTACCATCCCATGATCATCATCCTGCGCCACCTCCAGGTTGGCATAGAAGAGTTTGACCAGCCTGGTGAGAACAATGTAGGCACAGGTGTAGAGGTATCCCCAATGGTAAGTCTGAATAGTCTCATAAATACTATCCAGTGGAGGCACCATAATGTTTGGTCGGACCACATTGCGCTCAGCAATGACTGTGCGATCCATGATTTTGGTCTGGAGTGCGCTCCTCTCCTCCTCAGTCCTCTGACGGACCCTGCGCTGGGAACTGATTGTAGACATGATTTTGCACAAAAAGGACCAACAAGATTTTGCCAAGAATAATCCGAAAATATGCTTGTTAGGTCAGAAAAAAATGGGCAGAATAATGGCAGTAAAAATGACTTTTGTAAAAATAAAGACAGAGAATATCACAATTAAGTCCTAAAAACATCATCACAAATAATCCCAACATGGCAGATACATGCATCTCATAATCTCAAAAACATTCCAAAAAAAATTCTAACAGTTTCAAAATAAATAAACTGACAAGAGATTTCTAGAAGAATACCTGGAATGTGAGAGAGTTGTAAAAGGACAAAAAGGAGCAAGAAGAAAAAAAAATCCAGAAGCTCACTTTACTCACAAACTGCCAAAAAGAAGGATTTTGTGGGGTATGGTGGAGAGAGCGGCAATCTGGGGTATAGATAGCCTCTGTGGGGTCCCCGTCTGGATGGTATATTAATGCCGTTCGGACGCGCGCTGCCTCGGAAATGAGCAGACTGGTCGCGCGCGTCCGGACGATTAATCTTAACCGTCCGCCCGATGCTGACCGCCCGTGTTCGAACGTTAAACAACTCCCGTCCGGACGTCTAAGCTCCATCCCTATCCGGACGCCAAGAAACTACCGTCTGGACGCTCCACACTGAAACATCAAAAAATTGAGGAAAATTTACAGAGATCAAATTTTTCAAAAGTCAGTTTCAGATCACGCATGTATAAACCATTGATAACACAATCAGAGAGCATCTCAAAACTAGGCAGAGATATAAAAGAGAGTTGAGATTTTAATTAGCACACATATTTTCCTGGACATAGAAAATTCAAATAGACAACTCAACTCATGCAATGCGTGTGTGTGTGTGTGAAGACAAAAACCCACAAGGTAAGACTTTCGATGACATGACAAAGAGCAACCAGATGTCCTAGACAAGGGAGAAAATCAGTGACAGATTAGTCAAAAGTCAAACCTTATAACTTACTAGGGCCTAGCCACCCTCATCTGATACACTCCCCCTGAGATGCAGCACCTAATTATTTTACTTGTACCATGAAGGACAAAGTAAATTTTTACTTGCACGCAAAGGGCAAGACATATTGCAATTTCAGCACATAAGCAGTAATTATAGAATTTAAAGCACAGAATTCATAGGAATGACTGCTTAATTCTTATGATGCTGCAACCTAGAGGGAATGCCAGACTGTTTAGGTTCTAGGTTCAACTAGCATGTGGTCAATTTGACCATCTTATCAAAGACCTCTTCTCTTATCCAGAATTTCTAGAAATACAAAGTCAGAGAAGGAAATATGTACCTTTAGGGGAGTCGTGGATAGTGCACATTTCTCATCGCATGAGAAAAGAAGCTATCCTACTTTTGCATATACAGGAAAACACTTGGTAAATTATAGTCAGAAACTCTCAATTATATCTAAGCAAAGTAAATTAATACCCAAAGAATTGAGATATCAGGAGAAAATACATGCAATTATCTGATATGCCAAGAGAAAAAATATCCTGCAAATTCTCCCCAATTTTTTTTTTTTTTTTTTAAAATTAAAAAAAATGCAATATGGAAAAGACATCATATGCAAGGCAAGATCAAACCTGATGATGCCAATACAGAAAAACAGCCGCTTGACTTGTTTTTTCTGTCTTCCCCAACAAGTACCTGCATTGCTCTCTCAAGAGAATAGGGGGCACAACAAACTGGTTCCTAGATTGCATAGTAAGCACACAAATATAACAAGTAAAAGTGCAAGCAATCAAACCTGATGCCTTAGGATTAGGAACCGAATCCTAGGCATGAACACCTTCTCTTGCTAGGTGCGTTCATTCCCCCTCATGGGGTGAATGGTCTCATTCTTCTTGACCCATACCTACTTATCCCATGGAGATGGTTTGCGGGTCATGTCCATATTGGCCATACTCCTTAGCATATCTTGCATCAGGCTCAGCAACCCTTCATCGCCATGGTTGCTAGTGGGCTTCTGCGGCTTCCTCTTGTAGCGCCTTGGTTTGTTCTTCTTTGATTTGCCACTCTAATAGGTAGGAACAAATTGTTGCTGATGCCGTGAAGCTTGAAGTGCCGTAGGAGGTAGAGTGTCTGATGTAGCTCTTGTTGGCAGCTTCCTCTGAACCTTCAACTTCTGGAGCTGTGGACATTTGGATCGGATGTGACCGGTGATGCCGCAGTGATGACAGGTGGGCAAACTTCTTTTGTTTGAATGCTTCTTGACATTCTCTGCAAAATTATGGTTAGCATTCTTACAAATAACATTGCCCTTACCTTTTATATGTCTCCTATGAGGAGGGACATATTTTGCTGAGGAAGAATCTTCAACTTCACTTTTCCTCAGAGCATCCTGCTTAATCCAAGGCCTGTGGAATTTCAACAAATAACAATTTGGCCTAATATGACCAATCTTCCCACAATTATGACAAGTAGGGACAAACTTACCATGAGCTTGTGTACCTGTATCTTTGGATTTTGGCATCACATAATTAGTTAAGTAAGAATTTTCTAAACAAGCTGTATCTACTATCACAGGTTTAATATCAATAGAATCTATTTCAAAATCAGAAGCATGTAAAGTAGAAGTACTCACATCATCAACAATTGAAGCAGGCTTGTTAGAAATATCTGAATGAATACAAAGCATGCTTTTCAAATTATCACTTGAGAATTTTTTCAAGAAAATTTTCAAGAGATCCTCATATTCTTTTAATTTATTCTCAAGTGTATCAATAATGTTAAATAGCATGGTATTCTCAGATCTCAAAGAGTCAATCAAAGCATGTGATTCAGATAATTGAACAATCAAAGACTCTTTTTCTTGCTTCACCTTTTTGAGCTCTTTTGGAGAAACAATTTTATCTATTTTAGCAAAAACTTTAGAAAGCTCAATATCATGATTTTCTTCAGATAACTGAGAAAAATCCATGATAAAAGGTGTAATAAAAAAAATAGAAGTCACAAGAGATGAGGATCACACTCAGGAAATAAATCCTAAACAGAGTGTACCCGCTCTGATACCAATTGAAAATTGAAATTAACTTCTAAAATAAACAGCAAGTGTGTGCACAAAGTGTCAACAAAAATAATAATGCGGAAATTAAATGACATAGAGATTTTTGTTGACGAAGTGGAAACTCAATTAAGAGAAAAATCACTCCGTGGGTGCCAAACCCAGGATATCCACTATTCAGAAGACAAAGCTAGATACAAGATAGTAACACTCACATATACCCGATGCAGTGGTCGTACCTTGCTCTTTAACGTGTAACCTAACATGAACGCTTCCCAACCAGGTCTCCTACCTGAAGGGGTCTTCAATGGAATCCTTTACCTTAGGGTCAACCCCTAAGATAGACTTCAGTTGTAGCGCTGTAACAACACACTTGCAATGGCTTCAGAGGAAACTTAATCAGCTCAACGATCTTCTCAAAATAACTTCTCTAAGCACTTGTGGAATTCAATACCGAATTCTTGCAGTTCTCAATGCCCAGGGGCCTCTATTTATAGGCTGAGGTGCAGAATGGGCGACTGCTGTAATATGTATGGATGCCGTCCGGACGGTGAACTTGGGCCGTCCGGACGGACAACAGTGCGACAGAATTTTCTGAGATTTTCGCTGAAAATCTTTCCTGTTTGAGAGCCGCGTCCGGACAGTAAGACACAGTCGTCCAGACGGTCACACGTCCGCTGCAAGTAACTTCCATAAAAGGCTTCGCGTGTCCGGACCATGGGGGATGAGCGTCCGGATGGCTGAACTTCAACACGCAATTTCCATATCTGCTATGTGCCCGTTCGGACCATGATAGGCAGTCGTCTGGATGGTTGAAGTCGAATCGGCAATTTCCTTAACTGAAGAACGTGCGTCCGGACCAAGGCTGACTGTCGTCCGGATGGTGATATTTGAATTGCGATTCTTGCCTTATGTATGAGCGCGTCCGGACCGAAATCCACGTCGTCCGGACGGTTGAAGCAATCTTCCCTTAAATTGAACTTGAAAAGAATCTGAAGCTGATCGATCACTGAGAGGCGTTCGGACGGGCTGCTGAGACGTTTGGGCGGATGCAAGCTGGAACAGTAGCTTCTCGATACAGTAGAGGTCCGGACGGAAAATACACTTCTTTTGGACGGATGATGCTTGGTCTGTCTGGCGTTCGGACAGTAAGGCACGTCGTCCTAACGGATGGAACACTAGACAAATGGGCATCCGGACGGGATGGCACGATCTTCCGGACGACTGACAGGGACTCTGAAAACTTCTGTCTTGAAAGCAGTGCAGAATCATCTGGAATGCTTATGAATAGTGAAATCCATGTTTAAAAAGCATCTTTACAAACAAGTGATTTTGTCAAAACACAGAATGAGGCCAATCACAAACTAACACTTCCAAACAAAAAGAGTGATTGAGTCCGACTCAAGCGAGTGAGTGAAAGGCGTGGAAAGAAAGCGAGTTTGACTCGTTTACGATTAGCAAATGAAGGACCGATTCTTTTGCGCCAATCCCTTTTAGAAAAAGGTGGGTTAACTAATGAAAGAAAGATGGAACCAGATGCATTCTTAAAAGAATGCGCTTTGCCTTACCTATGATTCTCCTTCGGACCCTCATTCTAACTTTTGTAAGGTAGAGGAGCAAGCTACCTTCCATATCTTCTAGTGGGGTTTTGGCTTGAAGATACCAGTGAACCACCCCATTGCTAGTATTAAATAAAAGACTTTATCTAACTAGTTGCTAATAGGATACTCCCTCTAAAAGAATCCTACCCGCAAGAGAGTGTAGTGAAGTAGCTCCTAGCTGGAGGTACTCGTGTTTTGCTTGAGTATGCCAACAACAAGATCTTGAAGACGTACCTAGAGATACTCGGCGGAAGGTGCGTTTTAGTAATACATGTAAACAGTTTGGTATGTTAGTTAAATACCAGCTGTTAGTCTGTTAGCTTATTAGTTAAGTTAGCTTAACAGTTGAGCTTAGTCGGTGACATTTCATTTGTATATATACTTAGCTTGTAATACATTTTCATTATTCAGTACAGTCAATATACAAAGAGATCATTTTTCTCTCTAGATTACTCTTCCTTACTCTCTGTTCTTCCCCTGTTCTTGATTTCTTCATTCGTTCATCTTCATTCTGTTCATAATCTGATATGGTATCAGAGCAGAATATGGAAAACCCTAATTCCTCTTCTTCTTCTTCCGCTGTCCTTCATGATTAATCCTCGGATTCTTTTTTTCTTCCTCACGGAGATAGTCCAGGACTAATTCTTGTTTCTCAACCTTTGACTGGTGAAAATTATAATTCTTGGAGTCGATCAATGTTGATGGCTCTAAGCGCCAAGAGCAAACTTTGCTTGATCAATGGATCAATGACAAAGCCGTCATATTCTTCACCAGATTTCAAAGCCTGGATGAGGTACAATGATATGGTTCTGAGTTGGATCATCAATTCAGTTTCAAAGGAGATTTCGGCAAGCATCATCTACATCAACAGTGCTGAAGCTGTCTGGAAAGATTTAAAGGAGAGATTTTCTCAAGGAAATGGTCCGCATATCTTTCAACTTCAGAAATATATTGCTGCCACTTCTCAGAATTCCAACTCTGTAAGTTCTTATTTTACTCAACTCAAAAGTATTTGGGATGAGCTCTACAATTACCGTCCGATTCCTCAGTGTTTGTGTGGTCTTTGTATCTGTGACTATATGAACACAGTTATGGATTTTCATCACCAAGAGTATGTTTATCATTTCCTAATGGGATTAAATGACTCTTTTTCGAACATTCGTGGGCAAATTTTGTTGATTGAGCCCCTTCCACCTATCAACAAAGTTTTCTCACTGGTTTTACAAGATGAACGACAAAGAGAAGTTTTTGGGGGAAATTTTCCCTCTTCTCAATTCACTGATAGTTCGGCTTTGTTGTCAAGTACTTCTTCCACTTCTCAAAACGTCAAGCAACAATCTCATTGCAAGACTAAACCTACTTGTAGCCATTGTGGTGTGATTGGTCACACAGTTGAGAAGTGTTATCGCATTCATGGGTTTCCTCCAGGCTTCAAGTTTACTCAGGTCAAGCCACCTACTACTTCATCTGCCAATCAAGTTCAAGCAACAGATTCTTCACCTATGCCATTTACTCAGGCTCAATGTCAGCAGCTGATGGCCTTCAAGCAGAACAATCCTTCATTCTCTGCTTCATCATATGCTCTTCAAGCAGGTAGTGTCTCCACTACTACTTACCGGTTGATTCCTACCAATGCAAGTAAATCTATGGCACTTAATCATAGTGAATCCGTGTCTTTGTTTTCAAAATATTATGTTTTTTCTTCGTGTCATACCACCATTTCTTGTCCATCTCATGCCTGGATTATCGATACTGGAGCGACTAATCATATGATCAACTCCATATCTCTTTTCACATCCATTACTGCCACAATTTCTACCAAAGTAAAATTACCTAATGGAAATTTTGCTCTTGCCACTCATATTGGCACAGTTTGAGTCTTTGCACATTTAACACTTACTGATGTGTTATGTGTTCCTTCGTTTTCCTTTAATCTCCTTTCAATTAGCAAACTAGTTAAAACCTTCCAATATTGTTTCCTTTTTTTGCTAACTACTGTTTTCTACAGAATCTTGCAACATGGACGACGATTGGAGTGGGTAAAGAAGCAAATGGGTTGTTTTACCTGCTGGAGAAACCTGAACTGCATCAACCAGACATATCTTCTTCTTGTAATTTCACTTTTGCATCTTTTATGTTTTCTGCACATGTTAAATCTGTTTCTATAGATCCTTGGCACTATAGTTTAGGACATTTGTCTCCATCTAGGCTTAAGATTTTACATTCCAATAATCCTCAAATCTTTTGTGATTTGTTGTCTCTTCCTTGTACAATTTGTCCATTAGCTCGAAATAAAAGATTGCCTTTTCCTCATAGTGTTACTTCCTCTGTTGCTATTTTTGATCTTATTCATTGTGACATATGGGGGCCTTATTCTGTTAGTTCTCGGGCTGGTCATCATTATTTTCTTACTATAGTTGATGACTATAGTCGTTACACTTGGATTCATTTAATGAAATCCAAAGATCAGACCAGAACTCACATTCAAGCCTTTTTTCATTTCATTGAAACTCAGTTTAGTTCCAAAATTAAAGTTCTTCGATTAGACAATGGTCCTGAATTTGCCATGTCTGATTTCTATTCAGCCAAGGGAGTTCTACATCAACTTAGTTGTGTAGAATCTCCTCAACAAAATGCAATGGTTGAAAGAAAACATCAACACCTTTTAAACGTTGCTAGATCTCTTCGTTTTCAAGCCAATTTGTCTCTTATTTTCTGGGGAGATTGTGTTTCAACGGCTGCATATCTCATTAATCGAATTCCTACTCCACACTTGTCCAATATCTCACCATATGAATTGCTTTATCAAAAACCACCTTCATATGATCATTTTAAGGTCTTTGGATGCCTTTGTTATGCTTCAACTCTTTCAAGAAATAGAAAAAAATTTGGTCCTCGTGCCAAGCCTTGTATGTTTCTTGGTTATCCTTTTCAACAAAAAGGGTACAAATTATTTGATCTTCATTCACACTCGGTTTTCATTTCTAGGGATGTAGTCTTTCATGAGTCTATTTTTCCTTTTGCTATTGGTTTGCATAACCCATCCTCTGATGGTGTTTTTCTTCCTACTTCATCTTCACTTCCATCTTCTGTTTTACCCAACATCATCCCGGATGTTCCATCTTCAAATTTTCCCATAATTGATACTTTACATTCTTTTTTTGACCAACAGCTTCAGCACTATCATTGCCAAGTTGCTTCACATTCACCTCATTCGGATTCCATGGATTCAGGTATTCCTTTTTCTATCTCTTCTTTTCGTAGTTATTCTAAACTCTCACCTTCATATACAACCTTTTGCTTATCAGTATCCTCCACCTATGAACCCCAATTTTATCACCAAGCCACCAAATTTCAGCATTGGCGTGATGCCATGAATGCTAAGATCACTGCATTAGAAGACAATCATACTTGGCTTCTTACTGATTTGCCTCCAAACAAAATCCCGATTGGATGCAAATGGGTTTATAAGGTGAAACACAAGGTAGATGGGTCAATTGAGCACTATAAAGCTAGGCTAGTTGCTAAGGGTTATACACAACAAGAAGGTTTCGATTACTATGATACTTTTTCTCCAGTTGCTAAGCTCACAACTGTGAGGTGTCTTCTTGCTCTAGCTGCTTCTAATGGTTGGTTATTACATCAACTAGATGTAAACAATGCATATTTGCATGGGGAACTCAATGAAGAAGTGTATATGAAGTTACCCCCCGGTTAAGGAGTTAAGGGAGAGAATAAGGTGTGTAAGCTCACCAAATCCTTATATGGCCTCAAGCAGGCTTCACGGCAATGGTTTGCCAAGTTTTCGACTACCTTGATTCAACACGGATTTCTTCAATCCAAATCAGATTACTCATTGTTCACTAAAGTTCAAGGAAAGGTTTTTATTGCACTACTCGTTCTAGCTAGTAATGATGTTGATTCCATTACTCAGCTCATTGTTTTCCTCAGTACTAAGTTTAAACTTAAGGATCTTGGTACCTTGAAATTTTTTCTTAGGTTGGAAATTGTCCGTACTTCAAAGGGTATTCCGATTGGGCAGAATGCCTGGATACTAGAAGATCGGTTACTGGTTTTTGTATTTTTTGGGTGATTCCATGATTTCTTGGAAATCCAAAAAGCAACACATGGTGTCTCGGTCTTTTGCAGAGGATGAATACCGTTCTATGGCAGCTGCTACATGTGAAATCACTTGGTTGTTGAGTTTATTGCATGATCTTCAGGTTTCTCATCCACAACCTGCCTTACTCTTCTGTGATAGCAAGGCTGCTATCCATATTGCTAAGAATCCAGTTTACCACGAAAGAACTAAGCACATAGAAATAGATTGTCATTTAGTCTGGGACAAAATTCAAGAGAAAATTATTCGTACTCTTCATGTGACATCTCATCGCCATCTTGCTGATCTTTTTACTAAGGCTCTCGGGTCTAATCTTTTTGAGCACTTGTTGTCCAAGATGAATGTCATTAACATTTTCTCTTCATCTTGAGGGGGAGTTTTAGTAATACATGTAAATAGTCTGGTATGTTAGTTAAATACCAGTTGTTAGTCTGTTAGCTTATTAGTTAAGTTAGCTTAGCAGTTGAGCTTAGTCGGTGATATTTCATTTGTATATATACTTAGCTTGTAATACATTTTCATTATTCAGTACAATCAATATACAAAGAGATCATTTTTCTCTCTAGATTACTCTTCCTTACTCTCTGTTCTTCCTCTGTTCTTGATTTCTTCATTCGTTCATCTTCATTCTGTTCATAATCTGATAGTGCGGACTCGGAGAGTGGATGATGGAGTTTGGGAGAGCATGTCGGCGGTAAGGAGAGCAAGGGATGAGGACTGCAAGGGATAGGAGGTAGTACTTGTTGACTGTGTGACATAACCGCGGGGTGAGGGAGAAAGACGGACAACATGGAGGGGGGGCAAAATGGTGTTTATACTTTGCTTAAAAGATCACGTGCAATGCATATGACCTCTTTTTCATCCAAAGTAACAGATAAGTGGACAAAAGGTATTAATTGCCAATAGTTGGCTAGATTGGATGGGTCATCTACCAAATTTTGTACATCGGGGGCCAGAACGCCAAATAATAGATACTTCAGGGGGTAAAGTGTAATTTCCCCATTATATTGGTGTGATTTCTTAATGTGCTTCATCAAGAATTTCCCTCCTTAACTCAACATGATTTGGTACAGCTATCCAACCATTCTTTGCTTTTAGAGTCTCATATGTGGTGAAAGGAAAACTAGAGGCATCTCCACAATTAGCTTTCTCCATAAGTTCCTTCAACTCAGGATCATTCTCCTGTGCTAGCTTAACTCTTGTCACAGTCAATGGACGAATCACTAAGGTCGCAAGAAGTGACAATTCTCCCGTTAACACACCATCTAAGTGCACAATTGCAAACTGTTAAGCTAATTTATCTATAGCAGCCACAAAATCGGTCTCAACATCTTGAGACTTCCTACTCGGTGCGTCAGCTACAACATTGGGTTTACCGGGATGGTAAGAGATATGTCAATCATTGTAACGCCCCATCTTTTACAAAAAGGCGTAAGTGAAAATTTCGATTTCTACGTGACATTACGACATCATCAGAGTTAAATATTAGTAGCAGAATATATTTTTTCTCTACAAAGACACATCAGAGCTAACTGAATAACCTCAATATATAAAATAATAACTTTTTGTTCTGATATAATAATTACATTCAAATTAATAACATATGTGCCACAAGCGGCACTTAATAAAGTATCAATCATACTATAATAAATATCACAACACCAAAGAAACATATGAAAAGAGTCTGACACAGGTGCATTAAAGGATAGACTAAGTAGGGTAGTTCATGACATCCAAGAGTCCACAACACAGGAGGCAACCTAGCCTCAAAAGACCACCACTAGGATCCATCTAAGCATCTGAATAGTCCTGATACTCTTCGTCCTCATACCCTGTATTAATAAATAATACAGATAGAAATAATAATACAAAAATGCCTAAGTGAGTCAGCTGTTTCCAATAATATAATGAATGCTGATTTATTTATGAAATGCAACACAATAAGATGTAACTTTATGATTATATGTATATGCAATTCATGTTCTGGGCATGAATTGAATGTATATATAATAATAAAGCGACGTTATGACAGTTTTATATGCAGAGTTTTATTCATTAAAGTAACTTTCTTCTTACCTAATTCTAGTTATAGCCTTTGTTCGGTTAACGTCTTATTCTAGGAACCTATGCTCCTTCCAGTTGAAGCCTATGCTTCATATATTTAAAGCCTATGCTTCTTTTATCGGGGGCTTATTCTTATCCGTCAAATTGAAGACTGTACTTCTTTTATCAGGGGCCTAAGCTTATCCGTCAAATTAAAACATATGTTTCTTATATTTGAAGCCTATGCTTCTTTCATCCAGAGCCTATGCTCAAAGCTTATTATATTAATACTAGTAGCCTTTGCATCCCAATGTTGTTATTTATTAAATCTTTCACAGGGCCTATGCCTTATTGATGGCCTTTGCACACTAACTTTGTTATTAACTAGTTTATTTAAAATAGAAAATATGTAAAATCGCATGCGAAAACAAATAAATAAATAAGTGTTCATAATTTTAAGGAAAAGTCCACCAGCATCACCCTCAGTAAATATAAAGATACTTACTGTCTTCTGCTTCCAAAACAATTGTTGACATGCACCTTTGCTGTAGCACACGAAACAGAAATTTTTCCTGTTTTCTTTTTAAAAAGAGATGCAATCAGTGAGAGCAACATAGTGTTTCTTCTCTTTATTTTCTTCATTTTTTTCCCTTTCATTAACATCATAAACTAAACACACAAGGATACACTGCAATACAATGTAATACACACCATAGTGAATTAATATAATTCACTAATAATAGGTTTTAATCCTATTCTCATATCTGATTTTTTAATCATATTATTATTCTGACATAGTAACGGCATATAAAAATTAGTCCAATTACATTTTATTGCTAATCCTTTTACACAGAATTTATCACGGCATTTAATAAGATCCTTAAGCATAATATTTCTTTTTTCTTTTTTAATTTTTGATCTTTAATTAATATAATGTCATTTGGACATTATAACGGCATATAAAATTGATTAATTATAATGCCACATATTTCATGCGGGCATTATAATAGCATTTATAAATAATAACCAAAATACCCATTTTATAAAAATAGATAAAATAGTTAAAACTCATGATTTTTACAATAGAGTTTTGCAACCCAAAATAACTTAACCTTAAATTAAATAATATTAAGGCAAGTATTGTTTTAGTTATTTTAACTGAAACAGTGAGATACCAAAATATATTTAATAAATACGTTAATATAATTAACGAGTTTTATACTTTAAACACAAGTGAAATAAAATAACTTCGTTCTTATTTCTTATTTTAACCTTTATAAAAATTGAGCAGAATAACGGCTTTAATATGTATTAAATGCCTAAAACACTTAAAAGTATTTGGGCAGCATAACGTCGCTTTTGTAAAATAATGTCTTTTCACTCGGATATCATAACGGCGTATTTTTATATTTAATTACTCCACTTTGAAAACCCTGTTTAAAATACAGCTTAAAAACATTAGATTACTTAACAAATAACTCATAAAATCACAATATTAAAACAAAACTTTAATTAAAAACCAAATATCTTCTTCTTCTTCTTCTTCTTCTTCTTCTTTTTCCTTCCTTATCCTTCTTTCTTTTGTTTCTTCTTCTTCTTCTTTCACTACAGGTAACACGATCGAGAGAGAGACAGAGAGATAGAGAAGGATAGAAGAAGAGCATGGGAGAAAGAGACTTACAGTAAGGATCCTCCTAATTTCTTCTTCTTCTTTGGTGGACTGACCCGAGAGAGAGAGAGAGAGAGAGAGAGAGAGAGAGAATTTGAGAGAGATCGGGAGAGAAACCGAGAGAGATTTGGGAGAGAATTGAAGCGTGAATTGAACGTGAGGGGTGGGTTATGTTTTATAGTGGTTTGGATGGCCAAGATCGTCCAAAAACGATCGTATCCAACGGCTAGGATGGAGATTCAGATAGATTTTGTAATAAATTCAAACTACAGGTGTTCGGGCGATGTTACTGCCATGTGCTGAATAATGTTGATCGATCAATTTTTTGTGTGGATCGATCGACACACTGTTCACACAGGTTTTCCCTTTATTTAGTGTCAATCGATCGACATGAATTGTAAGTAGATCGATCGACATATTGTTCATCCGATTTTTTTATTTATTTAAATCTCTTAATAAATTAGACCTATTATTATATTTTTAGTAAATATTTAATCTTATAAACATTTATACTTAAAATTGATGAATATTTGTCTAATAAATATTCATATTTATTCTATTTATATTATTAGGTCTTAAATCTTATTCTAAGATATTTTATTTAATAACTTGAAATACGGGGTATTACAATCATTATCCTTTAGTAGCTCCAACCATCTTCGTTGTCTCATATTGAAATCTTTCTGTGTGAAGATATATTTGAGATTCTCATGATCAATGTAAATTTCATACTGTTCACCACAAAGGTACTTAATGCCTCCAAATCTTCAAAGCATAGAATACTCATGCCTTACATGGACGACATTGTATAAAACCCAAAACTTGTTCCCGTTTTTTTCTTTTTTCTTTTTTTAAAAAAATGTTTAAGGGCATTTAAGTCAACGCTAATAGCCAATTATCAGCGTCGACAAGCCACAGTTGACGATGATAACATTTTTTTTTTGAAAAAAACTTTTTAGGTAAGTTGACTCTAATGGTCAATTATCAGCTGCAACAGACCAGAGTTGACGCTGATAACATTATTTATTTTTATTTTTTTTAAAAAGAATTAGTGCATTATCGTCAACCTAAGTCGACGCTGGTAATTTCCATTAGCGTTGACTTTAATGATTGACTATTAGCGGCGACATTTTCGTTTTGGGTATTTTTAGTAGCGTCAACTCCAAATATCATCAGCGTCGATGGTCATCATTAGAATTAATACAAAAGTCGACGCTAATAATATAAACATTATCATTAGCATCTGAGTATTGGTGTTGACATGTCGCCGCTAAAGACCAATAGCTTTGACTATCGTACTTTTAGTGGCAACATTTTGTCCCCGCTAATGAGCGAATATTTTGGAGTGATTTCTTAATGAGCTAATACAATTATATTGGTGTGATTTCTTAATGTGCTTCGTCAAGAATTTCCCTCCTTACCTCAACATGATTTGGTACAGCTATCCTACCATTATTTGTTTTTAGAATCACATATGTGGTGAAATGAAAACTAAAGGCATCTCCACAATTAGCTTTCTCCATAAGTTCCTTCAACTCAGGATCATTCTCCTGTACTAGCTTAACTCTTGTCACGTTCAATGGACGAATCACTAAGGTCGCAAGAAGTGACGATTCTCCCGTTAACACATCAACTAAGTGCACAATTGCAAACTGTTGATCTAATTTATCTATAGCAACCACAGAGTCGGTCTCAAAATCTTGAGACTTCCTACTTAGTGCGTCAGCTACAACATTAGATTTACCGGGATGGTAAAAGATATGTCAATCATAATCCTTTAGTAGCTCCAACCATCTTCGTTGTCTTATATTGAAATCCTTTTGTGTGAAAATATATTTAAGACTCTCATGATCAGTGTAAATTTCATACCATTTGCCATAGAGGTAATGCCTCCAAATCTTCAAAGAATAAACTACTCATGCCTTACATGAACGACATTGTATAAAACCCAAAACTAGTTCTTTACTTTTTTCTTTTTTTAAAAAAATCTTATTATTATTTTTTTAAAAAAAAAATTAAGGGTATTTAAGTCAACGCTAACGGCCAATTATTAGCGTCAACAAGCCAGAGTCGACGATGGTAACATTTTTTTTGAAAAAAAAAACTTTTAAGTTAAGTTGACGCTAATAGTCAATTATCAGGGGAGACAAGCCAGAGTTGACTAGTAATTTGCTAACAATTGGGAATATAATTTATTTCTTGTCCCCTTCAAGTTATGTTGATTATTTTTGAAAATTGTAATTCATGTTTGACTAGTAGTTGTGTTCTTGATTAATTTCTTCCCCGAGCAGCACGTGATGTGTGTGAGTTGCATTATCGGTTTCCAACACATATAACACTAAAATATGCCGAGAAACCTTTCAGTAGCAGAAATAAGAATGTCCATGAGCAAAGTTTCTTAGAGATCAGAGATCAACTTGATTAATGTTGTACTGATATCCTTTTGGAAGTATACATGCAGGGATATATTGCTATAGGGAGTGTAGAAATAAATATAAAATAGAAAATAATATTATGTGAAAGAAAAACAAAAAGAGAGCGGAAGCGAAGAGACGTAAGGGCAACATCTTGCATAAGACAATGAGTAGTGAGTAAGAAACCTTAAACTTAAATAAAGTAAAGATCAATAAACCTAATTTAGAGAATATAAATATTCTAACGTAACATAAATAAATACTACAAAAAAGTAAAACTTCAATAAGAAATATTATTATAAGAAAATACACCAAGATAATCTGAAACATATATTTTAACAGGAGTAGCCATCATTTCTTAAACGTTGCAAGAGTATTAATTATTTCACTTGTATTTTTAAGGCGGCTTTTTTATTTCTCAAAGTTGTTGAGTATTAATTATTTCATCTTATCAAAAAGTTCAATAGTAAGTGATAAAGACCTCCCTCTACTTTGTGAGAGGTGGTAGGCATCTTTCCACTTACTTTTTAGTGTATTTATTTGTTTTGTTATTTTCTTTCAAAGTAATAAAAACAAAAATTCAGTTTTTGCTTTTTCAAAAATCAATCATATTTTATTTAAAAAAAATCGGATACAGTGGGTGCAAGAGTAGAATTCTATATCTTTCAACTTTTTGATATAATGTTTGTTTTTTCAAAAAAAAAAAATCATATTTTATTCAATTTTTTTTTAAAAATAAATTATATTTTATTCAATTTTTTTTTTCTAATTTTATCTCACAAAGTCAAACTTCAAAATTCACGCACCAAATAAGAATTAAATTCTGATTTTAAAAATCGAACACTCAAACGGACCATTAATATTCTTATACAACATATATATACATGACATTTTTAGGTGTTGGTTAAAATTTACTAGGATTTAGGTGTTAGTCAAAATTTAATGGAATTTGTAAAAATATCCATGCCTGAATCTTTGAAAATATTTATGTATTTTTGTTAAAAAAAATAAACACTAGAGTATTTAAGAATTTTGATAAGATTTAACGAAAAAATCTAACAGAGAGTTGAAATTCAAAAAAATTGAAAGATGAATACTCTAAATTGACATTTTTTAAAGCTTTGATACTTTTTAACAAAAGTGATAAAATATCATGGATTATAAATGAAGTTTTCCCTATACTTAATCTAACAGAGAGCAAGTTGGGGCCAATTCCCAGGGTCTGTGGGCTGCCTAAGATTTTGGCGAGTCTTGCTATTTTCTTCATATAAAATGATGATCATAAGGTGGCAAGTGATCTATCACATCTGGCCGTGTCAAATTCAAAGACAACCTGAAAGAAACTAAGCGATATTATTCTTGTCAAACTTTTGCTCAAAAGATTCATAGCTAGAAAATGTAGAATCGTTCTGGCCTGGTCAGTGGAGGGTGAATAATAATAAGAAGCGATTGATTGTGATATAAAATTAAAAAAAATTAATTAATTTTTTTTAAGAAAAAAAAATGTTGTTAAAAAGTAATTGATGTGATATAAAAAATTGTTAAAAATTATTAAAAATTAATTGATGTGACATAAAAAGTAAAATATTTTGAAGTTTTGTTCAAAAAAAAAAAATGTTTTGAAATTAATTTTTTTTAAGGAAAAAATGAGAGTGTTGCCAAACAAACCCTTAAAATCTTGTGATGATGATGTAATACTTGACCCAAAGCTTCAAAACGGAGAATTTGTTTTTTGGACACAAATTTTCAATAAATTCGGGCTGCAAAATTTCTTTTAATCCTTGTTTCTTAACATATATATATATATATATGAGAATTAAGCATGTGTTATTTTTTCTAACATGCGTAAAATATACGTAACACTTTTACAGACGGCATTGAAAAAATTCTTACAACCCTATTTGTAAAAACTTTGCTTTCCTTTCTTAATGGATTTCCCTAGACAAACAAAACATAAAGCGTTTGGGGAGGTCCTACTTCAAACGTCAGCGTTTACGTCGGTCCAACCTCCACAATATTGTAAAAACATTTGATATTTAATGATTCTTTTGAAGAAACGAGAGATATGTTAGAAAAAGGAAATGATACGTATTTGAAGACTTTTAAATTATTTAAATTACATATAAAGCTCTGTAAATAAAACTTTGTACACAAATCAAATATCAAGGAAATATGTAGATGTAGGCGATAGGTCGAACCACCTTAATCTTTATATTTTTTTTTTTATCTTTGTTTCATTTCTTTATTTCATTATCAATTTTTAAATTATTATTATTTTTTTTAAAAAAAAAAAAAAAAAAAAAAACTTTCACAAACAACCCGTACATTATTGCACGGATTAGAATTTAGAAGGTAGTTTGAATTAAGGGAATATGTGAATTGAATTAGTCAGGGTACGTGGGTGGGTAGGTAGGGCTAGCTCTACGTATTTGGTGTTGCCTGTCGTCGACTCTGTTGTTTCTTTCCATTAAATGTTCTCAATTCTGTGAAAACACTTGCCCATATATTAAATAATCCTTGCAATTCAACGATAATAAATTAAATAATCCTTGCAATTCAACGATAATAAATTAAATAATAGATGATATCTCCTTAAACAAGTTAAATTCAATGACCAAATCGTTCATACCAATTTTATTTTTCTTATTTTTTATTTTTGCGTTCATACCAAATTAAATAATAGATATGGAGTTGAAACTCCCTCTTTTCTTTTGAGTTCATTTTATGACTCCAAATTCGACGTCGAACTTAATAGAAAGAACTTTGCCATTTAAGAACAAATTGCCAAATTTATATATTCATAATATTTTGAGAAAACTTCACTTATAACTCTCGATCTTTTACTACTTTTTCAATTAAGTATTCAAACTTTAAAAAGTATCAATTTAATGTATCTATCTTTCAATTTATTTTCAATTTTAACTATTCGTTAGAATTTTTTATTAAATCTTGTCCTAATTTTTTAGGAAATTTTAAAATTTTCAAAATAATAATTACTTAATTACAAAATGACGAAAGATAAAGAAGGTTTCTCTAATATTTGTTGGAGTAAAAATTGTAGTGTCCTTTGTTTTTAGTCAATATATTGTCTAAAAGTGGTTCATTAATTTCACATTAGTTGAAATACGTACCCAAAAAGCAAGCAAATGCAACGATCCGGTATTGTCAAAAAGTAATTTCACATTACTTTAATTTGTTCAACAAAGAGGCGTCACCATGGACGCGCGCTGTTCAAATGCATGGAACCCGCCCGCCCGCCCGCCCGCCCCACTTTATGTGTAGAATGAAGTAGAAAGAAAAGAAGAATATATAGAAGAACATTTTTCTCAACACCTTATGATTAAAACATTGATAAAAAGAAGATTCATTCTCGGACACGTACAACTTCTGATGTTCAAACTTGTTAGCTGAAATCAAACGGACTCTACGTCAAGTTAAGTGAAAAAATTAACACATAATTCAAGTCAAACCACGTTTCCTATATTCATATTACAGTACTGAATCAGAGACGATGGATGCTAATTGCTATATAAGGAAAGCCAAGTGCTGGACCCTCTCCCCCACAAACACAAAATGGAGAAGCTGGCAATCACCCATTTCTTGTTCTGCACTTTCTTTCTTCTTCTTGCTTTGAATTCATACATAGCAACATCTCAAGAAGTTGGTAAGCCTATATATATATATATATATTTAGCTAGTTTTGATCGATCAATGAAATGACATTAACGTTGTTTGTTAATGGTAGTGCAGATGATGAGAGAGAATTTGATTATGGTGAAAGAAGCAAGAAGGGACCAGCTCGATGGGGAGAGCTTCACCGGGAATGGAGCCTGTGTAAAAATGGATCAATGCAGTCTCCAATTGATTTGCTGGATGAGAGAGTTGAAGTTGTTTCCCATTTAGGGAGACTTCAGAGGAGTTACAGTCCCTCCAATGCCACTCTTACCAACAGGGGCCATGACATGATGGTAAGCAAAAGGAGAGATTGATCAGGATGATCAATACAAGTACACCCAAGTTTTTTTTACACAAAACTTCACTTAATTATATTGCCACCCCGGCATCAACTTTCATCACTTTAACAATCGTATTCTTAAAAACTAACATTTTTTTATTTTTTTCGAATTATTTGTGCAGCTGAAATGGGATGGCGGTGCAGGATATATTGAAATAAACGGAACTAAATACGTACTCAAACAGTGCCACTGGCACTCTCCTTCTGAACACACCATCAATGGCCAGAGGTTTGATCTGGAGGCGCACATGCTTCATGAGAGCTCAGATGGAAAAATTTCTGTAGTTGGAATCTTGTACAAGAGAGGACGCCCTGATTCTTTCTTATCATCAGTAAGTAATACTACAAAAAAACGTCCATGATCACTTTTCATTCTCTCTCTCTGTGAATCTCTGATGGGTTGTGTGTTTCTGAATAGCTGATGGATCATTTAGCAGCCATTACCGATACTAGAGAAGCAGTGACTTCCGCGGGTATTGTCAACCCAAAGAATATAAAGATAGGCAGTAGAAAGTATTACAGATATCTTGGCTCCCTTACAGTTCCCCCCTGTACTGAAAATGTTGTGTGGACTGTGGTCAAAAAGGTTTGCTTTCCTTTCAACTTCGTAGACTTCAATGGTACTATCCAAGTCCCACATTGTCAGGATTTTTCTGATTTATGAAGTTTATAAGTCATGGGTGTCTACAACATTTCTATCCCATATTAAAAAAAGATGAATAACTTACATACAGTGAGTGATTTATAAAGATATTAATGAGTGCTACGTCCTAGATTGCCTAGGTATTAGATGAAACTGAAATTTATAAGGAATTCTAAGAAAGTTCCAAATTGATTAGTCATTTTGGGGTGATAGTGTAGATGTAGCTATCGCTTTTCCTTGGATCGTTACAGTATCCCTCCTCTCTAAAGGCCTTTTTTTGAGGGTGAGTTGGGCCTGTTGGTTTTTAATATGGTATTAAAGCAGGTTCCTTGGGTTGTTGAAAGATTTTTTCCTGTAGTCGTCCACGTGTATGTTTAGCCATAATAATACACGTGAGGGGGCATATCAAAGAGTCCCACATTACCAAATCTTTTTTAACTTGTGAATTTTATAAGTCATGTGCATCCCCTGCATGCATCGATCTGATCATTTAATTAACTCATCAGGTGAGGACTGTTTCCCAAGAACAAGTCAGGTTGCTTCGTGTAGCCGTTCATGATGTGAGTAGCTAGCTATTCCTATCTTTAAACATTTTGTATAAGATACATGCAAGGGTTTCAAATTTTTCAAGGGCAGAAATCAAATCTTTTTTAATTAATTAATTAATTATTTATTTATTTATTTTTGTTATTTTTCAGGATGCAGAAACTAATGCAAGACCATTACAACCAATAAACAGGCGCCCGGTGCTTCTTTATAGACCAAGTGAAAACAAAGAGGATTGATTAAAATCTTATGATTTTACATTCTTTTAGAAGTGGCAGAAATATATATGTTGGGGGTTGAACCAATTATATATCTTCATCAACACATTTACTTATTCCTTAATTAGGCCATTGATTACCTTGTACTTTTCAGTCATACTCTATGGTTCTCCCCTTTATGGTGAACATGTTGGGACATGGTGATGCTTTGATGTACGTAGGATACTGGGTCCTTGTGTATTCAGGCATTCATATATACTCATTTATTTTTTATTGTTAAGAAGCGCTTTGTACAGTATTCCAGAAATCTAATCAGGCAGAAGCTCCGAATACTCCGATAATAAAAAAGAAAAAGACAAGACTGATAAATAAGTGAAGAGCATGGGAAAGTTGAAAGGTAGTTGCCAAAGGAACTTGCCATCAACCCCTAACCCCTCGTTGGATAAGATTAGAGAAGTTTCGAGGATCTAATTTCCATGAACAAGGGAAAAGTTTGAATAAAGTTGATACAACGTACGTAACCCTCGCAAAAAACATGTTTACATTAAGAGCAGATGAATTGAGAGATAGCAAGCTACTAATTATAAATCATATGGTAATTACCTTTTAATGAATAGTTCGCCTCAATTTACTTCTCTTTAGTTAGAAAACAATCGCCTCTAACCCAAAAAAGAAAAACTCTTTGAAGTTGCAAAGTTTCTGTAACTAGTATATTAGATAAGTGGGCTTTGGCCTTAGTAGCTTAATGGGCTGGGCTTAGTTTACCCTTAGTAATAATGGGTTTGAGTTATGTGTATATAAAGGCCATTAGCCTAATTGTAGAGGATATGAGATTAGTGATTTGTTTATTGTGGTAAACTGGAGACTGAGCACCTCGAATGCTTTAGAAACCAGACATCTCGAAGAGTCAATTTCATTTTGTAATTTTCGTTTATCAATTTTACAGAATTACATTGTTCTTTCTTTTCTCACATCAATTCATCAATTCTTTCCATTTCTTTTCCAATTTCATTTAAAATTATGTAATCGAAACCCTAGAAATCCGTAAGAAGTGAATAAACTTATTGAAGCACTCTTTAAATTTCCCCTTCTCCCTAAGTTTGTTTCTCACTTCCCATACAACTTATTGAAGCACTCTTTCCTCAGCTTTAGGTTGATTCTCATGTCTTAGATCATTCCTCTACTTAATAAGTGGTACATTGTTACTCCAACTTCAAGTAGCGGTGTAAACTCGAAGCCGGTTCTCGGTTATTGAGTAATAACCGGGAACCGACTTCGGGGTCCCCGGTTATTGAATTTCAATAACCGGCTGCGGAACCGGGTACCCCAGTAAACTTGGAACCTCGATTAATCGGTTTTTATTTGGGTACCCGAGTGAAAACCAGTTATCCGGACCAGTTAGTTTTTTTTTTTTTTTTTTTTTTTTTTTTTTTTTTTTTTAAAAGAAATTACTTTTTGGGCCTATTTTTAGTATTAGGCCTATTTTTTTGGACTTCATTTAAACTTAGCCCATTTTTTAAAGTATTGAACCTAATTCGATCAAGAAATTTCAATTACTATAACAAAGAGAGAAATTTTTCAAATTTCTTTTTTTAATTTGGCCCCTCCATTTTTACAAGCCTGGGTCCGCCACTGAAATTAAATAATAGATATGGAGTTGAAACTCACTCTTTTCTTTTGAGTCCATTTTCTGACTCCAAATTCAACGTCCACTTAATAAAAAGAACTTTGCCATTTAAGAACAAATTGCCAAATTCATATGTTCATAATATTTGGAGAAAATTTCAATTATTACTTCTGATATTTTATCACTTTTTTTCAAATAATTATTCAGACTTTAGAAAGTGTCAATTTAGAGTATCAATTTTTTAATTTTTTTCAATTTTAACTATCCGCTAGAATTTTCTATTAAATCTTGTCTTATTTTTTTTTAGAAAATTTTGAAATTTTCAAAATAATAATTACTTAATTACAAAATGCCGAAAGATAAGAAGGTTTCTCTAATATTTGTTGGAGTAAAAATGTAGTGTCCTTCGTTTTTAGTCAATTTATTGTCAAAAAGTGGTTCATTAATTTCACATTACTTGAAATACGTACCCTAAAAGCAAGCAAATGCAACGATCCGGCATTGTCAAAAAGCAATTTCACTTTACTTTAATTTGTTCAACAAAGAGGCGTCACCATGGACGCGCGCGGTTCAAATGGAACCTGCCCGCCCGCCCGCCCCACGTTATGTGTAGAGTGAAGTATAAAGAAAAGAAGAATATATTAGAAGAACATTTTTCTCAACACCTTATAGTTAAACCATTGATAAAAGGAAGATTTATTCTCGGACACAACTTCTGATGTTCAAACTTGTTAGCTGAAATCACTACAAAAAAAGGACACGCGGGCAACTAGCCACGTGTCTTGACGACAACGTGGCTAGTTGTATAAGCCGAACAAGTGACCGCGTGTATTTTTTACACGCGGCCACATAGCCCCATGTAGTTATTGTACACGTGTTTGACTAGACGCGTGTATTAATACATGTGTCTAATCGGATACATGTATTAATACACGTGTCCAAATAGGCACGAGTATATGTACACGCGTCCAATTGTACACGTGTACAATTGGCCGCGTGTAATTACTACACTCGGCCATTTGGCGCGTGGATTTATTACACGCGGCCACATATGGCCGCATGTAAGAAATCCACGTGGCCAAATGTTATTTTTTTTTCAAATATATATTAAAAATAAAAAATTTTGGGTTATACACTTAGGATTAAGATTTATAGCTATATATATAATATTTACACTTAGGGTTTATAGCTATATATAGTATATACACTTAGGTCAATGGCTATATATAGTACATACACTCAGGGGCGGAGCTAGGATCCAAGATTTGGGGGGGCCAAATTGAAAAAAAAAATTTTGGGGGGGCCAAAACTATAAAAATAACAAAATTTAGGGGTAAAATTAATTAATTTTTTTTTTTTTAAAGGAATTTTTTTTTTTTTTGGGGGAGACCCCTGGCCTTGGGGGGCCCAGGCCCCCCCAAGGCCAGGGGTAGCTCCGCCCCTGCATACACTTAGGGTTAGGGTTTATGGCTATATATAGTATATCAACTTAGGGTTAGGATTTATAGCTATATATAGTATATATACTTAGGGTTAGGGTTTATTGATATATATAGTACATACATTTAGGGTTAGGGTTTATAGCTATATATAGTATATATACTTAGGGTTATGGTTTATCGCTATATATAGTATATACACTTATGGTTAGAGGTTTTAGAGTTTATAAGTATATATAGTATATATACTTAGGGCTATGGTTTATAATTTAATTGATTTTACATTTTATGAATAATAATGTCAATATATTTTTCACTTGTCATTATTGTACACTTTTAAATATAACATTAAATCCTAGATTGATTATAATTAGATTGTTCCGATATTATAGAAATTCTAATGAATTTGGCTTAGGTGCTGTTACAAAAAAGTACAGTATATTTACTCTAATTTTGTATGAGAAAGATTGTGATATTAAATCTAAACAGTTGGAAAAATGAAAAAAAACTATAGCATATATCTTATAGTTTTTTTACGGCATTTAAGTCGAATTTTATTCAATCAAGTTAAAGAGAGAATTTCCTCAAACAATTAAAAAAATAAAAATTAAAAAGCTAAATGTTAATTTTTCTCATTTTTTAAAGAGAAATGTTTAATTTCATTCTCTTACATATCTCTTATCCATGTTTATACAAGATATGTGTAAATCGATCATTGAATTTATGTACTATATGTGGGTTTTATAAATACAATATTAAATTTTCCAAAAAAAAAAGGGGAATAAAAATGATATATATATATAGCCATATATACTTAGGATTATGGTTTATGACTATATATAGTGCATACACTTATGGTTAGGGTTTATGGTTATATATAGTACATACACTTAGGATTAAGGTTTATGACTATATATAGTACATACACTCAGGGTTAGGGTTTATGACTATATATAGTACATACACTCAGGGTTAGGGCTTATGGCTATATATAGTACATACACTTAGGGTTAGGGTTTATGTACATATATAGTACATACACTTAGGTTAGGGTTTATGACTATATATAGTACATACACTTAAGGTTAGAGTTTATGGCTATATATAGTACATACATTGAGGGTTAGGGTTTATGTACAAATATAGTACATACATTTAGGTTAGGGTTTATGACTATATATAGTACATACACTTAGGGTTAGGGTTTATGGCTATATATAGTACATACACTTATGGTTATGGTTTATGACTATATATAGTACATACACTAAGGGTTAGAGTTTATGACTTATAAAGTACATACACTCAGGGTTAGGGTTTATGGCTATATATAGTACATACACTCAGGGTTAGGGTTTATGTATATATATAGTACATACACTTAGGTTAGGGTTTATGACTATATATAGTACATACACTTAGGATTATGGGGTATGATTTAGTTTTAGGATTAGGGTGTCGTTTTATAAGTTAGAGTTTATATAAACTTATATAAACCCAAAACATATTTGTATTTATATAGTACATACACTTAGGCTCGGGTTAGGGTTTGTGTTTGTATTTATATATATATATCAAATAAATAATAATACTTTACAAATGGCGTCTCCATACAGGGATGTGTATTAAATACACGTCCCTGATTGGCCACGTGGCCAAAATTCGGCCAGGTGAACCGCGCAGGACATTTCCCGCGCGCCACCTGGCGAAATAACTTAAAAAAAATAAATTATACTAAAAATAATAAAATTTAAATAAACACTTAAATGGGTACCTTCCAGAGGAAGCTACCCATTTTCGACATATCTCTTTCTCTGTATACTCTCTCTCTCTCTCCCTCTTTGTCACAGCCACACCGCCAACTCCCCGGCCACCGTGCGTTTGCTCTTCCCGCCGGTGACATGCCCCCTCTCTAGCTCTACCTGATCGGTTCTCTCTCTCTCTCTCTATAATATCTCGCTCTCTCTCTCTCTCTCTACCTGTCTAAGCTCCGGCTGACCAGCACTTAGGGTAAGGGTTCAGTAACCCTCTCCCTTTCTCTCTGTCTCTCTCTCTGTCTCTGTCTCTCTGTCTCTCTCTCTCTCTCTCTCTATGTATCTCTCTGTCTCTCTCTCTCTGTATCTCTCTGTCTCTCTCTCTCTCTGCATCTCTCTCTCTCTGTGACTTGTGTTTTTCTTTCGTTTTGTTTTACTAATTTTTTTTTTCCAACAATGCAGGTACAAAATATATAAGGAGCATAAATTACACCACAACAAATATAAGGAGCATAAATTGTGAGTAATTTTCCCTTATTTTTGTCCTTGATTTTTTTGCTATAATAAACGTGGTACATTCAAATGTATTTGTTTAAAATATGTTCCTATTTGTTTTAATATTTTCTAATAATAAACGTGGATTTAACAATTAATATTGGACCTTTTTTTTTTCCCATGCAATGCTACTAATTTTGTTGGGTTTGTATATATATTGTTGTGTTGTGTTTTTTTTTTTTTTTTTTTTTTTTTTGTGGTTTTGCATGTGAAATATGCGTACATTTTTTTTGTCTTTTTTTTTGATATATTTTACTGTACTACGAATATGGTTTTGCATGGGAAACCAATGATTACAAATTAACCGTCCACTTTTTACTTCATTATTCGTATTATAAAATTTACAATATCATTTTGTCACTTTAAACGTGGTGTGAGGAGAAGACATATTTTTTCTAAGCATTCAGTACAATTCGCCTTAACAACAAAATTTAGAAAAGCAATATAAAATCAATATATGCATTTTACATATGGTCGACATATACAAATTCATAAAAAATCAAAATATGAAAAAATGAATTCTAAAAATGGTCCACATATACAAAATCACCTTAAAATAAATTGTGGAATTGTTTAAAATAAAATTTAAACAACTATGCTGTACAATTAATTTCAGCATTTTTTTCTAAAAAAAGAATAACATAGTTTAATTGTACATTTGTGTTGCTATTATCCCTTTTGACAAATTTTTACAAAAATGATTTTCAAACAAACTTTCCCTGATTTAATAATAAAATGATCGTACTCAACGATTTCAACCAAAATTAACCTCAATAATTATAATCAATAAAAAAAAAAAATTTGAAACAAATTTGCCACCGTCTACCATTTACAATAATATATGTTATTGAGCAATTCATAACAAAGGTCTAAACCCTAAACCCTAATAAAAAAAATTAAAAAACCCTAAACCCGTAAGAAAAAACAAAAACCCTAACCCTAAACCCTAAACCCTAAAAAAATACAAAAACCCTCAACTCTAAACACTAAAAAAAAACCAAAAAATCCTAAACCCTAAACCCTAAAAAAAAAACCCAAAAACTATAAACCCTTAAAAAAAAAGAATTACAAAAACCATAAACCCTTAAGAAAAAACAAAAACCCTAACGCTAAACCCTAAACACTAAAAAAAGACCAAAAAACCCTAAACCCTACAAAAAAAAAATCCCAAAAACTATAAACCCTTTTTAAAAAAAAAAAGAATTACAAAAACCATAAACTCTTAAGAAAAAACAAAAACCCTAACCCTAAACCCTAAAAAAAAAAAAATACAAAAACCCTAAACCCTTAAGAAAAAACAAAAACCCTAACCCTAAATCCTTAAGAAAAAAAAAACCCTAACCCTAAACCCTAAACCCTTAAGAAAAAACAAAAATCCTAACCCTAAACCCTTAAGAAAAAAAATTCCTAAACCCTTAATTAAAAAAATCAAAAACTCTAAACCCTTAAGGAAAAACTAAAACCCTAACCCTAAACCCGAAACCCTTAGAAAAACAAAAATCAAACACTCTAAACCCTTAAGAAAAAACTAAAACCCTAACCCTAAACCCTAAACCCTTAAAAAAAAAAACACATAAACCCTAAACCCTTCAAAAAAATATAAATAAAAAAATAAACCCTAAACCCTAAACCCTTCAAAAAATATAAATAAAAAAAAAACCCTAAACCCTAAAAAAAACCAAAAACCCTAAACACTAAAAAAAAAACCAAAAAACCAAAAAATCCTAAACCCTAAACCCTAAACTCTACAAAAAAAAAACTCAAAAACTATAAACCCTTAAAAAAAAAGAATTACAAAAACTATAAACCCTTAAGAAAAAACAAAAACCCTAACCCTAAACCCTAAACACTAAAAAAAAATACAAAAACCCTAAACCCTTAAGAAAAAATAAAAACCCTAACCCTAAATCCTTAAGAAAAAACTAACCCTAACCCTAAACCCTAAACCCTAAACCCTAAAACAAAAACCCTAAACCCTTAATTAAAAAAATCCTAACCCTAAACCCTAAACCCTAACAAAAAACCCTAAACCCTTAATTAAAAAAAATCAAAAACTCTAAACCCTTAAGGAAAAACTAAAACCCTAACCCTAAACCCTAAACCCTTAAAAAAACAAAAATCAAACACTCTAAACCCTTAAGAAAAAACTAAAACCCTAACCCTAAACCCTAAACCCTTAAAAAAAGAAACACGTAAACCCTAACCCTAAACCCTGAAGAAAAAAAAACCCTAAACCCTTCAAAAAATATAAATAAAAAAATAAAACCTAAACCTAAACCGTAACCCTAAACCTTTTAAAAAATATAAATAAAAAAATAAAACCTAAACCTAAACCCTAACCCTAAACCCTTCAAAAAATATAAATAAAAAAATAAAACCTAAACCCTTAAAACACAAACAAAAACCCTAACCATAAACCTTAAACCCTAAACCCTTAAAAAAAAAAATTACAAAAACCATAACCCTAAACACTAAACCCTAAAACCATAACCGTAAAATTGTAACCCATGTTTTTTCTTTTTTTACAAGTTTACACTGTAAGAAATATGATTTGTCTCGGTCTCTTAACCCTATACAGAGAAATATGGACAAGTCTTGGATGTCAGCACATAGGGGTACGACATAGTATAACAACAGGTGTAGGGCGTTTGTGGCATTTTCCGTTAGTAACTGTACCGCTGTCGATGGCAAAATTTACTGCCCATGCAAGTATTGTCGAAATAACCAGCGTCACACTCCAGATTACATTCTTGCCCACCTGACAGGAGGTAGGGGGATGAATCTGGGATACAATTTGTGGTATATGCACGGTGAGACCACGAGCGGGTCTACTGTTCGTGGTCAGTGTTCGAGTCATCCCAGGGGCACAGATTCCGCTACTGGTAGCATTGAACAGGGTGAATTCACAGAACATGGGGGGCTGGAACAGGATGGTGACATGCACGCCATGTTGCGTGACGCCTTCGGCATGCACGATGTTGCTGAAGCCGTCAGTACGGATCCGCAACAAGTTGACGAAGGAACCTCTTGCGGGGACAGATTGAAGTACCAAGAGTTGTTAAAGACTGCCGAGAAGCCACTTCACCCTGGTACCAAGCATAGTAAATTGAGTGCTACTGTACACATGTACAATTTGAAGTGCGTTGGAGGTATTAGTAACAAAATTTTTCGGACATTCTCAAGTTTATCAATCAGCTGTTGCCTCCTTGCGATGAGACATTGCCAGTTAATACGTATGAGGGGAAGAAGTTCCTAAGTTTCATGGGTCTAGGGTATGAGAAGATTTCGGCGTGCCGTAATGACTGTATGTTATTCTGGAAAGACAATAAAGACTTAGATTCATGTACCGTATGTGGAGAATCTAAGTGGAGGGCTGATACACATATAGATGAGGTTGGTGAGGTCATATCAGCGAGGAAAAAACACCCAGTGAAGATGTTGAGGTGGTTTCCACTCATCCCACGGTTACAGAGGTTATTCATGTCTGCGCATACTGGGCCCTATATGAGATGGCATGCAGAAGGCCGCACTAGGGATGGCGTATTGAGGCACCCGGCCGACGGTGAGGCATGGAGATCGTTTGACATTTTACTTCCAGATTTTATGGCAGACAGTAGGAACGTCCGGCTTGGTTTGACAGCAGATGGATTTAAGCCTTTTGGGAACATGAGCACATCCCACAGCACATGGCCCGTAATGCTTGTGCCGTACAATTTGCCTCCTTGGATGTGCATGAAATAGACGTCGTTCATCCTGTCACTGGTTATCCCTGGACCAAGCTCACCTGGTATGGATATTGATGTCTACCTTCAGCCATTGATTGATGAGTTGCTGGAATTGTGGAATGTAGGGGTACGGACATTTGATGCTTCAAAGATGTAAAATTTTAATATGTGATCCTAGTTTATGTGGACAATAAATGACTTGCCAGCGTATGCAGATTTATTTGGTTGGCCTAACAGGGGTGTGAAGACATGTCCTTGCTGTATGCAATCGACAGGTTCTAAATATTTAAAGAACGGATATAAATTTTGCTATATGGGGCACAGAAGGTACTTGCCAACTGAACATTTGTGGCGGCTGAACAGAAGAACATTTGACGGTACTGAAGAATTTGACAGCGCGCCAAATGTGCCATGCGGAGACGAGATCCTCCAACAGTTAGACGGAGTTGCGTTTGGAGATGAGAACGCGGATAAGAAGAAGAAATGGAAGAAGCGGAAGATGGGTGCAGCGAGTTCCGATGATGTTATATGGAAGAAGAAAAATATTTTTTTCAGATTGTTGTATTGGAAAGACAATTTGCTTCGGCACAATCTTGATGTCATGCACATAGAAAAAAATGTCATGGATAATATACTTGGCACTATTTTGAATATCAAAGGGAAAACAAAGGACAACCTGACAGCTCGGCTGGACTTGCAGGAAATGGGGTTGAGACCTAAGTTGCATCCGTTCACAGCCGCAAATGGTAAGACATATATTCCCCCTGCCTGTCACACGATGTCTATTGAGGACAAAGAAAATTTTCTGAAGGTTCTTCGAAATGTGAGGGTCCCGGACGGATACACCTCGATCATTTCACGGTGTGTTCGGCTCAAGGACCGTACAATTTCGGGGTTGAAAAGCCATGATAGCCACATACTGATGCAACAGCTTCTCCCAATTGCATTACGTCAGTCATTGCCAGATAAAGTGGTTAGATCTCTTGTGGAGATTTCAGCATTTTTTAGAGGCATATGCTCAACTAAGCTATCACAAGAAGAGATGGACCGACTGCAGGGTGACGTCTGTATCACTTTGTGCAAGCTAGAACAGGTATTTCCTCCAGGTTTTTTTACCAGCATGGTCCACTTGGTCGTGCATCTTGGGCGCGAGTGTAGACTCGGCGGACCCGTTCAGTATAGGTGGATGTACCCGGCAGAGAGGTAAAATTTCGCGTAATATATACATATATATTTTGATTTAATTGGTTCCCTAATTGACGACAATATCTTGTTATGTATGTGTGTACACTAGGAGTCTTGGGAGTTTCAAGTCTAATGTGCGCAATAAAGCGGCTTCTGAGGGGTGCATTGCAGAGGGGTACATAGCGACCGAGCTGGTAACGTTCTGTTCAAGGTATCTGGATAACGCACCAACATTCCACAACAGATCACAGAGAAATCCTGATGGATCCAAGGGGGCGGGCCCGCGAGTTACCCTGAACCGGTTGACAATGCACCAGATTCATCGTTATATTGTGTTCAACTCTGAAGAGTTTCACAATTTGCGGATGTAAGTAGTGTTTATATATTTAACAGAATTCGAATAAAATTATTAATAACAATTATTACATAATTGTATACGCTGAATGTAGGATGCACAAAGACGCGCTTAGGTGATCATGCACTAGGGGTCGCATTACGGAGGCTCTTATTGAAGCACAACATTATGAGTAGTTCTGCGAATGGTACCGTGCATATGTAAGGAAATAATGGTAATTTTGAAATTGGCAAAATTTATGCGTGTTCAGTGTAATTAACCAATGTGATCTTTAATATTTGTAATTATAACATAGGTCGATGGCCTGGATGATCAACGTAGGGAGGAATTGGGGCACAAATTGGTTATGCGTTGTAGAGGGCTAAAGGAGACAGCAGTCAAGTACAACAGGTACGTGATAAATGGGAAATTGTTCCGCACGCTTGCCCATGATGTGGGAAGGAGGACTCAGAACAGCGGCGTATGTGTTCCAACCGTTGAAGGCGAAACGTACTACGGGCAGTTAACCGATATAGTTGAGGTCCAGTACTATGACAAGACTACGTACGTCCTATTTAAGTGCAATTGGGCAGACCCCATGATGGACAGAGGATTCACAATAGACGAGTATGGCCTAGTGTTTGTCAACTTCAATCACCTCGTCCACATGGGAGAACTGATTAAGGACGAGCCGTACGTGCTTACATCTCAGGTAGATCAAGTATTCTACGTAGAAGATGGAAGGAACCCAAATTGGGTTTGTGCAGTTAGGACCAAACTGCGCAATGTGTACGATGTTGGTCAGGGGGAAGGGAGTAATGAGGCAGGTACAACCTATCACGAGTGCGTACCGCTCGTACTAGCCACTGCTAACCTACCCGATATGAATGATGACTTCGAGTACGATAGGCCCGACATTGATCCGATTGAAGCTCCCGTGATACAATGATTGATATATTTATTGTTGGTACAATTCACTTGAACTCAATACACTTTTTTTTATTTGCATAAATTTCATTGTATTATTTGCATATTCTTTAATAATATATAAAATACAAATTTTAATTAATTTGTCTACATTTGTTCGCAAGTATCGATGGACCAGAGACCCCCTCCTTGTGCATATCGGGCACCCCGCCCATCCATGACCCCCATGACCACGCCCACAAATTCGACGGCACTATATACTGCGGCGTGGCCACACCACCCAGATGCCGCTTATAGGCCATTGTTGCCAGGTACGGTGCCCTTGCCCACGTCAGATCACGGGCAGACCAGTACAGCTGGATATTGCAGTTCTCCATATTCGGAGCTGCCGACATTATCTCAGATAGGGTTCACCCCACCAGGTAACGTGGCTCGATGGTGGGTGCGAGAGGGGATGGGGCCACATGGTTATGCGCCGTACTTTCCGTATACATATACTGGACCTATGCCATGTGGAACTGATAGTGAGACACATGATGATAGGTTTCCTCTGCCACAGACCGAGGAGATGCAGATGCCGGCTGTGGGGTTGGGACAGATGCCAGCACAGACAGTGATACAGGGCCAGATTATGGGGTTGAGACAGATGCCAGCATTGGCAGCGAGCCAGGGCCTGGAGAGAGCCAGGTGCGATATCTGGAGAGAGTCAGGTACCACTTTCCGATGAGAGTCAAATGCCAGATCTAGGGGGGAGCCAGATTCTCCATGAGGGGGACGTTGCGATGTTGGGTACCGATCAATTGGCCCTTGATAGCCCCCAGGATATGCTTGCAGATGATGATCAGCAGCCTCCACCAGCGGGAGGGGTTGGCGAGGAGGTCGCAGGCGACCCAGCGACCCAGCACATATAGATTGACTAGATTCAGTTGATGGGTAAGTACATATTTAGACATCCTTAAAACTCATATTATGTTACCAAAAAAAAATATTAAGTTTGAAAGAAAAATAAATTGAATTTACAATTTATTGATATAATTATGTTTTTTCGTATTAACCAATTAAATGTTGTATATTTTTTTCATTAGGGTACAACCTAGACGGAAGCATATATTATGAGGTGATTAGGGACCCAGAAAGAAATTGGGTGTTCCCGAAGGGGAAGAAGGTTGTGTTGAAGTACAATGCTGCTCTACAACCTTTAGGACGAGCCTGCAATCTTTTTAGGCGGGCTGAGGGCATACTTATCAGGAGCGGGTCCTACATACATATGCAGGATGAATGGGCGAAGGTAGATAAGAAGATTAAGCAGGCTATGTGGGACGCGCTGATGGTATGTTTATGAATTTAATTTATTTGAATTAAACTTAAGATTAAGTTTTTCTTGAAGTTTTTAAACTAATGCTTAAATTGAATGTGCATGAGGAGTTCTATCTACCTGTATCAATAGACAAGCGCAAGGCACAACAGGAAACGTGAAATGATATTGGCCGTAAGCACCGCTCGTGGAAGTCGAAGTTCAAAACCAAGCTAGATATTCGAGACGGTACCCGAGATTATACGTGCGAGAGTGCCGGACAATGCTTTTGCAAAGTATGACGCAGAAGATATAGAGTTCCTGCTGAGCGATTGGTGCACTGAGCAAAAGAGGGTGTAGGTCTTTGATTGTATGACAAAAAAATGTTGTGGTTTTTTAATAACAGTTCATTTAATTTTATTACAACTTTAAGTGTGTCAATGCTTACATTTTTATCTTCATGTTCAATGCGTAGGCGACCTCTGAACGGATGAAGAGGCTGCGGGAGCAGAATGACCTTCCCCATTGTTCGGGATCCAAATGTTATGCCAGATTTAATCACGAGGAGGTATGAACAAATATATGTGTACGTTTTTCATATTTGTTGCTAATTGTTTTTCTTTTTCTTTACACTATTTTCTCGCTCTCTGTTTGTTATATATTTCAACTGGATGACGACGGGTCTGTACATCTGGCACGCCCCCCACTCGCACCGCGTCATTCGTGAAGACCTACACAAAGAAGGACGGCATTTACTTGAATGAACATACACGGGTCCTATGCGTATACTACTAATCTATTTTTACTAATATTTCTAAATTATGTGTGTGATATGGCATTATTCAATATATGAGTATTTCATGTTGACGACGTACAGGAGAGGATGACGTAGAGTTTATCTAGTGATCCAGCTGCCACGCAGAGCGTCTCAGCAGACACGGTGCGTTGGGCACCGAACGACGTGTACGAACAGACGGTTGGGGGGCCTGAGTACGCGAGGAGGGTTCGGTAGGTTGGGCCGAATGTTACTCCTGTTCAGGGGACATGTTTCTCATACAGGCCTCGCTCACAAGGGGAACCATCTGATGGCACATCTCGGGATTGGGCCGAACACGCCCGGAAGATGGAAGAAATGCAAGCGGAGCTATAGGCTGAGCGAGAGAGGAATGACGCGTTGGAGCAGCGCATGCGATAGTTCGACGCCATGGAGCAGCGCATGCGACAATTCGGGGCCTTCATGTCCTCAATGGGAGTATCACAAACATGTCTTGGTGCTTAGTCTTCACCTGCAAACGTAGGTAGTACGTTGTCTGTTAGTAGTGCATCTGCAAGTATGATTTATATTGTGTATACGACAAAATTATTTTTAATTTGTTTTCATTACCCCTTTAAATTTGCAAGTAATATTATATACTTTAATTGTTTATATTACTTGCAGGTAATGCGACAACGGTTGGTACGTTGTCGCCTATTGGACGACGGCTGAGCCAGCACTCCCCTGTCGCTACACCATCACCCGCTACACCATCCCTTGCGCAGCAATTGCCGGTTGGCGAGAACACGCCTGGGATGATACCTCGTGATCCGCAGGGACGCCCTTCGGATTTGTAGATATTTTGTGTAATTGTTTTTTGTCCTTAACGAATATGTTTTTTTTTTTGTAATTATTTTTTGTTTGTTAAGATTTGTGTAGTCAACAAATACGTTATTAATTATTGGTTTGTGTAATTTGATTTTGTGATTTTTTTGGTAAAATAAATATTGCGTTATTTGTGGTCGGAAATAAGAAAATTAAAAAAAAAATTAATTAATTAACCCAAACAAATTTAAAAAAACAATAACAAAACTAAATTGAAAAACAAATTTAAAAAAGATTTAAATTGTATTTTTTATTTAATTTAATTTTTTATTTAATTCTTTAATTTTATTTTTAAATTAAATTAAAAATACAATTAAAGAATTAAATTAAATAAAAAATACAATTAAATTTTTTATTTTTATTTTTTTAAAAATTGCCACTTGTAACTATTGTACACGTGTCAGTCAGTCAGACACGTGTACAATAGTACACATGGCCAGATGGCCACGAGTATTAACACACGTGTCTGACTGTCAGACACGTGTATTTAATACACATGGCTGACAATCAGACACGTGAATGAAGATACATGTGTCTAATCTGCCACGTGTATTATGATACACGTGGCAAGATGTTCAGTTAGTCATATTCAGATCTAACACGAGTCGCACACGTGGCGACCAGTTTGCCACGTGTACTGTGTCCGTACACGTAGCAAACTATTAGTGGCAAAATGCAACTATTTTTGTAGTGAATCAAATGGGCTCTACGTCAAATTAAGTGAAAAAATTAACACATAATTTAAGTCAAACCACGTTTTCTATATTCATATTACACAGAATCAGAGACGATCGATGCTATATAAGGAAAGCCAAGTGCTGGACCCTCTCCCCCACAAAGACAAAATGGAGAAGCTCGCAATCACCCATGTCTTGTTCTGCACTTTCTTTCTTCTTCTTGCTTTGAATTCATACATAGCATCATCTCAAGAAGTTGGTAAGCCTATATACATATATACATATTTAGCTAGTTTTGATCGATCAATGAAATGACATTGTTTGTTAATGGTATTGCAAATGATGAGAGAGAATTTGATTACGGTGAAAGAAGCAAGAAGGGACCAGCTCGATGGGGAGAGCTTCACAGGGAATGGAGCCTGTGTAAAAATGGATCAATGCAGTCTCCAATTGATTTGCTCAATGAGAGAGTTGAAGTTGTTTCCCATTTGGGGAGACTTCAGAGGAGTTACAGTCCCTCCAATGCCACTCTTACCAACAGGGGCCATGACATGATGGTAAGCAAAAGGAGAGATTGATCAGGATGAGCTGATAAGACTGGTTAGTGTCAATACAAATTTTGACACTACGCACTTTTGTCTCAAAACTTGGAGACTGCTCATGAAGGTTGGTGATAACCAGATTTTTGTAGAATTCCCACACAAGTCTGGGAAAAATCTTCCCTCCAACATTTAACATGCTTGACCACTGATTCTCCTGAAATCTGTGGTAAATGAAATCAAAACGAGCTACTTTGATGTCTGGCTTGAGAACTCCACGTTCAATGACAATGGTCATTTTGTTGAAGCGTTCTTGTGCAGCAGCAATTTCGTCTCTCTTTCTTTTGTTAGACATGTTTGTAGATAGGACAATGAGAAATGCACCAAAAATAATACCAAAAACAAATTAGATCCTGTTAGTTTAGAAAATTTTGGCATCATAACGGTTGTAATTTGAATGCGCAAAAATTTTACATAAGTAAAATAGCAGTCCAATAACCATAGATATATCAAAAACCAACCTCAGCAGGCAACTAATGGCCACTTATTAGCGTCGACAAGCTACCGTCGACGATTATAAATTTTTTTTTTTGAAAAAAAACTTTTTAGGTAAGTTGACGTGAATGGTCAATTATCAGTGGTGACGGGCCAAAGTTGACGCTGATAGCATTATATTTTTTTTAAAAAAAATTTAGTGCATTATCGTCGACCAAAGTCGACCCCGATAATTTCCATTAGCGTAGAATTTAATGTTCGACTATTAGCGGCGACATTTTCGTTCTGTGTTCTATTTCTAGTAGCGTCAACTCCAAATATCATCAACGACAATGGTCATTATTAGCATCGATACAAAAGTCGATGCTAATAATATAAACATTATCATTAGCATCTGAGTATTGGCGTTGACATGTCGCCACTAAAGACCAATAGCTTTGACTATTAGACTTTAGCGGCAACATTTTACCACCGCTAATATTGAGCGAATTTTTTGTAGTGAGTCTTTGAGGAGAAGACTTGTGGTGTTTCAAGAGCAACAAAATTAGAGTTTTTGAATTTGCTAGCAATTGGGAACATAATTTATTTCTTGTCCCCTTCAAGTTATGTTGATTATTTTTGAAAATTATAATTCATGTTTGACTAGTAGTTGTGTTCTTGATTTCTTCCCCGAGCAGCACATGATGTGTGTGAGTTGCATTATATTATCGGTTTCCAACACATATAACACTAAAATATGCAGAGAAACCTTTCAGTAGCAGAAATAAGAATGTCCATGAGCAAAGTTTCTTAGAGATCAGAGATCCTTGATTAATGATGTGCTTATATCCTTTTAGAAGTATGCACGGATATATTGCTATAGGGAGTGTAGAAATAAATATAAAATAGAAAATAATATTATATAAAAGAGAAAGAAAAAGAGAGTGGAAGCGGAAGCGAAAAGAGACGTATGAGCAACATTTTGTCTATTCATTATATTAAACATTATTACATAACTCTCTATTGATAGAGAGACAATAAGTTGGGAGCAAGAAACCATAAATTTAAATAAGGTAAAGACCAATCAACCTAATTTAGAGAATATAAATATTCTAACATAACGGGATCGAATAAACACTACAAGAAAATCAAACTTAAATAAAAAAATTTATTATAAGAAAATACACCAACATAATCTGAAATATATATTTTAACTGGAGTAGCCATTATATATAAAAGATATGACAATATAGCATTTTAGGGTTCAAAACTTTTTGTACATCCCTTTTATAGCATAGCATAGCCATTGGGAAACCTAGCTAATAAACTTAATTCATCCATCCCTTTTATGGTTTTATCCTCCTCTCATCTTTTTTGATAACGTATAGGTATAGGCATAGGCGTACAGCATGCATGACTACATTTGAGGCATCATTTTCCGTACACGAAAGCTTCAACTTTCATCACGTTGGGCCACTCAGGAACGCTTCAAGTCTTCAACTTTTCACAGGTTTTGTGATTTGACTTGTATTTTTAAGACGGCTTTTTTATTTCTCAAAGTTGTTGAGTATTATATAATCTTATCAAAAAGTTCAATCGTAAGTGATAAAGACTCCCTCTACTTTGTGACAGGTGGTTGGGTTCTTTTCACTTTAGTTTTAGTGTATTTTTTGTTTTGTTGTTTTCTTTTATATATATATATATATATATATATATATATATATATATATATAAAAGTTCAATCGTAACTGCCCTTTACTCTTACCCTTTTCATAGTGAAATGTTTAATATTCTTATATATATATATATATACATGACATTTTTTGGTGTTGGTAATTTACTAAGATTTAGGTGTTAGTTAAAATTTAACAGAATTTATAAAAATATCTATATCTGAATATATATATATATATATATATATATATATATAAACACATAGGTATTTTAGAAATTTTGATATGATTTAACGGAAAATTTGGTCAAAATGTAACGAAATTTGTAAAAATACTCGTTCCTGAATATTTGAAAAAAAATTGGTCAAAATGTAACGCAATTTGCAAAAATACTCCAGCATGGTGACGTGTCGGATGATGATTCGCTTGAAGATTCGTCTTGATCTTTATGATCTACAAAATAATAAACACTGCGTCGGGGGGTGTCGACGATCCCCCTCTGATGCTTAACTACGATAATTGTTTGAATATGAGCAGAGTAATTTTTAGAAGCATAGAATGTACCTCTATATCTGAAGAGATTCTGGTATTTATAGAGATTGAAGAGTAATTAGAACTGTTCCCGGTTTGTGAGGGGATCGGTAGTTGAGGAAGACGTGGCCTCGGGCGCACAGACATTTCGGGTTCCATGACCGCCTATCTTGGGTGCACAATCCTTTATGGGTGACATGTTGTTGGAGAAACTTCGGGCGCACGATCTAGTTATGTATCGTGCGTCGTGTCCCTTAAATCTCGCGGACTCGGGTGTTACAAGGTATCCGGGTCAACTACCTGAGTCGGGTGGGATCCTCGGCTTGCATGGACCCTCAGCTCGAGATGATCTGTGACTCGGATGAGATCCTCGACTCGGATGGATCATCGGCTCGGGATGATCTGTGGCTCGGATGAGATCCTTGACTCGGATGGATCATCGGCTCGGAATGCACCCTTGGCTCGGGATGGTATCTCGCGTACTCGGGTGTTACAGGGTATCCAAGTCAACTACCCGAGTCGGGTGGTCAGGTCGGTTGAACCGGTTGAGCCCAAATGATTTTGTTGGGCTTTGATAAACTAGGATTTTCCCTAACAGCATCCTTTTTGACATAACACATTTTAAACCCGTGATGACTATGAACCTGATGGGGATAAATTCCACTCAACCCGATACAAGGAGGGGATAGGCATTTAGCAACTACTTCAGAGAAATCAGGTATCAGGTATCAGGTATCAGGTATCAGGTATCAGTTATCTTAGTAAATTCGGATTAGGACTCTACTCTAAGTTGAATTGAAGTAAATAGTCATAATCCGATCAGTACGTGATCCTATCCCCAAGAGAATTGGAATAAGACTCTAATTAGTCTAAATATAGTTTGATCAGTAGTCCTATTTCTGGTGGAATTCGGATAGGACTCATGGTCCAATCAGATAAAAAGAATGATCAGATCAGAAGTCTAATAAGATATCAGATTAGAAGTCTAAAAAATGAAAAAAAATTCAAATTAGAACTTACACCAGTTCTAGATCAACAAGGAGTAGAAATCCTAATTCAGGCTTGACTCCACCTCTTTGCCTATAAATAAACTCAAACCTCAAGTATAAACTAAGACAAAATTTTTTATACACAGTATTAATTTCTCATAGATGCGAGAGGGAAGTCTAGTTTGGAGAGCCAATTGGGGGCTCTGTAAATAAAGCTTTGTACACAAATCAAATATTGAGGAAAGATGTGGATATAAGTGATAAGCCGAAACACCTTAATCTCTGTATTTTTTTTCTTTGTTTCATCTCTTTATTTTATTATCAGTTTTAAATTATTATTATTAAAAAAAAAAAAAAAAAACAAAAACTTCCATTAAATGTTCCTAGTTGGCGTTATCTTCCATTAAATGTTCTCAATTCTGTGAAAACACTTGCCCATATATTAAATAATCCTTGCAATTCAACGATAATAAATTAAATAATAGATATCTCCTTAAACAAGTTGGATTCAATGACCAAATCGTTCGTACCAATTTTATTTTATTTTACTTTTTATTTTTGGGTTCATACCAAATTAAATAATAGATATAGAGTTGAAACTCGCTGTCCTTTTGGATTTATTTAATCTGTTCCTAGTGCATTCGTCCATGGACGTTGTTGTTCAAATAATCGGTAAACCTTTTCCTTTATTTAATCTGTTCAGCAAAGAGGCGTCACCATGGACGTTGTTGTTCAAATGGAACCTGCCCGGCCGGCCACCCCACGTTATGTGTAGAATGAAGTATACAGAAAAGAAGAATATATATATATATATATAGAACATTTTTCTCAACACCTTATAATTAAACCATTGATAAAACAAGACTAATTCTCGGACACAACTTCTGATGTTCAAACTTTTTAGCAGAAATCAAATGGACTCTACGTCAAATTAAGGGAAAAAATTAACACATAATTTAAGTCAAACCACATTTTCTATATTCATATTACACAGAATCAGAGCCGATGGATGCTATATAAGGAAAGCCAAGTGCTCAACCCTCTCCCTCACAAACACAAAATGGAGAAGCTGGCAATCACCCATGTCATGTTCTGCACTTTCTTTCTTCTTCTTGCTTTGAATTCATACATAGCAACATCTCATGAAGTTGGTAAGCCTATATATATATATATATATATATATATAATATACATATATATATTTAGCTAGTTTTGATGAATGAATGAAATGACGCCTTTTGTTAATGGAAGTGCAGATGATGAGAGAGAGTTTGATTATGGTGAAAGAAGCAAGAAGGGACCAGCTCGATGGGGAGAGCTTCACAGGGAATGGAGCCTGTGTAAAAATGGATCAATGCAGTCTCCAATTGATTTGCTGGATGAGAGAGTTGAAGTTGTTTCCCATTTAGGGAGACTTCAGAGGAATTACAGTCCCTCCAATGCCACTCTTACCAACAGGGGCCATGACATGATGGTAAGCAAAAGGAGAGATTGATCAGGATGATCAATACAAGTAAACCCAAGTTGTTTTTACACAAAACTTCACTTATATTACCACCCTGGCATGATCTTTCATCACTTTAACAATCATATCCTTAAAAACTAACTTTTTTTTTTTTTTTTTAGAATTATTTGTGCAGCTGAAATGGGATGGCGGTGCAGGATATATTGAAATAAACGGAACTAAATACGTACTCAAACAGTGCCACTGGCACTCGCCTTCTGAACACACCATCAATGGCCAGAGGTTTGCTCTGGAGGCGCACATGCTTCATGAGAGCTCAGATGGAAAAATTTCTGTTGTTGGAATCTTGTACAAGATAGGACGCCCTGATTCTTTCTTATCATCAGTAAGTAACACTACAAAAAAAGGTCCATGATCACTTTTCATTTTTTTCTCTCTCTCTCTGAATCTCTGATGGGTTTTGTGTTTCTGAATAGCTGATGGATCATTTAGCAGCCATTACCGATACTAGAGAAGCAGTGACTGCCGCGGGTATTGTGAACCCAAAGAACATAAAGATAGGCAGTAGAAAGTATTACAGATATCTTGGCTCCCTTACAGTTCCCCCATGTACTGAAAATGTTGTGTGGACTGTGGTAAAAAAGGTTTGCTTTCCTTTCAACTTTATAGACTTCAATGTTACTATCCAAGTCCCACATTGTCAAGATTTTCTTGATTTATGAACTTTATAAGTTATGAGTATCTGTAACACCTCGGTTTCATATTATGAAAATATGAATAGTTTACATAGAGTGAGTGGTTTATAGGGATATTTATGGGTGCTACGTTCCATATTGTCTAGTTATTAAGTGAAACTGGGCTTTATAAAAAATTCTAGGAAAGCTCCAAATATACTAGTCATTTCAGGGTGATAATGTAAATGTGGCTAACGCATTTCCTTAGGTCGTTACAGTATCCCTCCTCTCTCAATGCGTTTTTTTGAAGGTGAATTGGGCCTATTGGTCTTTAATATGGTATTAGAGTAGGTTCCTTGGGTTGTTGGAAGATTTTCCCCTGTAATTGTCCACGTGTTCGCGAAGGGACATATCAAAGAGTCCCACATTACCACAATTTTTTTAACTTGTGAATTTTATAAGTCATATGCATCCCCTGCATCGATCTGATAATTTAATTAACTCATCAGGTGAGGACTGTTTCACAAGAACAAGTCAAGTTGCTTCGTGTAGCCGTTCATGATGTGAGTAGCTAGCTAATGCTATCTTTAAACATTTTATATAAGATACATGCAAGGGTTTCAAATTTTTTAAGGACAGAAATCAAATCTTTTTTAATTTTTAATTTTTTTATTTTTTTCAGGATGCAGAAATTAATGCAAGACCATTACAACCAATAAACAGGCGCCCAGTGCTTCTTTATAGACCAAGTGAAAACAAAGAGGATTGATTAAAATCTTATGATTTTACACTCATTTAGAAGTGGCAGAAATATATATGTTGGGGGTTGAACCAATTATATATCTTCATCAACACATTTACTTAAGGATGAAAAAAAAGAGGATTGATTAAAATCTTATGATTTTACATTCATTTAGAAGTGGTAGAAATATATATGTTGGGGGTTGAACCAATTATATATCTTCATCAACACATTTACTTATTCCTTAATTAGGCCCTTGATTACCTTGTACTTTTCAGTCATACTCTATGGTTCTACCCTATATAGTGAACATGTTCGGACATGGTGATGCTTTGATGTACGTAGGATACTGTGTCCTTGTCTATTCAAGCATTCATATATACTCTTTTTTTTTTTTATTGTTAAGAAGCGCTTTGCACGGTACTCCAAACATCTAATCGGGCGGAAGCTTCGAATACTTTGGTAATAAAAAAGAAGAAGACAAGACTAATAAATAAGTGAAGAGCATGGGAAAGCTGAAAGGTAGTTGCCAAAGGAGCTTGCCATCAACCCCTAACCCCTCATCAGATCAGATTAGAGAAGTTTCGAGGATCTAATTTCCTTGAACAAGGAAAAAGTTTGAACAAAGTTGATACAATGTAACCCTCACAAAAACTCGTTTACATTAAGAACAGATGAATTGAGAGATAGCAAGCTACTAATTACAAATCATATGGTAATTACCTCTTAATGAATATATAGTTCGCCTCAATTTGCTTCTCTTTAGCCAGAAAGCAATCGCCTCTAACCCAAAAAAGAAAAACTCTTTGAAGTTGCAAAGTTTCTGTAACAAGTATATTAGATAAGTGGGCTTTGGCCTTAGTAGCTTAATGGGGCTGGACTTAGTTTACCCTTAGTAATAATGGGTTTGAGTTATGTGTATATAAAGGCCATTAGCCTAATTGTAGAGGATATGAGATTAGTGATTTGTTTATTGTGGTAAACTAGAGGCTGAGCACCTCGAATGCTTTGGAAACCGGACATCTCGAAGAGTCCATTTCATTTTGTAATTTTCGTTTATCAATTTTACAAAATTACATTGTTCTTTCATTTCTCACATCAATTCATTTATTCTTTCCATTTCTTTTCCAATTTCATATACAATTCTGTAATCGAAATCCTAGAAATCAGGTAACAAGTGAATAAACTTGTTACAGCTTCTCCAGGGACAACAAAAGATGAAATTCTATCTATTTAAAATATGAACTTGAACACCCGCAAAAGATAAGGCAATTTTACACAGCTAGGCGAGAGTAGAAGTGAACTGCGCGCGGCTACATGCAAAGCGCATTGTCACGCCCCCAAACCTAAAAATGAGAATTGATAATGACGATTATTATTCAAAGAAAATATAATTCTATAAGAAAATAAGGAAAATGTGGAAGGAATAAACGGACACAAGAATTTACGTGGTTCATACCATAAAAGAAAAGATAATATGAAGAAAATTAAAGCAGAATAATAAAATGAAGGCAAGAGAATTTACTTGGTTTGATCTATGTCCTACATCCACATAATAAAGCCATAAGGATTGCATTGTTGCTCTTATTCACTTAATAGAAACTGTACAATAAAATGACATATTTATAGTTGAATGAGGCTATGAATAAAATAATTACATAATCAATATGTAACTTATGAGAATTATGAGAATTACATAATCAATGGATGACATATGAAATTTATGAAAATAAATTAAGCATTAACAATTATGACATTCCACAAAAAACCTGCTAATCAAAATAACACAGGGAATTCAGACCATCTAATAATAAAATATCAAGCAATACATGAGTGTCCTTTGTTGGAGACAAAATCCCACTCGAGTCCATAAGTCTAATATTAATACTCTAAGAAAATCTTTTTATTTATTTATTTTGATGAATGAATTTGTATTGACAAAGTGTTGGACCAAAAAGGGTGCAAACCCAAGTGTAGGTTTTCACAAGTAATAAATCACGGTAAGTCCGAGGTCGATCCACAAGGAATGATTAAACATGAGAGAATAATTTTTATTTTTATGCAGAAAAGAAAAATAAATTAAAAAAAATAGGAATTTTGCTTTTGGTTTCCACTCAAAAGTGGAGCTGAGAAATATAATTTAAATTAAAAAGTAAACTATGAAACTAAAATAAATAAATTAAAACAAAGAAAATAAAAATTCAAACTCTGCGCCTCTATACTCTTGTGCTCCTTTGCTCTTCTCTTCCTCCTCACTTTTGCAAGAGCAAAACATGGTATCTATAAAGCTACCTAAGTCTTTTCGGTGCTTCTAATCTAGAAAGAATTTGAATTTCTTGCGTTAATTGCACCGCAGCCCAAGTGTGGAAAGGAAATAATATCTTTGGTACTGCATTCTATCTCTTTTGGAAAGAAATCCATCTTCTATTCAGTTCTCCAGGTATGGAAGGAGATGCACGCCACTTAAAAAAAAATAAAAAATATGCATGTCTCTCTTGTTATGGAAGGAATAGGTGATGCCAGGTCTACGTCTTTTTTTTTTTTTTCTTTGTTTCTTTCCCTTTTTGTCTCTTTCTTCTTACCATAGCTACAGGTACGGCATTCCTTCTTTCTTTCCATCTTTTATTTCTTTGATTTCCTTTCTTCTTTTCTTCTTTTGTTTCTTTGGTCCCACGCATGTCCATCTCCATTCCATTTATTATTATTTTTTTCTTCTTCTCCTTTTTTTTATTGGTCTTCTACAAAATAACAATTCTTTGCATTAATATCAATTTAAGCTCAACTTTAATAATTAAACAATATTCCACAATTAAATATAAAATGCAAGAATTAGAATAAAACATAGTATGATAATGCTTATTTAATAGAGAAAATATGCAATTTTAAGCCATTATCACACCCCCAACTAGCTTATTGCTAGTCCCTAACATAGACTCAAGAGATCTTTTTCTTTTCTTTTCTTTTTCTTTTTTTTTTTAACTTAAGAAAAATTAGTACAAGTTCAAAACACTAACAACAACCAAAGAATTTTCAGATGCTCCCATAACTCAATGTGAGTGGAATTATTGGCCAACATAAACACACTCTCAATTTCAGATTTACATGACCTTGAAATTCTATCAAAATAACTATGTTTTGATTCAAGCCTTACCGGTGTTAACACTCAACAATTGAAATCACTCTAAAATAGGTGTAACACTCTCAAGTATATGTGAGCGGAATAATGTAAGTAAAAATCAAACATTTCACATATGAATCATATGAAAAACGCTTAATCTAGAAAGAACAAGTAGTCTCATGAAAGGATGCTGAAATTAATTTACACCACACTCATTGATTAGTCATGAAAATTTCTAAACCATACATTCCTTAAGATCAAATAAGGACTTTTATCGGGACGTAATGTAGGGTTAAGAGAAGGGAAATAACTAACAAAAAAGTAATGGTAAAAGTGATAAATGTTTTCAAGAATAATTGGAACTTTATCATCTTCTGACATTTCAATCAATTTTTTTTTTCCACTCTTTCTCCAATAAGCACTATTTCTTTTCCAAAATATACCTTCTGCCTTTGAACATCAATGGTCAACCCTAAGTCCTTTCTTTCTTTCTTTTTTTTTTTCTTTTGAAACACCTTTTCTGCTTTTTTTTTTTTTTTTTTGAATCACACACCACCTCATTGGAATAAGCTAATTGACCTCATTATTGAAACACTTTGGAAAAGGGTCAAGAAAGAACGGCTAATTGTAAGGCTCAACTGGGTAACTAGCGACAATAAATCATGATGAACAGAAATTTTGGGCTCAAAGTATAGAAAAATGGTCTAATTTCATCTCTCAAGGATTTGCATAATTCTTTAATATTCATGACTTTTCAAATTCAAGTGTGGCATAAAAACATCAATTTTTAGCATTTAGCCAGGAGAAAGAACAATGAGACTATCTACGAAATAATGTCTGCGCATCCAAAAGAAATATGATTCCATGAAAATTTACCCTCTCCACAGAATGATTGGCTCAAAACTCACAAGGGTTAAAAATCTCCACATTTTTATCCTCAAGAATTTCTAAGTCATTTCTATCCTCAACAGAGAGACGTGTTTATGGAGCTGAGTGCATGTGCAATGAATTGAGCATGAAAGCAATGAAATTTTTTAGCAGGAGTAGCATAATGAAACTTGAACAAAAATTCATGCCAAGGACACAAGATTTATTTTTTTTTTTCTAAAAAAAACAAAATTGAGACTAAAAAGAAAACACACAAGACACCAAACAGAAAAACACAAAACTTTTTTTTTTTTTGAGAAAATATAAAATAAACAAAACAACAATAAAGAAGTAGAGATTAGGAAGAGTACCATGAAGTGATGAAAACAAAACTAAACTTATTGCCTGCAAAAATTAGAAAAACAAAACAAGAACAACCTAAACTACGACACAACCATTTTGATTATAATGACAAATTGAGTTCATGTGATTGAAACAGGATCCTCCAAATCACTAGACTCATCTATCGGATCAAAATCTTCATAAAATGGCTTCAAATATTTTTCTTTAGAAACATTGCCATTTTTGAAGCATTCAATTATTGGTGCTTTAACACTAGATGGATGAGTTTTAATGGGTGCATGCAAGTTCTCGAAACATGAGTTCCATCCATTAGTGTCCATCACTGGATCAGCATCTAGAACAGCATGAGCTCTTTCCACTTTTATATCATCACTCTTTGGATTTAGTAAACATACCTCTATAGGATCTGAAAACATAGAGTGAGAAAACTTATCTTCCACCAAGGTTTGGATCATGTCTACCTCAAAAATTTCCTCATCATCATCAATGACTGGTTGTTTACAATTGTTGAATATGTTCAACTCAACGGTCATATTTCCAAATGTAAGCTTCATGATTCCATTCCTGCAATTAATCAAAGCGTTAGAAGTAGCCAAAAATGGCAGTCCCAAAATGACAGGAACATCAATGCTAGAATGTGAAACGGGTTTTGTATCTAAAACAATGAAATCTACAGGAAAGTAAAATTTACCCACTTGCACCAAAACATCCTCTACTACCCCTCTTGGTATAACAACAGATCGGTCGGCAAGTTGAAGAACAACTTTGGTGGGTTTTAACTCCCCAAGGCCCAACTGCTCATAAACTGTGTAGGGTAGTAGATTTACACCTGCTCCTAAATCCATTAATGCTTTATCAATCTTAGAATTGCGAATGATGCATGGGATAGTTGGTGATCCAGGATCTTTCTGCTTCAAAGGAATTTTCTGCTAGATTATAGCACTTACCTGCTCTGTTAAAAATGCCTTTTTGTGAACAAAAAGCTTTCGCTTAACCGTGCAAAGATCTTTCAAAAATTTTGCATATGAAGGAATTTGTTCGATGGCGCATCTAACAAAGGAATGTTTATTTTCACTTGCTTGAACACTTCCAAAATATCTTGATTTTCTGTTCCCTTTTTTGGTGCAAGCAACCTTTGGGGAAATGGGGCAACAGGCTGATACACTTTCTCCACAACATCTCCACCCTCACTAGGCTTGTCATCTTCCTTGGTTTCTAAATCTCCCTTAGGTGGTGAAACTTTTGTTGGAACCTCTTTATTAACCACCTTTCCACTTCTAAGGATAGTGACAGACTTGGCATGTTCCACTTGAGTATTGCTGGCTTCATTTACCCCAACTCGAGTCCTTGGGTTAGGTTCAGGTTGGGCTGAAAACTTTCCTTTCTCTCTCACATTCAACTGAGACTCAATTCTGCCAACTGCATTTTTCAACTCTTGATTGATCTTGATAGAAAGAAAACATAAACAAATGACAAATAAAGATTGCGGAGTAATAAAATAGACAAAGGAATTTTACGTGGTTCGGTCTATGACCTACATCCACAGGGTAAAGCCCTAAGGCTACATTATGTTCTTATTGCTTGAATGATTTACAATACAAATCATCTCTATTTATAGGGATATAGAGAGAATACAAAATGGTATGTAAAGAGAATATAATCAAATTAGAATTGAATGTATTCAAATCTGATTTGATTATAATCAATTACAATTAATGGGGATTAAATCAAATCCTACAATATATGGAAAGTACCGTAATATACGGTATCAATATATTCTCTAACATCCCCCTGCAAACTCAAGGTGGAAGATTCTGAAATCTTGAGTTTGAATTTTTTTTTTTTTTTTTTTTTTTTTTTTTTTTTTATGTTGGGTCAGATATAACCCAGTTTGGAGAACATCTTTCTTCTTCTTCTTCTTCATCTTCCTTCTTCTGCTTCTTCTTCGTCTTCCTCCTTCTTCTTCTTCTTCAAGCCAACTGGGGGCTAAATGGGCATGGGCTTAAAATAAGACCACAAATGTCAAAATACAAATAATGGGCCAACTATGGGCCAAATATGAAAGCCAACGATGGGCTGAAATAGGCCTGGGTTTGAAACAATACCACAGGAGCCAAAAATATGTAGGGCCAACCATGGGCTGAAATGAACATGGGTTGAAACAATACCACATGTCAAATAATATGGGCCAACTATGGGCCAGAGCCAACTATGGGCTGAAATAGGCCTTGGTTTGAAACAAAATCGCAAAGGCCAAATACAAATAATGGGCCAACAAAGGGCCAAAAACAATTTGGGCAACTTTGGCCTCTTTTAATGATTTTTTTTTTCTTCTTTCCCTCTCTCCCCTTATTTTTTTTCTTCCTTCTCTTTCCTTTTTTTTCTTCTTTCTCTTCCTTTTCTCGAGAAAATCTCTCTTTTTTTTTTTTCTTTTTTTTTTTTCTTTTCTTCTCTCTCTCCTTCCTTTGTTTTTTTTTTTTCTTTTGAAGGAGAAAACCACCGAACCAGTCAGAAATCACACTGAATCGGTCCTAGAATGCACTCACCCGGACCTAAAAGGCAATGAACCGGTTTGAAAACTGGTAAACCGGACCAATAAGGCACTGAACAGAAAAAATACCTGAACCGGATACAAAATACCAAACAAGAACCAGAATCTCCAGACCCACACCAGAATCTTTACTGAGAGCTTCTACCGAGGGCTTGTTAGATTGGAGCACTGAGAGATCACGTCTCTCTCTGGGATCAGAACTGCCGGAACCAATAGAGGATGCCGACAGACTCCTTCAAAATTCTAACCAGAATATAGGCCACGCAACAAAGCCACAAACGATCTGAAACAAATTCCACCGGAGAAACATCGATCGGCTGCCGCATATCCCAGCAGCCACACTCCGTCACAGGTACCCACAAGGACAAAATCGCACAGGCACGTACGGCAAGAATCGCACAGAATTGCACAAGAAGGCACAATATTGCACCCACAGATATCAAAAAAAAAAAAAAACCTTTTTTTTTTGAATAAAAAAGAACAACAATACAAAAAGAAAAGACATCTACGGGAAAGGAGAATTTTTGATTGAACAGCAACATAGAAGACACAAGTGACATGGGTTGGAGGAAAGTTTATTTCCAACTCACGCAGACCACTGTTTGACAAAACAAAAGAAAGAAAAGAAAGAGAAACAGAGAATGAAAAGAAAAGAAACAAAGGACATTGATCAAACAGAGGAATGATGAGAAAACTGAAATACAAGAAATTGGAAAAAACAAAAGAAAAGAGAAATAAATCACAGGACCATTGGATCAAACACTGGCGTTAGCCTATAGCTCTGATACCATGATAGAAAACATAAACAAATGACAAATAAAGATTGTGAAGTAATAAAATAGACAAAGGAATTTTACGTGGTTCGGTCTATGACCTACATCCACAGGGTAAAGCCCTAAGGCTACATTATGCTCTTATTGCTTGAATGATTTACAATACAAATCATCTCTATTTATAGGGATATAGAGAGAATACAAAATGGTATGTAAAGAGAATATAATCAAATCAGAATTGAATGTATTCAAATCTGATTTGATTATAATCAATTTCAATTAATGGGGATTAAATCAAATCCTACAATATATGGAAAGTACCGTAATATACGGTATCAATATATTCTCTAACAGATATGATTTTGGCTTTGTATGAAAGCTTGCAATGTTTCCTCCAAGGTTTGCTTATGTGGTGGCACTTAAGGTGCGTGAGAAGAAGATCCTTGAGGTTCATTTGCAGATTGACCATTTCTCCAACTAAAATTCGGGTGATTCCGCCAGTTAGGATTATATGTCTCCGAATAGGGTGAACTGAATGGTCTTTGATATGCATTGGCCGCATTGGCCTGTTCATGCAACACCTCTTTGAACGCAGGGATTGTGGGACAATCCTTGGTCAAATGCACATTAGCCTCACAAATCTCGCAACAAATCTCAATTGGTTTAGGACTCTTAGTCACACCCACTTTGCTCAACTCTATGACCTCCACCTTCCTTGTCAATGTAGCAATACGAGCACTTATATCTTCATCTGCTTTAATGTGATATAAACCTTCCCTAGAATTGGGCTCAGGTTTTGCCTTATCAGTCCTTTCTGTGGTGTCCTAAACTTAGGCAACAATTGGACTACCCCAGGTTTAATGTCAAAATTTCCTATATTGGCAGGGACTGCCATGCAGGAAGGGGTATTTGACCTAGTGGGTTGCAAATAGTCTCTAAGGCTTTTGACAGGTTGGTCAGCTTGGTTTTCAAATTTATCCTTATGGTTACTCCCTTCATCATCAGCCATATCTATAAAGTCGTTAAAAAACTCTCAACTCAGAATTATGCAACTCTATAGGGAAAATATCAAATTCTATCTTAGTAAGTCTTTTTGTGTAATTGCGTTGCCAAACGCTCATACACAAAAAATTAATTCAATACGCTACAATGTAGAACAATATCACCTGGAGAATTTATGATGATTTCTCTTCCTTGAATTTCTCAGCTGTAATGATTAGAAAGTTGGTACCTGTAAAAAAATAATAATAATAAAACAAAATTAATTAATATTTTTTTAAAAATAAAAAATAAAAAAAAATAAAATTAAAAATAATAATAATTAAACTCAGTGTCTTAAATGCATTCCCCGGCAACGGCGCCAAAAACTTGTTGGACCAAAAAGTGTGCAAACCCAAGTGTAGGTTTTCGCAAGTAATAAATCATAGTAAGTCCGAGGTCGATCCACAAGGAATGATTAGACATGAGAAAATAATTTTTGTTATTATGCAGAAAAGAAAAATAAATAAATAAATAAAAGAATTTTGCTTTTGGTTTCCACTCAAAAGTGGAGCAGAAAAATATAATTTAAATTAAAAAGTAAACTATGAAACTAAAATAAATAAATTTGATTTGGATGATAATATTGGAAAAGACTAGGGTTTCAAGGATCTACCTAGTATTTATTATGTATTCATGAGACATAAAAAAAAAATATAAAATAGATCAAACATGGGTTGATTGAGAATTTGATTTCAAAAACATGAACCAATAAATTAAGCATTCCATATATTTTCGAATCATATCAAATCAAACAAAGTAGGCATTTGATATAAACAAAAATCATAAGGAATCAAAATAAACTTGTCCCATTAAATTACTCTCAAATAAAAATCATCCCCAAAATTTAATCATTCATCTATGAAAAAAAACAAATAATATAGTCTCAAGAACACATAATAAAAATACTAGACTTCACCTCTAGCCTTAGCTAAAGGTTTAGCCACTCGTGTTTATGAAAATAAATTCCATAATCAAAGTACTAAACATAAATTAAAAACAAAGAAAATAAAAATTCAAACTCTATGCCTCTATACTCTTGTGCTCCTTTTCTCTTCTCTTCCTCCTCACTTTTGCAAGAGCAAAACATGGTATTTATAAATCTTGCTAAGTCTTTTCGGTGCTTCTAATCTGGAAAGAACTTGAATTTCTTGCGTTAATTGCACTGCAGCCCAAGTGTGGAAAGGAAATAATATCTTTGGTACTGCATTCTCTTTTGGAAAGAAATCCATCTTCTATTCAGTTCTCTAGGTATGGAAGGAGATGCACACCACTTAAAAAAAATAAAAATATGCATGTCTCTCTTGTTATGGAAGGAATAGGTGATGTAGGTCTACGCCTTTTTTTTTTTCTTTGTTTCTTTTCCTTTTTGTCTCTTTCTTCTTACCATCGCTACAGGTACGACATTCCTTCTTTCTTTCCATCTTTTATTTCTTTGATTTCCTTTCTTCTTTTCTTCTTTTATTTCTTTGGTCCCACGCATGTCCATCTCCATTCCATTTATTATTTTTTTTTTCTTCTTCTCCTTTAATTTATTGGTCTTCTACAAAATAACAATTCATTGCATTAATAACAATTTAAGCTCAACTTTAATAATTAAACAATATTCCACAATTAAATATAAAATGGAAGAATTAGAATAAAACATAGTATGATAATGCTTATTTTAATAGAGAAAATATGCATTTTTAAGCCATTATCACAAAGCAACAAAGAATTACAATACTTTTCAACTACCAAGTTGGAACAATATATAGATGTTATAACAAAGCAGCTTACACCAAAACATTGATCCTATCTTCCCATCAATATAATATATATTCTAAACTATGTATACCCAGATTACTACAAATCTCTACATTCACATTATTCTTTTTAAATTTCCCCTTCCCCCTAAGTTTGTTCCTCACTTCCCATACAACTTCTTGAAGCACTCTTTCCTCAGCTCAAGGCTGATTCTCATGTCTTAGATCATTCCTCTACTTAATAAGTGGTACATTGTTGCACTCCAACTCCAAGTAGTGGTGTAAACACGGAGCCGGTTCTCGGTTATTGGGTAATAACCGGCAACCGGCTCTGAGGTCCTCTGTTATTGAATTTCAATAACCAGCTCTAGAATTGGGTACCCCAGTTAACCTAGAACCCCGATTAATCGGTTTTTATTTGGGTAACCGAGTGAAAACTGGTTATCTGGACCGGATAGTATTTTTTTTAAAAAAAATAAATAAATAAGAAATTACTTTTTGGGCCTATTTTTAGTAATATGCCTATTTTTTTGGACTTCATTTAAACTTTTTTGGGCTTTATTTAAACTTTTTACCCCATTTTTTAAGGTATTGGGCCTAATTCAATCAAGAAATTTCAATTACTATAACAAAGAGAGAAATTTTCTCATTTGTGCCATCCTGAGACACATACATTATGCAAATTTGAACTCGAAAACTCCACATCCATACATAATTACATATTAAAAACCCAAAAGTACATAAACATATTACATATTAAAAAAGTTCAAACCCAAAAGTCCAAAAACATATTAAAAATGTTCATAAACATATTAAACATATCGAAGCGTGGTCCAGTTTCTGGCTTTCTACAGCTCTGCTCTCAATCATCTATAACTATAATAGAAGAAAAAAAAAACTCTTAACCAAGAAAAGAAAAGCTCTTCAAAGTTTCAAAGCTTCTGTAACGAGTATATTAGATAAGTGGGCTTTGGCCTTTGTAAAGTAGCTTAGTGGGTTGGGCTTAGTTTACCCTTAGTAATAATGGGTCTGATTTATGTGTATATAAAGGCCATTAGCCTAATTGTAGAGAATATGAGATTAGTGATTTGTTTACTGTGGTAAATTGCAGACTGAGTACCTCGAATGTTCTGGAGACCGGACATCTCGAAGAGTCCATTTCATTTTGTAATTTTCGTTTATCAATTTTGCAGAATTACATTGTTCTTCCATTTCTCACATCAATTCATCAATTCTTTCCATTTCTATTCTAATTTCATTTACAATTCCATAAACGAAACCCTAGAAATCAGTAACAAGTGAATAAACTTGTTACAATTGGTATCAGTATATTAGATAAGTGGGCTTTGGCCTTAGTAGCTTAGTGGGCTAGGCTTAGTTTACCCTTAGTAATAATGGGCCTGAGTTATGTGTATATAAAGGCCATTAGCCTAATTGTAGAGGATATGAGATTAGTGATTTGTTTACTGTGGTAAACTGGAGACTGAGCACATCAAATGCTCTAGAGACTAGACATCTCTAAGAGTCCATTTCATTTTGTAATTTTCATTTATTAATTTTACCGAATTACATTGTTTTTCCGTTTTTCACATCAATTCATCAACTCTTTCCATTTCTATACCAATTTCATTTACAATTCTGTATATGAAACCCTAGAAATTAGTAACTGGTGAATAAACTTGTTACAATTCGTATTAGTATATTAGATAAGTGGGCTTTGGCCTTGGTAGCTTAATGAGCTGGGCTTAGTTTACCCTTAGTAATAATGGGCCTGAGTTATGTGTATATAAAGGCCATTAGCCTAATTGTAGGGGATATGTGATTAGTGATTTGTTTATTGTGGTAAACTGGAGGCTGAGCACCTCGAATGCTCTGGAGACCGGACATCTCGAAGTGTCAATTTCATTTTGTAATGTTCGTTTATCAATTTTACAGAATTACATTGTTCTTCCATTTCTCACATAAATTCATCAATTCTTTCTATTTCTATTCCAATTTCATTTACAATTCTGTCATCAAAACCCTAGAAATCAACAAGAATGAATAAACTTTTTATAATTGGTATCAAAGCCAATCAATCTACTGCACATGAAAATTAGATCTATAATAATGGCTGAAGAAACTGCGTTGTGGCTACAAGGAGAGATGGTTTCACGATCGGAGTTCCTGATGCTATGCATGCTCAAGCTGATGGTACGAATCGACATGATGCGACGTTGCACGCATTGACGTTTGAAATGAAGAGTTTACAAGATCTGATATCTGGTCATCCCGGACTTATCGTGAAAATTACAATTCAAGCGATGGAATATTGACGCCAAAGTCAGTCCGATTGGATTTTACTCGCTTTGATGGAGAGGATCCGGAGACATAGTGCCGTTGTGCCGAAGAATTCTTTGAATTCTACCGCACTCCGGTTGAACTTGTATTTCCATTTCTTATTACCATATGGACGGCCATGCTATACGATGGTACTAGGAATTACTAGCTAGCAAAAAGGTAACTAATTGGGAAGAATTGGTGGGGGCTATTCACGCAACAAATTCGGTTCATGAGAACTTAGAAGCCCTAGACCAATTCACGAACGTAGAAGAGGAGAAGACAGGTGAAATAATTACATAATCTAACACAGATCTGGTTGAAAATGAAAACACACACTAATTCCATCAATAAAGTCGAATGAAGACACCTACCGTTTGTTTGTTGAATTTCGATCCTCTCCCTTCCATTCCAGATCTATTTGTTCTTTCTCAAGATGATGAAAAGTTATGCGCTAAAAGGGGGAATTTGCAGTTCGCACTCAGACACACAAAACGTGAAGCGCAAAATCGAAAAATCTCAATTCGCATTGTGAGTTCTTTTGTGCCTCAGTACTCGATGGAGAATGCAGTGGATTTTGTTGTTTTGAAGCATAGATGGCGATGGAAACCATTAAAAGAAAATGAGGATAAGGAGGCGCTGCACGCAAGCTTTCTAACGGAAAATGCCTTAAGAACTTGCAGATTGATTGATAGTGAAAAAATGCAACCAAAATATCAGACTTTGTTGACTTGGCCGAGAACGAGCGAAACCATCAGATAATGCAAAATTTCGCTAAAGTTCAAAATAGCATCGGAACGAACGGCGATAACGAATATGATGACCCCTTTTTTTATTTTTTTGAAAACATACAAATGAGTCATCACTTTGGCTCGACTATTTGTCGCTCAACCAACATATGACACATGCCCCATAACATGTACTTGATAATCATAGTTACTTCTAACAGTAGAAAACATAAAGATACCATCATATGTTAGCGGGAAAGCAAACTTATAAGATAACTTCTTGTTTATATAAAAGAGCCATCAATAGTCTATCTATTTAAGGCTTAATAACATTTACATCATATATCAAAAGAATGGCTACACAAAAGAATAAGTGACATGCTGGTCATGAGCCATATACCAAAATATACAAAATAAACAGAGTTGACATCTATGCAACTTAACACATATAAACATAATCTAAATAGCGGAAAGCACATTTATAGGACATCTACTCTTAATTACACAAAAGAGTCATTACAACGTCTATCTGTTCTAGGCTTTAAACATAACATTACTAATTACATACCAAAAGGATGGCCCATTAAATACATGTGTCACAAGCAACACGAGTCATATACAAAATAGCTACAAAATGATGGACAACCCGTGGTCCAACAATTATAACCTTCATGGTGAGCTTCAATTGTAATATCCAAACTACATTGGTACGGGGTCATCACCTACATTTGTTGAACCTCTAGCCAAAGGAATATCATTTATACGATTGTGGTGTTAGCCACATCTGTACAAGTGAAGGTATGAGTTCACTGCCTCAATACCCTGTATTAATAAATAATACAAAAATGCCTAAGTGAGTCAGCTGTTTCCAATAATATAATGAATGCTGATTTATTTATGAAATGCAACACAATAAAATGTAACTTTATGATTATATGTATATGCAATTCATGTTCTGGGCATGAATTGAATGTATATATAATAATAAAGCGATGTTATGACAGTTTTATATGCAGAGTTTTATTCATTAAAGTAACTTTCTTCTTACTTAATTCTAGTTATAGCCTTTGTTCGGTTAATGGCTTATTCTAGGAACCTATGCTCCTTCCAGTTGAAGCCTATGCTTCATATATTTAAAGCTTATGCTTCTTTTATCGGGGGCTTATGCTTATCCGTCAAATTGAAGCATGTACTTCTTTTATCAGGGGTCTAAGCTTATCCGTCAAATTAAAGCATATGTTTCTTATATTTGAAGCCTATGCTTCTTTCATCCAGAGCCTATGCTCAAAGCCTATTATATTAATACTAGTAGCCTTTGCATCCAAATGTTGTTATTTATTAAATCTTTCACTGGGCCTATGCCTTACTGATGGCCTTTGCACACTAGCTTTGTTATTAACTAGTTTAGTTAAAATAGAAAATATGTAAAATCACATGCGAAAACAAATAAATAAATAAGTGTTCATAATTTTAAGGAAAAGTCCACTAGCATCACCCTCAATAAATATAAAGATACTTACCGTCTTCTGCTTCCAAAAGGATTTCCACACAATTGTTGACATGCACCTTTGCTGTAGCACACGAAACAGAAAATTTTTCAGTTTTCTTTTTAAAAAGAGATGCAATCAGTGAGAGCAACAAAGTGTTTCTTCTCTTTATTTTCTTCATTTTTTTCCCTTTCATTAACATCATAAACCAAACACACAAGGATACACTGCAATACAATTTAATACACACCTAATAATACATTTTAATCCTATTATCATTTCTGATTTTTTAATCCTACTATTATTCTAACATAGTAACGGCATATATAAATTAGTCCAATTACCATTTATTACTAATCCTTTTACGCGGAATTTATCACGGCATTTAATAAGATCCTTAAGCATAATATTTTATTTTATTTTTATTTTTGATATTTAATTAATATAATGTCATTTGGACATTATAACGGCATATAAAATTGATTAATTATAATGCCACATATTTCATGCGGGCATTATAATAGCATTTATAAATAATAACCAAAATACCCATTTTATAAAAATAGATAAAATAGTTAAAACTCATGATTTTTACAATAGAGTTTTGCAACCCAAAATAACTTAACCTTAAATTAAATAATATTAAGGCAAGTATTGTTTTAGTTATTTTAACTGAAACAGTGAGATACCAAAATATATTTAAGTCCATATTTGACTTACTTTTATATCAAATAAATTTAATAAATACGTTAATATAATTAACGAGTTTTATACTTTAAACACAAGTGAAATAAAATAACTTCGTTCTTATTTCTTATTTTAACCTTTATAAAAATTGAGCAGAATAACGGCTTTAATATGTATTAAATGCCTTAAACACTTAAAAGTATTTAGGCAGCATAACGGCGCTTTTCTAAAATAATGTCTTTTCACTCGGATATCATAACGACGTATTTTTATATTTAATTACTCCACTTTGAAAACTCTGTTTAAAATACAGCTTAAAAACGTTAAATTACTTAACAAATAACTCATAAAATCACAATATTAAAACAAAACTTTAATTAAAAACCAAATATCTTCTCCTTTTTCTTTTTTTCTTTTTCTTCCTTATCCTTCTTTCTTTTGTTTTTTCTTCTTCTTCTTTAACTACAGGTAACACGAGCGAGAGAGAGACAGAGAGATAGAGAATGATAGAAGAAGAGCATGGGAGAAAGAGACTTACAGTAAGGATCCTCCTAATTTCTTCTTCTTCTTTGGTGGACTGACCCGAGAGAGAGAGAGAGAGAGAGAGAGACAGAGACAGAGACAGAGACAGAATTTGAGAGAGATCGGGAGAGAAACCGAGAGAGATTTGGGAGAGAATTGAAGCGTGAATTGAACGTGAGGGGTGGGTTCTGTTTTATAGTGGTTTGGATGGCCAAGATCGTCCAAAAACGATCGTATCCAACGGCTAGGACGAAGATTCAGATAGATTTTGTAATAAATTCGGACAATAGGTGTTCGGGTGATGTTACTGCCATGTGCTGAATAATGTTGATCGATCGACTTTTTTTGTGGATCGATTGACACACTGCTCACACAGGTTTTCCCTTTATTTAGTGTCGATCGATCGACATAAATAGTAAGTAGATCGATCGACAGTTTTTGTGGATCGATCGACATACTGCTCATCCGAATTTTTTATTTATTTATTTAAATCTCTTAATAAATTAGACCTATTATTATATTTTTAGTAAATATTTAATCTTATAAATTAGACCTATTATTATATTTTTAGTAAATATTTGATCAAATCACACAAATAAAACATTAAAGAAAGCTAGTTGATCTCACAATCTCTGCCTAAACGCCATCTCTTAGCACACTCAGAATTCTACACTGAATTCCTTAAAGATTACATGCCTAGAGACATTTATATATAGGCTGTAGAAGACCTATGCTTCATATATTTAAAGCCTATGCTTATTTTATCGGGGGCTTATGCTTATCCGTCAAATTGAAGCATGTACTTCTTTTATCAGGGGCCTAAGCTTATCCGTCAAATTAAAGCATATGTTTCTTATATTTGAAGCCTATGCTTCTTTCATCTAGAGCCTATGCTCAAAGCTTATTATATTAATACTAGTAACCTTTGCATCCTAATGTTGTTATTTATTAAATCTTTCACAGGGCCTATGCCTTACTGATGGCCTTTGCACACTAGCTTTGTTATTAACTAGTTTAGTTAAAATAGAAAATATGTAAAATCACATGCGAAAACAAATAAATAAATAAGTGTTCATAATTTTAAGGAAAAGTCCACCAGCATCACCCTCAGTAAATATAAAGATACTTACCGTCTTTTGCTTCCAAAATGATTTCTACACAATTGTTGACATGCACCTTTGCTGTAGCACACGAAACAAAAAAAAATTCAGTTTTCTTTTTAAAAAGAGATGCAATCAGTGAGAGCTACAGAGTGTTTCTTCTCTTTATTTTCTTCATTTTTTTCCTTTTCATTAACATCATAAACCAAACACAAAGGATACACTGCAATACAATTTAATACACACCATAGTGAATTAATATAATTCACTAATAATACGTTTTAATCATATTCTCATTTCTGATTTTTTAATCCTATTATTATTCTGACATAGTAACGGCATATAAAAATTAGTCCAATTACATTTTATTGCTAATCCTTTTACGTGGAATTTATCACGACATTTAATAAGATCCTTAAGAATAATATTTCTTTTTTAAAATTTTTGAGAGAGATCGGGAGAGAAATCGAGAGAGATTCGGGAGAGAATTGAAACGTGAATTGAATGTGAGGGGTGGGTTCTGTTTTATAGTGGTTTGGATGGCGAAGATCGCCCAAAAATGATCGTATCCAACGACTAAGACGAAGATTCAGATAGATTTTGTAATAAATTCGGACTACAGGTGTTCGGGCGATGTTACTGCCATGTGCTGAATAATGTTGATCGATTGACTTATTTTGTGGATTGATCGACACACTGCTCACACAGGTTTTCCCTTTATTTAGTGTCGATCGATCGACAGTTTTTGTGGATCGATCGACATATTGTTCATCCAAATTTTTTTTATTTATTTAAATCTCTTAATAAATTAGACCTATTATTATATTTTTAGTAAATATTTAATCTTATAAACATTTATACTTAAAATTGATAAATATTTATCTAATAAATATTCATATTTATTCTATTTATATTATTAGGTCTTAAATCTTATTTTAAGATATTTTATTTAATATCTTAAAATACGGGGTATTACAATCATAATCCTTTAGTAGCTCAACCATCTTCGTTGTCTCATATTGAAATCCTTCTGTGTGAAGATATATTTGAGATTCTCATGATCAGTGTAAATTTCATACCGTTCACCACAAAGGTACTTAATGCCTCCAAATCTTCAAAGCATAGAATACTCATGCCTTACATGGACGACATTGTATAAAACCCAAAACTTGTTCCCTTTTTTTTCTTTTTTCTTTTTTCTTTAAAAAAAAAAAAGTTTAAGGGCATTTAAGTCAACGCTAATAGCCAATTATCAGCGTCGACAAGCCACAGTTGACGATGATAACATTTTTTTTTTTGAAAAAAACTTTTTAGGTAAGTTGACTCTAATGGTCAATTATCAGCTGCAATAGGCCAGAGTTGACGCTGATAACATTATTTATTTTTATTTTTTTAAAAAAAGAATTAGTGCATTATCGTCAACCTAAGTCGACGCTGGTACTTTCCATTAGCGTTGACTTTAATAATTGACTATTAGCGGCGACATTTTCGTAGCGTCAACTCCAAATATCATCAGCGGCGATGGCCATCATTAGAATTGATACAAAAGTCGACGCTAATAATATAAACATTATCATTAGCATTATTTTTTTAAAAAATATTTTAGTGCATTATCGTTGACCTAAGCCAACACTGATAATTTTCGTTAGTGTCAAATTTAATGATAGACTATTAGTGGCGACATTTTCGTTATGGGTTCTATTTCTAGTAGCGTCGACTCCAAATATCATCAATGGCGATGGTCATCATTAACATCGATACAAAAGTTAACGCTAATAAGATAAACATTATCATTAAGATCCGAGTATTGGCGTTGACATGTCGCCGCTAAAGACCAATAGCTTTGACTATTGAACTTTTAGCGAGAACATTTTGTCACCACTAATGAGTGAATTTTTTGTAGTGAGTCATCGAGGAGAAGACTTGTGGTGTTTCAAGAGCAACAAAATCAGAATTTTTGAATTTGCTAACAATTGGGAATATAATTTATTTCTTGTCCCCTTCAAGTTATGTTGATTATTTTTTAAAATTGTAATTCATGTTTGAATAGTAGTTGTGTTCTTGATTAATTTCTTCCCCGAGCAGCACGTGATGTGTGTGAGTTGCATTATCGGTTTCCAACACATATAACACTAAAATATGCCGAGAAACCTTTCAGTAGCAGAAATTAATAAGAATGTCCATGAGCAAAGTTTCTTAGAGATCAGAGATCAACTTGATTAATGTTGTACTGATATCCTTTTGGAAGTATACATGCATGGATATATTGCTATTGGGAGTGTAGAAATAAATATAAAATAGAAAATAATATTATGCGAAAGAAAAACAAAAAGAGAGCGGAAGCGAAGAGACGTAAGGGCAACATCTTGCCTATTCACTATATTAAACAATATTACACAACTCTCTATTTATAGAGAGACAATGAGTAGTGAGTAAGAAACCTTAAACTTAAATAAGGTAAAGATCAATAAACCTAATTTAGAGAATATAAATATTCTAACGTAACGAAAATAAACACTACAAAAAAATAAAACTTAAATAAAAAATATTATTATAAAAAAATACACCAAGATAATCTGAAACATATATATATCTTAACAGGAGTAGCCACCATATATAAAAAAATATGACAATATAGCATTTTCATTCTCAATATCTTAGGGTTGAAAACTTTTTATACATCCAGATCGAGATCTTCATAGATCATAGCATAGCCATTGGGAAACGTAGCTAATAAGCTTGATTCATCCATCCATCCCTTTTTGATAACGTATAGGAATAGCATGCATGACTACATGTGGCATCATTTTCCATACACGAAAGCTTCAACTTTCAGTCTTTCACCACGTTGGGCCACTCGGGAATGCTTCAACTTTTCACAGGTTTTGTGATTTGACTTGTTTTGTTATTTTCTTATAATGAATATTAATTATAACGTATAATGAATATTAATTATTTCATCTTATCAAAAAGTTCAATAGTAAGTGATAAAGACCCCCTCTACTTTGTGGGAGGTGGTAGGCATCTTTCCACTTAGTTTTTAGTGTATTTATTTGTTTTGTTATTTTCTTTCAAAGTAATAAAAAACAAAAATTCAATTTTTGCTTTTTCAAAAATCAATCATATTTTATTTAAAAAAATCGGATACAGTGGGTGCAAGAGTAGAATTCTATATCTTTCAACTTTTTGCTATAATGTTTGTTTTTTTAAAAAAATAAATCATATTTTATTCTTGTTATTAATTTTCAAATCAAATAAAGAAACAAATAAATTTAAATCAAATCATATTGTGAAATTTAGTGCATCTTAGATTTTTCTTTCTCGAGATATACTATATATAAAACACCAGAAGAACACTAGAATAAATTCTAGCATTCCTCATATGTAAAAGCAGAAATTTAGATTGAAAAAAGTTGGTTACGAATGTAAAAAAAGATAAAAATTATTTGTGATAAATGTTAATTTGTATCCCATAAATCAAGAGATTTAGATGATTTGATTATCGTAGATTATGTTATAGTGTTCCACATCGTTAAGAGATACATGACTTGAAGACTTTTAAATTATTTAAATTACATATAAAGCTCTGTAAATAAAACTTTGTACACAAATCAAATATCAAGGAAATATGTAGATGTAGGCGATAGGTCGAACCACCTTAATCTTTATATTTTTTTTTTTATCTTTGTTTCATTTCTTTATTTCATTATCAATTTTTAAATTATTATTATTTTTTAAAAAAAAAAAAAAAAAAAAAAAACTTTCACAAACAACCCGTACATTATTGCACGGATTAGAATTTAGAAGGTAGTTTGAATTAAGGGAATATGTGAATTGAATTAGTCAGGGTACGTGGGTGGGTAGGTAGGGCTAGCTCTACGTATTTGGTGTTGCCTGTCGTCGACTCTGTTGTTTCTTTCCATTAAATGTTCTCAATTCTGTGAAAACACTTGCCCATATATTAAATAATCCTTGCAATTCAACGATAATAAATTAAATAATCCTTGCAATTCAACGATAATAAATTAAATAATAGATGATATCTCCTTAAACAAGTTAAATTCAATGACCAAATCGTTCATACCAATTTTATTTTTCTTATTTTTTATTTTTGCGTTCATACCAAATTAAATAATAGATATGGAGTTGAAACTCCCTCTTTTCTTTTGAGTTCATTTTCTGACTCCAAATTCGACGTCGAACTTAATAGAAAGAACTTTGCCATTTAAGAACAAATTGCCAAATTTATATATTCATAATATTTTGAGAAAACTTCACTTATAACTGTCGATCTTTTACTACTTTTTCAATTAAGTATTCAAACTTTAAAAAGTATCAATTTAATGTATCTATCTTTCAATTTATTTTCAATTTTAACTATTCGTTAGAATTTTCTATTAAATCTTGTCCTAATTTTTTAGGAAATTTTGAAATTTTCAAAATAATAATTACTTAATTACAAAATGACGAAAGATAAAGAAGGTTTCTCTAATATTTGTTGGAGTAAAAATTGTAGTGTCCTTTGTTTTTAGTCAATATATTGTCTAAAAGTGGTTCATTAATTTCACATTAGTTGAAATACGTACCCAAAAAGCAAGCAAATGCAACGATCCGGTATTGTCAAAAAGTAATTTCACATTACTTTAATTTGTTCAACAAAGAGGCGTCACCATGGACGCGCGCTGTTCAAATGCATGGAACCCGCCCGCCCGCCCGCCGCCCACTTTATGTGTAGAATGAAGTAGAAAGAAAAGAAGAATATATAGAAGAACATTTTTCTCAACACCTTATGATTAAAACATTGATAAAAAGAAGATTCATTCTCGGACACGTACAACTTCTGATGTTCAAACTTGTTAGCTGAAATCAAACGGACTCTACGTCAAGTTAAGTGAAAAAATTAACACATAATGCAAGTCAAACCACGTTTCCTATATTCATATTACAGTACTGAATCAGAGACGATGGATGCTAATTGCTATATAAGGAAAGCCAAGTGCTGGACCCTCTCCCCCACAAACACAAAATGGAGAAGCTGGCAATCACCCATTTCTTGTTCTGCACTTTCTTTCTTCTTCTTGCTTTGAATTCATACATAGCAACATCTCAAGAAGTTGGTAAGCCTATATATATATATATATATATATATATATATATATATTTAGCTAGTTTTGATCGATCAATGAAATGACGTTAACGTTGTTTGTTAATGGTAGTGCAGATGATGAGAGAGAATTTGATTATGGTGAAAGAAGCAAGAAGGGACCAGCTCGATGGGGAGAGCTTCACCGGGAATGGAGCCTGTGTAAAAATGGATCAATGCAGTCTCCAATTGATTTGCTGGATGAGAGAGTTGAAGTTGTTTCCCATTTAGGGAGACTTCAGAGGAGTTACAGTCCCTCCAATGCCACTCTTACCAACAGGGGCCATGACATGATGGTAAGCAAAAGGAGAGATTGATCAGGATGATCAATACAAGTAAACCCAAGTTTTTTTTACACAAAACTTCACTTAATTATATTGCCACCCCGGCATCAACTTTCATCACTTTAACAATTGTATTCTTAAAAACTAACATTTTTTTATTTTTTTCGAATTATTTGTGCAGCTGAAATGGGATGACGGTGCAGGATATATTGAAATAAACGGAACTAAATACGTACTCAAACAGTGCCACTGGCACTCTCCTTCTGAACACACCATCAATGGCCAGAGGTTTGATCTGGAGGCGCACATGCTTCATGAGAGCTCAGATGGAAAAATTTCTGTTGTTGGAATCTTGTACAAGAGAGGACGCCCTGATTCTTTCTTATCATCAGTAAGTAATACTACAAAAAAACGTCCATGATCACTTTTCATTCTCTCTCTATGTGAATCTCTGATGGGTTGTGTGTTTCTGAATAGCTGATGGATCATTTAGCAGCCATTACCGATACTAGAGAAGCAGTGACTGCCGCGGGTATTGTCAACCCAAAGAATATAAAGATAGGCAGTAGAAAGTATTACAGATATCTTGGCTCCCTTACAGTTCCCCCCTGTACTGAAAATGTTGTGTGGACTGTGGTAAAAAAGGTTTGCTTTCCTTTCAACTTCGTAGACTTCAATGGTACTATCCAAGTCCCACATTGTCAGGATTTTTCTTATTTATGAAGTTTATAAGTCATGGGTGTCTAAAACATTTCTATCCCATATTAAAAAAAGATGAATAACTTACATACAGTGAGTGATTTATAAAGATATTAATGAGTGCTACGTCCTAGATTGCCTAGGTATTAGATGAAACTGAAATTTATAAGGAATTCTAAGAAAGTTCCAAATTGATTAGTCATTTTGGGGTGATAGTGTAGATGTAGCTATCGCTTTTCCTTGGATCGTTACAGTATCCCTCCTCTCTAAAGGCGTTTTTTTGAGGGTGAGTTGGGCCTGTTGGTTTTTAATATGGTATTAAAGCAGGTTCCTTGGGTTGTTGAAAGATTTTTTCCTGTAGTCGTCCACGTGTATGTTTAGCCATAATAATACACGTGAGGGGGCATATCAAAGAGTCCCACATTACCAAATCTTTTTTAACTTGTGAATTTTATAAGTCATGTGCATCCCCTACATGCATCGATCTGATCATTTAATTAACTCATCAGGTGAGGACTGTTTCCCAAGAACAAGTCAGGTTGCTTCGTGTAGCCGTTCATGATGTGAGTAGCTAGCTATTCCTATCTTTAAACATTTTGTATAAGATACATGCAAGGGTTTCAAATTTTTCAAGGGCAGAAATGAAATCTTTTTTAATTAATTAATTATTTATTTATTTTTGTTATTTTTCAGGATGCAGAAACTAATGCAAGACCATTACAACCAATAAACAGGCGCCCAATTCTTCTTTATAGACCAAGTGAAAACAAAGAGGATTGATTAAAATCTTATGATTTTACATTCTTTTAGAAGTGGCAGAAATATATATGTTGGGGGTTGAACCAATTATATATCTTCATCAACACATTTACTTATTCCTTAATTAGGCTCTTGATTACCTTGTACTTTTTAGTCCTACTCTATGGTTCTCCCCTTTATGGTGAACATGTTGGGACATGGTGATGCTTTGATGTACGTAGGATACTGGGTCCTTGTGTATTCAGGCATTCATATATACTCATTTCTTTTTTATTGTTAAGAAGCGCTTTGCACAGCATTCCAGAAATCTAATAGGGCGGAAGCTCCAAATACTCCGGTAATAAAAAAGAAAAAGACAAGACTGATAAATAAGTGAAGAGCATGGGAAAGTTGGAAGGTAGTTGCCAAAGGAACTTGCCATCAACCCCTAACCCCTCATTGGATAAGATTAGAGAAGTTTCGAGGATCTAATTTCCATGAACAAGGGAAAAGTTTGAACAAAGTTAATACAATGTAACCCTCGCAAAAAACATGTTTACATTAAGAGCAGATGAATTGAGAGATAGCAAGCTACTAATTATAAATCATATGGTAATTACCTTTTAATGAATTGTTCGCCTCAATTTACTTCTCTTTAGTCAGAAAACAATCGCCTCTAACCCAAAAAAGAAAAACTCTTTGAAGTTGCAAAGTTTCTGTAATTAGTATATTAGATAAGTGGGCTTTGGCCTTAGTAGCTTAATGGGCTGGGCTTAGTTTACCCTTAGTAATAATGGGTTTGAGTTATGTGTATATAAAGGTCATTAGCCTAATTGTAGAGGATATGAGATTAGTGATTTGTTTATCGTGGTAAACTGGAGACTGAGCACCTCGAATGCTTTAGAAACTGGACATCTCGAAGAGTCCATTTCATTTTGTAATTTTCGTTTCTCAATTTTACAGAATTTCTCACATCAATTCATCAACTCTTTCCACTTCTATTCCAATTTCATTTACAATTATGTAAACGAAACCCTAGAAATCAGTAACAAGTGAATAAACCTGTTACAATTGGTATCAGTATATTAGATAAGTGGGCTTTGGCCTTAGTAGCTTAGTGGACTGGGCTTAGTTTACACTTAGTAATAATAGGCCTGAGTTATGTGTATATAAATGCCATTAGCCTAATTGTAGGGGATATGAGATTAGTGATTAATTTGTTTATTGTGGTAAATTGGAGGCTGAGCACCTCGAATGCTCTGGAGACCGGACATCTCGAAGAGTCCACTTCATTTTGTAATGTTCGTTTATCAATTTTACAGAATTACATTGTTCTTCTATTTCTCACATCAATTCATCAATTCATCAATTCTTTCCATTTCTATTCCAATTTCATTTACAATTCTGTCATCGAAACCCTAGAAATCAACAAGAAGTAAATAAACTTTTAATAATTGGTATCAAAGCCAATCAATCTACTGCACATGAAAATTAGATCTATAATAATGGCTGAAGAAACTGCGTTACGGCTACAAGGAGAGACGGTTTCACGATCAGAGTTCTTGGATGCTATGCATGCTCAAGCTGAAGCTATGAATCGACATGATGCGATGTTGCACGCATTGACGTCTGAAATGAAGAGTTTACAAGATCTGATATCTGGTCATCCTGGGCTTCTCGTGAAAATTACAATTCAAGCGATGGAATATTGACGCCGAAGTCAGTCCAATTGGATTTTCCTCGCTTTGATGGAGAGGATCTGGAGACATGGTGTTGTTGTACCGAAGAATTCTTTGAATTCTACCACACTCCGGCTGAACATTGTATTTCCATTTCCTATTACCATATGGACGGCCATGCTGTACGGTGGTACCAGGAATTAGTAGCTAGCAAAAAGTTAACTAATTAGGAAGAATTGGTGCGGGCTAAACACACAACAAATTCAGTTCATGAGAACTTAGAAGCCCTAGACCAATTCACGAACAGAGAAGAGGAGAAGACAAATGAAATAATTCCATAATCCGACACAGATCCAGTTGAAATTGTAAAACACACACTAATTCCAGCAACAGAGTCGAATGAAGACACCTACCGTTTGTTTGTTGAAATTCGATCCTCCCCCTTCTATTCCAAATCTGTTTGTTCTTTTTCAAGATGATGAAAACTTATGTGCTGAAAGGGGGAATTTGCAATTCGCACTCAGACACACAAAACGTGAAGCGCAAAATTGGAAAATCTCAAATTGCATTGTGAGTTCTATTGTGCCTCAGTACTCGATGGAGAATGCAGTGGATTTTGTTGTTTTGAAGCATAGATGGCGATGGAAACCAGTAAATGAAAATGAGGATGAGGAGGCGCTGCACACAAGCTTTCTAATGGAAAACGCCTTAAGAATTTGCAGATTGATTATTAGTGAAAAAAATGCAACCAAAATATTAGACTTTGTTGACTTGGTCGAGAACGAGCAAAACCATCAGATAATGCAGAATTTTGCTAAAGTTCAATATAGCTCTGGAACGGACAGTGATGGCGGATGTGACAACCTTTTTTTTTTTTGATAACATACAAATGAGTCATTATTGTGGCTCGACTATTTGTCGCTCAACCAACATATGGCACATGCCCCATAACTTGTACTTGATAATCAGAGATACATCTAATAGCGGAAAACATAAAGATACCATCATATGTCAACGGGAAAGCACACCTATAGCATAACTTGTTTATACAAAAGAGCCATCAATAGTCTATATGTTTAAGGCTTAATAACATTTACATCATATATCAAAAGAATGGTTACACAAAAGAATAAGTGACACGCAGGTCACGAGCCATATACCAAAATATACAAAATAAACAGAGTCGATATCTATGCAGTGTAACACATATAAACATAATCTGAATAGTGGAAAGCACATCTATAAAACATCAACTCTTAATTACACAAAAGAGTCATTACAATGTCTATCTGTTCAAGGCTTTAAACATAATATTACTAATTACGTACCAAAAGGATGGCTCATTAAATACATGTGTCACGGGCGACACGAGTCATATACAAAATAGCTACAAAATGATGGACAATTACAATCGTCGTGGTGAGCTTAAGTTGTAATATCCAAAGTACAGTGGTATGGGGTCATCATCTACATTTGTTGAACCTACAGTCAAAGGAACATTATCAATACGGTTGTGGTGTTAGCCACATCCGTACAAGTGAAGGTATGAGTTCATTATCTCAGCAATATAAAACTCACTAAGTTTTCGCATAGATCCGACTTTTCATTTTATCATTCGTTTACAATAACAGCTACCTCTTTTAGTCATGAAGATCTATCCCTTGAAAACATATCGTAGCTGATAAGGTAAACACCGATATTTTAGACACATGTGAAAGTATACTATGTAGTTGTGAATGTATATAAGCATTCTAATCTACTGCTTGGAATTGCATATATACAAGCCCATCTACAACATATTACTTTTATACTAAGTGGCCCAGCTATGCAAGTATACAAGCTTTCCAAACTTTGGAAAATACCAACATAGAGGCACATCTGAGCAGAAAACATATGACATCAAACATAACTATAAAAAGATACAAACATTTCTAAATTCTGGGAAACACAAGTATCTAAGGGCAATCAAACTTGGTGCCTTTAAAACATCTATGTAGACTAGCCGTAAACATATACTTATGCGCCGTCCCATTCGACCTCATAGGCATATCGATACGTTTAGCATGAAAACTCATCAATGCAATCTAGCCGAATAGAAATATACATATGCTTTTTCTCATTAAGACTTATATACATATTAATACGTCTAGCCATGAAAACATCTCAAATCATCAGACAAAACCATATTATGCATGCTCATGTACAAACATAATCGCCAATGGGAGCACCAACCTAATGGTCGATTACAATAACGCTATGCCAAAGGGAATGCAAGCCCAAAGGTCTTTACCAATACAATGTTGTACCAAAGGGAACACCGGCCCAGTTGTAGCGCCCCAGTTTTATGGCATAAAATATAACGTCTTAAATTGGAATTTAAAACCTAATAATAATACAAAATAATATAAGGATTATATGAATATTTATAGAAGTGAATATTCAATAATATTTGAGGCATGTGTATAGTTCAAAATTGATTAATAAGTTTAACGGGCCTTAAACTTTAAGATACAATATTACAAATAATTAATCTGGAGATCGGCGATCCATCCCCATAGTATGGTGATTGATCGACACGTCGATCGATCCCCATAAATGGGCAATCGATCTACACGGCGCTCGATCTCCACATTCTGGCGCTCTATCGCCAATACCCGACGCTCGATCGCCATAGAATTGCTAAGCGCAGATTTCACCGAACAGCTGTCCTTGATATTTTAGAATTAGTATTATATGCATGACTCATCGTAATAGCGCATCACCCAACTACTACTTCCCCAACCGTTGATTAAGATCAACCCAAGTGATCCTAACCATCCAAAACACTATATAAGGATAAGCACCCCCTCTGGTTTCACACACATTTTCTCCTTACTCTCACTTGGTTTCGCTCTCGCAGAACAGCTGCAATTCTCTCTCTCTCTCTCTCTATAACAGTGATGAAAAATAATAATATGTGACTCCTAATTAAAGTGTGTGTGTATGTGATCAACAGTGCAACAAAATATTAATGCGAAATTTAAAGAAGACAAATATTTTGTTGACGAAATGAAAACTCTTATCAAGAGAAAAATCACTCAGGGGCAGCTAAACGTAGGAAATCTACTATTCAAAAGACAAAACTAGTTACAAGGCAGTAGTACTTACATAACCCGATGTAGTAGTCGCACCTTTAACTATGACACGTACCTATACATGAACTCTTCCCAACCAGACCTTTTGTTTGAAGGGGTCTTCAATAGACTCTTTTAGCTTAAGGCTCCTCCCTAAACTAGACTTCAATGGGTTGATCAAATCACACAAATAAAACTTTAAGAGAGCTAGCTGATCTCACAATCTCTGCCTAAACGCCCTCTCTTAGCACACTCATAATTCTACACTAAATTCCTTAAAGATTACATGCCTAGAGACCTCTCTATATAGGCTGTAGAAGACCAAAAACACTTTTGATTTGGAGTTCTCTGGGCGGTGTCCGGATGGCAAGCAACAACCGACTTCTTTTCGCTCCGACTCACGCGTTTCTTCATTAATCTTCAGTCATCATGTCCCGATGGCATAGCCTTAGCACCCAGATGGTTGCATGCTGTCTTCACTATTCGCAACCTTTAGTTTGCTGTTCAAACACCTGTACGAACAGGTGCCTCGGGAGTTGATGTCCGTTGGGCTGTCTGGACATCTATGCAAACATTTGTTTTTTGTGATTGGTGTCTGCTAAGGTGTTCAGACTCTTCTTCGAACACTGATGGGCCGTCTAGATGGTAACAAGGGAACCGCCTTTGCTGAGTTGTACCACGCGCAGAATCTTCTGGATAACCTGAAAATTGCCTTTCTGAAGCTGGTGACACTGAAACTTGTCATATTAAGGCTTTCCATGTTGAGAAAATAATCTCTGAATATTCTGAAGACTCTAAATAATTACGGCATCCTTGTTATAGCAACACACTTACAATATAGTGATTTTGTCAACAGAATGCAGCCAATAAACTAACAAACTCTCCATTTGGCCATTCTGGGACAAAATTCACTTGACTGATTATAAATACAATCTCGGTCTAAAAATAAAAAAATACTCCCCATTTTTGTCTCAAAAGGATAAAGGGTAAATATAGTACTAAAAACCACAGTATAAACAATACTAATATTCAACAAAACAAGAATAAAAGTAAATGGTCTCAAGAGTAGCCTAAATAGTCTATCAAAAAATACAAAAGATGGAAAAAGGAACTAAAGTCCTCAAGGCACTAAATCTTACTGGTCTTCTGGCAACACATGACAGAGAGTGTTTCGTACAATATTGATCTGAATCTGTGGCCACTTCAGTTTCTAACTCCTGAAATTGGATATCAATAGACTGAAATCCTTTAGTAATCTGAAATATATATTTTAACGAGAGTACCCATTATATATAAAAGATATGGCAATATAGCATTTTAGGGTTCAAAACTTTTTGTACGTCCTGATCGAGATCTTCATAGCATAGCCATTGGAAAACCTAGCTAATATTAAACCTAATTCATCCATCCCTTTTATAGTTTTATCCTCCTCTCATCTTTTTTGATAACGTATAGGTGTAGGCGTATAGCATGCATGACTACATGTGGCATCATTTTCCGTACACCAAAGCTTCAACTTTCATCACGTTGGGCCACTCAGGAATGCTTCAAGTCTTCAACTTTTTGATAACGTATAGGGAAAAGCATGCATGACTACATGTGGCGTCATTTTCCATACACGAAAGCTTCAACTTTCACCACGTTGGGCCACTCGGGAATGCTTCAACTTTTCACAGGTTTTGTGATTTCACTTGTATTTTTAAGGCGGCTTTTTTATTTCTCAAAGTAGTTGAGTATTAATTATTTCATCTTATCAAAAAGTTCAATAGTAAGTGATAAAGACCCCCTCGATCTACTTTGTGAGAGGTGGTAGGATTATTTTCACTTAATTTTTAGTGTATTTTTTGTTTTGTTGTTTTCTTTCAAAGTATATATATTTATACATGACATTTTTTGGTGTTGGTAATTTACTAGGATTTAGCTGTTGGTCAAAATTTAACAGAATTTGCAAAAATATTCATACATGAATATGAAAATTTATATATATATATATATATATTAAAAAAAAAACATGGGTATTTTAAGAATTTTGATATGATTTAATGGAAAATTTGTTCAAAATGTAACGGAATTTGCAAAAATACCCATGCATGAATATCTGAAAAAAATAATTTTTTTTTTTAAAAAAAGAAAAATAAACACATGGGTATTTTAGGAATTTTAATATGATTTAACGGAAAATTCTAACGAAGAATTGAAATTAAAAAAAAAATGAAAGATAGATACTCTAAATTGACACTTTTTAAAGTTTACATATTTTTTTATAAAAGTATAAAAGATTAAAGTTTATAGATGAAGTTTTTCTTATGCTTAATTACTGGTAGTATTGGAGCAAGTTGGGGCCAATTCCGAGGGTCTGTGGTCTGCCTAAGATTTTGGCGAGTCTTGCTATTTTCTTCATATAAAATGATTATCATAAGGTGGCAAGTCATCTATCACATGATCTACCATGTCAAATTCAAGACTACCTGAAAGAAACTAAGCGATATTATTCTTGTCAAACTTCTCATCAAGATAAAATAGAAAGAAATTTTCAATATTTTTTTTTAAGAAAAAAAAAATTTGTTAAAAATGAATTGATGTGATATAAAAAGTAAAATGTTTTGAAGTTAATTTTTTGGGTTAAAAACATTTTTGGTCCTTGAGTTTTGAAAACTATATTTTTTAGCACCTGAGTTTCAATTCACATCACAAATGATACCTCCGTTTTGAGAAAATATCAAATTAGAACCTTAGTCAAGTTTTCTGTCAAAAAACTAACGTCCCGCAAAGTGCCAACTCCTGGGAGTTCACACGTGTTTTAGTATAAAAAACATAAAATAAAAAATAAAAAATCTGTGATGCAAATTGAAACTCAGAGGTTGACACTGAGTTTTGATGGGTTTTGGCCCTTGGGGATGGCCGAATAACCCCCAAGGGCCAAAACCCTTGACCATTTTTTTTTTTTTTTTTTACCATGGGTTGGTTCGGCCACCCCAAACCAGTCAAGAGGGTGACTGAGCCACCCCTCTTTTTTTTTTTCTTTTCAATTTTTTTTTGTAGGTTTTTAATTAATTTTTATAGATTTTTTTTTTTTAATACTAAAACAGGTGTTAACCATTAGGGGTTGACACGTTGTGGGCCGTTAGTTTTTGGACAGAAAATTTGACTAAGGTACTAATTTGGTCTTATCCCAAAACGGAAGTACAATATGTGATGCGAATTAAAATTCAGTACTAAAAAAAAAAGTTTTACAACAAACTAAACAATTAAAACTATGATCGGGTACACATAGGGGTTTAATAACTTTTACAACAAACTAAATTTACCCTTCTAACTGTTATTCTTTTAGCAATTTTTCTAAATATTTCAATTTTTACAATGTCTTCTCCCAAATCTATCATTGAGGTTGTGATATACATTTTCTACAACCCAAAATAATAAAAATACATTTTATAAAATATTTTTTTTTTACAAAAAATAAAAATAAAAAAGTCAATATTTTTATCTTGTCATTGTGAAAATCCATTTGTCTAGGATATGTTTTGTTTGTCTAGGGAAATTCATTATAGGATACTTAATAAAACAAAGGATGCCTCCAGGGGTATCTCAATCGGTTGGGGATCGCGCCTCATGAAACGGAGGTCATTAGTTTGAATCTTTCCTCCCTCCTCTTGTGTGGACAAGTAAAAAAAAAAAGTAAATAAAAATAAAAAAATAAACGAAGGATAGCAAATTTCTTATGAATTGGATTGTAAGAATTTTTTCGATGCCATCTGTAAAACAGTAAAAGTGTTACGTAATTTTTGTTTTGAAACTTTGGGTCAAGTATTACATCATCATCAGAAGATTTCAAAACGTTTGAGGAGGTCCTACTTCAATCGTCAGCGTTTACCTCGGTCCAACCTCCATAATATTGTAAAAACATTGATATTTAATGTTTCTTCTAAGAAACGATAGATATGATATGTTAGAAAAAGGAAATATATATACGTACTTTAAGGCATTTTCTGTGGATACGATCGAGTACATAAAACTTTTTAGTATACGTAATCACATATATATGAAAAGAAGAAGTCTTCAAGAAAAATAATTTAGAATTGTGATAAATAACAGTCTAAAATGTTGACAGATATCACTTTAAATATAATATATAAAAACAAATCAACATATATTAGAGATATGAATCAAATATGATTTTTTTTGGTATCATAATATTAATAGGTTAAGTGTTATTAATTTTCAAATCAAATAAAGGAACAAATAAATTAAAATCAAATCATATTGAGGAATTTAGAGCAAACAACAAATTTAGTGCATCTAAAAATCTTATTTCTCAAGATATACTATATATAAAAGCGAAAATTTAGATGGGAAAAAGTTGGTTCCGAATGTTAAAAGATAAAAATAATTTGTGATAAATGTTAATTTGTATTCCATAAATAAAGAGATTTTGATGATTTGATTATCATAGATTAAGTGATTTGTTAACATTAATCCAATGGATATTGTGACGTCCCACATCGCCTGGGTATAGAAATGAAAATGAGCTTATCTGTATAAACGCATCATTTTTGACACAACGTATTTTAAAGCCGTGATGGCTATGAACCTGATGGGGATAAATTTCTCTCAACCCGATCCAAGGAGGAGATAGACATTTAGCAACTACTCCAGAGAAATCAGGTATCAGTTATTTCAGTAAAGAGTAATGATTCACTACCACCTAAATATACAACTTTTCACCACCTTGCCTATGTGGCAAGGTGGTCCCTCACCTTAATTTATTTTTAAAAAACAAAAAAATTCAAAAAGTAGTGGGGGACCACCTTGCCACATAGGCAATGTGGTAAAAAGTTGTATCTTTGGGTGTCATTGAATCATTACTCTTTCAGTAAATTCGGATTAGGACTCTACTCCAAGTTGAATTGAAGTAAGTAGTCATAATCCGATCAGTACGCGATCCTATTCCTGAGAGAATTGGGATATGACTCTAATTAGTCTAAGTATAGTTTGATAAGTAGTCATATGCCTGGTGGAATTGGGATATGACTCATGGTCTAATCAGATAAGAAGAATGATCAGATTAGAAGTCTAATAAGATATCAGATTAGAAGTCTAATAAATGAAAAAAAGTCAAATTAGAACTCTGACACCAGTTCTAGATCAACAAGGAGTAGGAATCCTAATTCAGGTTTGACTCTACCTCTTTGCCTATAAATAAGCTCATACACCAAGTATAAACTAAAACTCAATTTTTTATGCACAGAGTATTATTTTCTCACAGAAGTTAATTTAATCGGAGAGGACACCTGGAAGGGTCCTTTAGTTTTTGTTACCATACTGAAAACTATACCAACATAACCTATCATAATTCTGCTGTTAAGCGTGTTTCTGCGAGAGGGAAGTTTGGTTTGGAGAGCCAATTGGGGGCTATGTAAATAAAGCATTGTACACAAATCAAATATTAAGAAAAGATGTGGATGTAAGCAATAGGCCGAAACACCTTAATCTCTATATTTTTTTTATCTTTGTTTAATCTCTTTATTTTATTATTAATTTTTAAATTATTATTATTATTTAAAAAAAAAAAAAAAAAAACTTTCAGAAACAATCCGTACAATATTGCGCGGATTAGAATTTAGAAGGTAGGGCGAATCTGTGAATTGAATTAGTCAGGGTAGGTGGGTACGTATTTGGTGATGTCTGTCGTCTGATCAAAATCGACTCTGTTGTTTGTTTCCTAATTGGCGTTATCTTCCGTTAAATGTTCTCAATACTTGCACATAGAAATAATCCTTGCAATTCAACGATAATAAATTAAATAATAGATGATATCTCCTTAAACAAGTTAAATTCAATGACCAAATCGTTCATACCAATTTTATTTTTCTTATTTTTTATTTTTGCGTTCATACCAAATTAAATAATAGATATGGAGTTGATCGAAACTCCCTCTTTTCTTTTGAGTTCATTTTCTGACTCCAAATTCGTCGTCGACTTAATAGAAAGAACTTTGTCATTTAAGAACAAATTGCCAAATTTATATATTCATAATATTTGAAAAAAACTTTACTTATAACTTTCGATCTTTTACTATTTTTTCAATTAAGTATTCAAACTTTAAAAAGTATCAATTTAATGTATCTATTTTTTAATTTATTTTCAATTTTAACTATTCGTTAGAATTTTCTATTAAATCTAGTCCTAATTTTTTAGAAAATTTTGAAATTTTCGAAATAATAATTACTTAATTACAAAATGACGAAAGATAAAGAAGGTTTCTCTAATATTTGTTGGAGTAAAAATTGTAGTGTAAAAGTGGTTCATTAATTTCACATTAGTTGAAATACGTACCCAAAAGGCAAGCAAATGCAACGATCCGGTATTGTCAAAAAGTAATTTCACATTACTTTAATTTGTTCAACAAAGAGGCGTCACCATGGACGCGCGCTGTTCAAATGCATGGAACCCGCCCGCCCGCCCGCCCGCCCGCCCCACTTTATGTGTAGAATGAAGTAGAAAGAAAAGAAGAATATATAGAAGAACATTTTTCTCAACACCTTATGATTAAAACATTGATAAAAAGAAGATTCATTCTCGGACACGTACAACTTCTGATGTTCAAACTTGTTAGCTGAAATCAAATGGACTCTACGTCAAGTTAAGTGAAAAAATTAACACATAATTCAAGTCAAACCACGTTTCCTATATTCATATTACAGTACTGAATCAGAGACGATGGATGCTAATTGCTATATAAGGAAAGCCAAGTGCTGGACCCTCTCCCCCACAAACACAAAATGGAGAAGCTGGCAATCACCCATTTCTTGTTCTGCACTTTCTTTCTTCTTCTTGCTTTGAATTCATACATAGCAACATCTTAAGAAGTTGGTAAGCCTATATATATATATATATATATATATATATATATATATATATATTTAGCTAGTTTTGATCGATCAATGAAATGACGTTAACGTTTTTTGTTAATGGTAGTGCAGATGATGAGAGAGAATTTGATTATGGTCAAAGAAGCAAGAAGGGACCAGCTCGATGGGGAGAGCTTCACCAGGAATGGAGCCTGTGTAAAAATGGATCAATGCAGTCTCCAATTGATTTGCTGGATGAGAGAGTTGAAGTTGTTTCCCATTTAGGGAGACTTCAGAGGAGTTACAGTCCCTCCAATGCCACTCTTACCAACAGGGGCCATGACATGATGGTAAGCAAAAGGAGAGATTGATCAGGATGATCAATACAAGTAAACCCAAGTTTTTTTTACACAAAACTTCACTTATATTGCCACCCGGGAATCAACTTTCATCACTTTAACAATCGTATCCTTAAAAACTAACATTTTTTATTTTTCAAATTATTTGTGCAGCTGAAATGGGATGGCGGTGCAGGATATATTGAAATAAACGGAACTAAATATGTACTCAAACAGTGCCACTGGCACTCGCCTTCTGAACACACCATCAATGGCCAGACGTTTGCTCTGGAGGCGCACATGCTTCATGAGAGCTCAGATGGAAAAATTTCTGTTGTTGGAATCTTGTACAAGATAGGACGCCCTGATTCTTTCTTATCATCAGTAAGTAACACTACAAAAGAACGTCCATGATCACTTTTCATTCTCTCTCTCTGTGAATCTCTGATGGGTTGTGTGTTTCCGAATAGCTGATAGATCATTTAGCAGCCATTACCGATACTAGAGAAGCAGTGACTGCTGCGGGTATTGTCAACCCAAAGAATATAAAGATAGGCAGTAGAAAGTATTACAGATATCTTGGCTCCCTTACAGTTCCCCCCTGTACTGAAAATGTTGTGTGGACTGTGGTCAAAAAGGTTTGCTTTCCTTTCAACTTCGTAGACTTCAATGGTACTATCCAAGTCTCACATTGTCAGGATTTTTCTGATTTATGAAGTTTATAAGTCATTAGATGAATAACATTTCTATCCCATATTAAAAAAATATGAATAACTTACATATAGTGAGTAATTTATAAAAATATTAATGAGTGCTACGTCCTAGATTGCCTAGTTATTAGATGAAACTGAAATTTATAAGGAATTCTAAGAAAGCTCCAAATTGATTAATCATTTTGGGGTGATAGTGTAGATGTAGCTATCACTTTTCCTTGGATCGTTACAGTATCCTTCCTCTCTAAAGGCGTTTTTTTTAGGGTGAGTTGGGCCTGTTGGTTTTCAATATGGTATTAAAGCAGGTTCCTTGGTTTGTTGAAAGATTTTCTCCTGTAGTCGTCCACGTGTACGTTTAGCCATAATAATACACGTGAGGGGGCATATCAAACAGTCCCACATTACCAAAAAAAATTTAACTTGTGAATTTTATAAGTCATGTGTATCTCCTGCATGCATCGATCTGATCATTTAATAACTCATCAGGTGAGGACTGTTTCCCAAGAACAAGTCAGGTTGCTTCGTGTAGCCGTTCATGATGTGAGTAGCTAGCTATTCCTATCTTTAAACATTTTATATAAGATACATGCAAGGGTTTCAAATTTTTCAAGGGCAGAAATCAAATCTTTTTTAATTAATTAATTATTTATTTATTTATTTTTGTTATTTTTCAGGATGCAGAAACTAATGCAAGACCATTACAACCAATAAACAGGCGCTCGGTACTTCTTTATAGACCAAGTGAAAACAAAGAGGATTGATTAAAATCTTATGATTTTACGTTCTTTTAGAAGTGGCAGAAATATATATGTTGGGGGTTGAACCAATTATATATCTTCATCAACACATTTACTTATTCCTTAATTAGGCCCTTGATTACCTTGTACTTTTCAGTCATACTCTATGGTTCTCCCCTTTATGGTGAACATGTTGAGACATGGTGATGCTTTGATGTACGTAGGATACTGGGTCCTTGTGTATTCAGGCATTTATATATACTCATTTATTTTTTATTGTTAAGAAGCGCTTTGTACAGTATTCCAGAAATCTAATCAGGCGGAAGCTCCAAATACTCCGGTAATAAAAAAAGAAAAATACAAGACTGATAAATAAGTGAAGAGCATGGGAAAGTTGAAAGGTAGTTGCCAAAGGAACTTGCCATCAACCCCTAACCCCTCGTTGGATAAGATTAGAGAAGTTTCGAGGATCTAATTTCCATGAACAAGGGAAAAGTTTGAACAAAGTTGATACAACGTACGTAACCCTCGCAAAAAACATGTTTACATTAAGAGCAGATGAATTGAGAGATAGCAAGCTACTAATTATAAATCATATGGTAACTACCTTTTAATGAATAGTTCGCTTCAATTTACTTCTCTTTAGTTAGAAAACAATCGCCTCTAACCCAAAAAAGAAAAACTCTTTGAAGTTGCAAAGTTTCTGTAACTAATATATTAGATAAGTGGGCTTTGGCCTTAGTAGCTTAATGGGCTGGGCTTAGTTTACCCTTAGTAATAATGGGTTTGAGTTATGTGTATATAAAGGTCATTAGCCTAATCGTAGAGAATATGAGATTAGTGATTTGTTTATTGTGGTAAACTGGAGACTGAGCACCTCGAATGCTTTAGAAACCGGACATCTCGAAGAGTCAATTTCATTTTATAATTTTCGTTTATCAATTTTACAGAATTACATTGTTCTTTCTTTTCTCACATCAATTCATCAATTCTTTCCATTTCTTTTCCAATTTCATTTAAAATTATGTAATCGAAACCCTAGAAATCAGTAACAAGTGAATAAACTTGTTACAGCTTCTCCAAGGATAACAAATTATGAAATTCTATCTATTTAAAATATGATCTTGAACCTAGCAAAAGATAAGTCTATTTTACACTGCTAGGCGAGAATACAAGTGAACAGCGCGCGGCTACATGCAAATGTCATGCCCCCAAACCTAAAAATGAGAATTGATAAGGACGGTTATTATTCAAAGAAAATATAATTGTATAAGAAAATAAAGGAAAATGCGGAAGGAATAAACGAACACGAGAATTTACGTGGTTGATACCATAAAAGAAAAGATAATATGAAGAAAATTAAAGCATAATAATAAAATGAAGACAAGAGAATTTACTTAGTTTGATCTATGTCCTACATCCACATAATAAAGCCATAAGGATTGTATTGTTGCTTTTATTCACTTAATAGAAACTGTACAATAAAATGACATTTATAGTTGAATGAGGCTATGAATACAATAATTACATAATCAATATGTAACTTATGAGAATTATGAGAATTACATAATCAATATATGACATGAAATTTATGAAAATAAATTATGCATTAACAATTATGACATTCCACAAAAAACCTGCTAATCAAAATAACACAGGGAATTCAGACCATCTAATAATAAAATATCAAGCAATACATGAATGTCCTCTGTTGGGGACAAAATCCCACTCAAGTCCATAAGTCTAATATTAATACTCTAAGAAATTATTTTTATTTATTTATTTTGATGAATGAATTTGTATTGACAAAGCAACAAAGAATTACACTACTTTTCAGCTACCAAGCTGGAACAACATATAGATGCTATAACAAAGCATCTTACACAAAAACATCGATCCTATCTTCCCATCAATATAATATATATTCTGAACTATGTATACCCAAATTACTACAAATCTCTACATTCACATTATTCTTTTTAAATTTCCCCTTCTCCCTAAGTTTGTTTCTCACTTCCCATACAACTTATTGAAGCACTCTTTCCTCAGCTTTAGGTTGATTCTCATGTCTTAGATCATTCCTCTACTTGATAAGTGGTACATTGTTACTCCAACTTCAAGTAGTGGTGTAAACTCAGAGCCGGTTCTCGGTTATTGAGTAATAACCGGGAACCGACTTCGGGGTCCCCGGTTATTGAATTTCAATAACCTGCTGCGGAACCGGGTACCCGAGTGAAAACCAGTTATCCGGACCAGGTAGTTTTTTTTTTTTTTTTTTTTTTAAAAAAAAAAAAGAAATTACTTTTTGGGCCTATTTTTAGTATTAGGCCTATTTTTTTGGACTTCATTTAAGCATTTTTGGACTTGATTTAAAGTTAGCCCATTTTTTAAGGTATTGAACCTAATTCGATCAAGAAATTTCAATTACTATAACAAAGAGAGAAATTTTTCAAATTTCTTTTTTTAATTTGGCCCCTCCATTTTTACAAGCCTGGGTCCGCCACTGAAATTAAATAATAGATATGGAGTTGAAACTCACTCTTTTCTTTTGAGTCTATTTTCTGACTCCAAATTCAACGTCCACTTAATAAAAAGAACTTTGCCATTTAAGAACAAATTGCCAAATTCATACGTTCATAATTTTTGGAGAAAATTTCAATTATTACTTCTGATATTTTATCACTTTTTTTCAAATAATTATTCAGACTTTAGAAAGTGTCAATTTAGAGTATCAATTTTTTAATTTTTTTCAATTTTAACTATCCGTTAGAATTTTCTATTAAATCTTGTCTTATTTTTTTTTAGAAAATTTTGAAATTTTCAAAATAATAATTACTTAATTACAAAATGCCGAAAGATAAGAAGGTTTCTCTAATATTTGTTGGAGTAAAAATGTAGTGTCCTTCGTTTTTAGTCAATTTATTGTCAAAAAGTGGTTCATTAATTTCACATTACTTGAAATACGTACCCTAAAAGCAAGCAAATGCAACGATCCGGCATTGTCAAAAAGCAATTTCACTTTACTTTAATTTGTTCAACAAAGAGGCGTCACCATGGACGCGCGCGGTTCAAATGGAACCTGCCCGCCCGCCCGCCCCACGTTATGTGTAGAATGAAGTATAAAGAAAAGAAGAATATATTAGAAGAACATTTTTCTCAACACCTTATAGTTAAACCATTGATAAAAGGAAGATTCATTCTCGGACACAACTTCTGATGTTCAAACTTGTTAGCTGAAATCACTACAAAAAAAGGCAGAATCTGCCGCGTGTCTACGGTAATTGTTACCGTAGACACGCGGGCAACTAGCCACGTGTCTTGATGACAACGTGGCTAGTTGTATAAGCCGAACAAGTGACCGCGTGTATTTTTTACACGCGGCCACATAGCCCCATGTAGTTATTGTACACGTGTTTCACTAGACGCGTGTATTAATACATGTGTCTAATCGGACACATGTATTAATACACGTGTCCAAATAGGCACGAGTATATGTACACGCGTTCAATTGTACACGTGTACAATTGGCCGCGTGTAATTACTACACGTGGCCATTTGGCGCGTAGATTTATTACACACGGCCACATATGGCCGCATGTAAGAAATCCACGTGGCCAAATATTATTTTTTTCCAAATATATATTAAAAATAAAAAAAAAATTGGTTTTGTGTTCATTTTTTTAAAAATAAAAAACAAAAAAAATTATTATATAATTAACTATATATCATAATCTTAAATTTGTGCTATAAATATATATAATTACGGTGTACATATCATATACACATAAAGTTAGGTTTTAGGGCTATATATATAGCCTTAAAACCTAACCTTATAGCATATATGCTATATGTAAATTTTATACTTGTAGTTTACATGTTGAGTTCCTAAACCATAACCTAATTTACATATTGCACTATATGCCTAATTAAACCAAATTTGGTGCTATATATATATAATTAAACCAAATAGTTCAAATTAGGGTTTAGTTTTATACACCATCTACGTTTAGAAACAAAAAAAAAAAAAAAAAACATAACAAAGTTAAAAAACCTATAATTAATACTATATATATATATATATATGCATAATATATGCATGCATGTAAACGGTTTAGAAACTATATACATTTATAATGACTTGTATTTACCCTAACCTTGCTATTTATGGCTATATATAGTAAATGCAATTATTTTAAGGGTTCCGTGCTAGATAATAAATTAAATACTTATGGTTTAGTCCCTTATATAGTACATACACTTAGGGTTTATGGCTATATATAGTACATACACTTAGGGTTAGAGTTTATGGCTATATATAGTATCTATACTTAGGGTTAGGGTTTATGGCTATATATAGTATATACACTTAGGGCTAGAGGTTTATAGCTATATATAGTATATATACTTAGGGTTATGGTTTATTGATATATATTGTATATATACTTAAGATTAGGATTTATAGCTATATATAGTACATACACTTAGGGTTAGGGTTTATGGCTATATATTAATATATAGTATATAAACTTAGGGTTAGGATTTATAGCTATATATATTATATATACTTAGGGTTAGGGTTTATTGATATATATAGTACATACATTTAGGATTAGGGTTTATAGCTATATATAGTATATATACTTAGGGTTAGGGTTTATCGCTATATATAGTATATACACTTATGGTTAGAGGTTTTAGAGTTTATAAGTATATATAGTATATACACTTAGGGCTATGGTTTATAATTTAATTGATTTTACATTTTATGAATAATAATGTCAATATATTTTTCACTTGTCATTATTGTACACTTTTAAATATAACATTAAATCCTAGATTGATTATAATTAGATTGTTCCGATATTATAGAAATTCGAATGAATTTGGCTTAGGTGCTGTTACAAAAAAGTACAATATATTTACTCTAATTTTGTATGAGAAAGATTGTGATATTAAATCTAAACAGTTGGAAAAATGAAAAAAAAACTATAGCGTATATCTTATAGTTTTTTTACGGCATTTAAGTCGAATTTTATTCAATCAAGTTAAAGAGAGAATCTCCTCAAACAATTAAAAAATTAAAAATTAAAAAGCTAAATGTTAATTTTTCTCATTTTTCAAAGAGAAATGTTTAATTTCATTCTCTTACATATCTCTTATCCATGTTTATACAAGATATGTGTAAATCGATCATTGAATTTATGTACTATATGTGGGTTTTATAAATACAATATTAAATTTTTCAAAAAAAAAAATGGGAATAAAAATGATATATATATATAGCCATATACACTTAGGATTATGGTTTATGACTATATATAGTGCATACACTTATGGTTAGAGTTTATGGTTATATATAGTACATACACTTAGGATTAAGGTTTATGACTATATATAGTACATACACTTAGGGTTAGGGTTTATGACTATATATAGTACATACACTCAGGGTTAGAGCTTATGGCTATATATAGTACATACACTTAGGGTTAGGGTTTATGTACATATATAGTACATACACTTAGGTTAGGGTTTATGACTATATATAGTACATACACTTAGGGTTAGGGTTTATGGCTATATATAGTACATACATTTAGGGTTAGGTTTTATGTACATATATAGTACATACATTTAGGTTAGGGTTTATGACTATATATAGTACATACACTTAGGGTTAGGGTTTATGGCTATATATAGTACATACACTTAGGGTTATGGTTTATGACTATATATAGTACATACACTTAGGGTTAGGGTTTATGACTTATAAAGTACATACACTCAGGGTTAGGGTTTATGGCTATATATAGTACATACACTCAGGGTTAGGGTTTATGTATATATATAGTACATACACTTAGGTTAGGGTTTATGCATATATATAGTACATACACTTAAGATTATGGGGTATGATTTAGTTTTAGGATTAGGGTGTCGTTTTATAAGTTAGAGTTTATATAAACTTATATAAACCCTAAAACATATTTGTATTTATATAGTATATACACTTAGGCTCGGGTTAGGGTTTGTGTTTGTATTTATATATATATATATCAAATAAATAATAATAATTTACAAATGGCGTCTCCATACAGGGATGTGTATTAAATACACGTCCCTGATTGGCCACCTGGCCAAAATTCGGCCAGGTGAACCGCGCAGGACATTTCCCGCGAGCCACCTGGCGAAATAACTTAAAAAAAAAAATTATACTAAAAATAATAAAATTTAAATAAACACTTAAATGGGTACCTTCCAGAGGAAGCTACCCATTTTCGACATATCTCTTTCTCTGTATACTCTCTCTTTCTCTCCCTCTTCGTCACAGCCACACCGCCAACTCCCCGGCCACCGTGCGTTTGCTCTTCCCGCCGGTGACATGCCCCCTCTCTAGCTCTACCTGATCGGTTCTCTCTCTCTCTCTCTCTATAATATCTCGCTCTCTCTCTCTCTCTCTCTACCTGTCTAAGCTCCGGCTGACCAGCACTTAGGGTAAGGGTTCAGTAACCCTCTCCCTTTCTCTCTATCTCTCTCTCTGTCTCTGTCTCTCTGTCTCTCTCTCTCTCTCTATGTATCTCTCTGTCTCTCTCTCTCTGTATCTCTCTGTCTCTCTCTCTCTCTGCATCTCTCTGTCTCTCCCTATCTCTCTCTGTCTCTCTCTCTCTGTATCTCTATATCTGTCTCTCTCTCTCTGCATCTCTCTCTATCTGTGACTTGTGTTTTTCTTTTGTTTTGTTTTACTAATTTTTTTTTTCCAACAATGCAGGTACAAAATATATAAGGAGCATAAATTACACCACAACAAATATAAGGAGCATAAATTGTGAGTAATTTTCCCTTATTTTTGTCCTTGATTTTTTTGCTATAATAAACGTGGTACATTCAAATGTATTTGTTTAAAATATGTTCCTATTTGTTTTAATATTTTCTAATAATAAACGTGGATTTAGCAATTAATATTGGACCTTTTTTTTTTTCCCATGCAATGCTACTAATTTTGTTGGGTTTGTATATATATTGTTGTGTTGTGTTTTTTTTTTTTTTTTTTTTTTTTTTTTGTGGTTTTGCATGTGAAATATGCGTACATTTTTTTTGTCTTTTTTTTTTGATATATTTTACTGTACTACGAATATGGTTTTGCTTGGGAAACCAATGATTACAAATTAACCGTCCACTTTTTACTTCATTATTCGTATTATAAAATTTACAATATCATTTTGTCACTTTAAACGTTGGTGTGAGGAGAAGACATATTTTTTCTAAGCATTCAGTACAATTCGCCTTAACAACAAAATTTAAAAAAGCAATATAAAATCAATATATGCATTTTACATATGGTCGACATATACAAATTCATAAAAAATCAAAATATAAAAAAATGAATTCTAAAAATGGTCCACATATACAAAATCACCTTAAAATAAATTGTGGAATTGTTTAAAATAAAATTTAAACAACTATGCTGTACAATTAATTTCATCATTTTTTTCTAAAAAAAGAATAACATAGTTTAATTGTACATTTGTGTTGCTATTATCCTTTTTGACAAATTTTTACAAAAATGATTTTCAAACAAACTTTCCCTGATTTAATAATAAAATGATCGTACTCAACGATTTCAACCAAAATTAACCTCAATAATTATAATCAATAAAACAAAAACAAATTTGAAACAAATTTGCCACCGTCTACCATTTACAATAATATATGTTATTGAGCAATTCATAACAAAGGTCTAAACCCTAAACCCTAATAAAAAAAATTAAAAAAACCCTAAACCCGTAAGAAAAAACAAAAACCCTAACCCTAAACCCTAAACCCTAAAAAAATACAAAAATCCTAAACTCTAAACACTAAAAAAAAACCAAAAAATCCTAAACCCTAAACCCTACAAAAAAAACCCAAAAACTATAAACCCTTAAAAAAAAAAAGAATTACAAAAACCATAAACCCTTAAGAAAAAACAAAAACCCTAACGCTAAACCCTAAACACTAAAATAAAAACCAAAAAACCCTAAACCCTACAAAAAAATTCCCAAAAACTATAAACCCTTAAAAAAAAAAAAGAATTACAAAAACCATAAACCCTTAAGAAAAAACAAAAACCCTAACCGTAAACCCTAAAAAAAAAAAATTACAAAAACCCTAAACCCTTAAGAAAAAACAAAAACCCTAACCCTAAACCCTTAAGAAAAAAAAAATTCCTAAACCCTTAATTAAAAAAAATCAAAAACTCTAAACCCTTAAGGAAAAACTAAAACCCTAACCCGAAACCCGAAACCCTTAGAAAAAAAAAATCAAACACTCTAAACCCTTAAGAAAAAACTAAAACCCTAACCCTAAACCCTAAACCCTTAAAAAAAAAAAAAAAAAACACATAAACCCTAACCCTAAACCCTAAACCCTTCAAAAAAATATAAATAAAAAAATAAACCCTAAACCCTAACCCTAACCCTAAACCCTTCAAAAAATATAAATAAAAAAATAAACCCTAAACCCGTAAGAAAAATCAAAAACCCTAACCCTAAACCCTAAACCCTAAAAAAATACGAAAACCCTAAACACTAAAAATAAACCAAAAAACCCTACACCCTAAACCCTAAACTCTACAAAAAAAAAAAACTCAAAAACTATAAACCCTTAAAAAAAAAAAGAATTACAAAAACTATAAACCCTTAAGAAAAAACAAAAACCCTAACCCTAAACCCTAAACCCTAAACACTAAAAAAAAAATACAAAAACCCTAAACCCTTAAGAAAAAATAAAAACCCTAACCCTAAATCCTTAAGAAAAAACTAACCCTAACCCTAAAACAAAAAGCCTAAACCCTTAATTAAAAAAATCCTAACCCTAAACCCTAAACCCTAACAAAAAACCCTAAACCCTTAATTAAAAAAATCAAAAACTCTAAACCCTTAAGGAAAAACTAAAACCCTAACCCTAAACCCTAAACCCTTAAAAAAACAAAAATCAAACACTCTAAACCCTTAAGAAAAAACTAAAACCCTAAACCCTTAAAAAAAGAAACACGTAAACCCTAACCCTAAACCCTAAAGAAAAAAAAACCCTAAACCCTTCAAAAAATATAAATAAATAAAAAAACCTAAACCTAAACCGTAACCCTAAACCCTTCAAAAAATATATATAAAAAAATAAAACCTAAACCTAAACCCTAACCCTAAACCCTACAAAAAATATAAATAAACAAATAAAACCTAAACCTTTAAAACACAAACAAAAACCCTAACCATAAACCTTAAACCCTAAACCCTTAAAAAAAAAAATTACAAAAACCATAACCCTAAACACTAAACCCTAAAACCATAACCGTAAAATTGTAACCCATGTTTTTTCTTTTTTTACAAGTTTACACTGTAAGAAATATGATTTGTTTCGGTCTCTTAACCCTATACAGAGAAATATGGACAAGTCTTGGATGTCAGCACGTAGGGGTACGACATAGTATAACGACAGGTGTATGGCGTTTGTGGCATTTTTCGTTAGTAACTGTACGGCTGTCGATGGCAAAATTTACTGCCCATGCAAGTATTGTCGAAATAACCAGCGTCACACTCCAGATTACGTTCTTGCCCACCTGACAGGAGGTAGGGGGATGAATCTGGGATACAATTTGTGGTATATGCACGGTGAGACCACGAGCGGGTCTGCTGTTCGTGGTCAGTGTTCGAGTCATCCCAGGGGCACAGATTCCGCTACTGGTAGCATTGAACAGGGTGAATTCACAGAACAGGGGGGGCTGGAACAGGATGGTGACATGCACGCCATGTTGCGTGACGCCTTCGGCATGCACGATATTGCTGAAGCCGTCAGTACGGATCCGCAACAAGTTGACGAAGGAACCTCTTGCGGGGACGCATTGAAGTACCAAGAGTTGTTAAAGACTGCCGAGAAGCCACTTCACCTTGGTACCAAGCATAGTAAATTGAGTGCTACTGTACACATGTACAATTTGAAGTGCATTGGAGGTATTAGTAACAAAATTTTTCGGACATTCTCGAGTTTATCAATCAGCTGTTGCCTCCTTGCGATGAGACATTGCCAGTTAATACGTATGAGGGGAAGAAGTTCCTAAGTTTCATGGGTCTAGGGTATGAGAAGATTCCAGCGTGCCGTAATGACTGTATGTTATTCTGGAAAGACAATAAAGACTTAGATTCATGTACCGTATGTGGAAAATCTAAGTGGAGGGCTGATACACATATAGATGAGGATGGTGAGGTCATATCAGCGAGGAAAAAACACCCAGTGAAGATGTTGAGGTGGTTTCCACTCATCCCACGGTTACAGAGGTTATTCATGTTTGCGCATACTGCGCCCTATATGAGATGGCATGCAGAAGGCCGCACTAGGGATGGCGTATTGAGGCACCCGGCCGACGGTGAGGCATGGAGATTGTTTGACATTTGACTTCCAGATTTTATGGCAGACAGTAGGAACGTCCGGCTTGGTTTGACAGCAGATGGATTTAAGCCTTTTGGGAACATGAGCACATCCCACAGCACATGGCCCGTAATGCTTGTGCCGTACAATTTGCCTCCTTGGATGTGCATGAAATAGACGTCGTTCATCCTGTCACTGGTTATCCCTTGACCGAGCTCACCTGGTATGGATATTGATGTCTACCTTCAGCCATTGATTGATGAGTTGCTGGAACTGTGGAATGTAGGGGTACAGACATTTGATGCTTCAAAGATGTAACATTTTAATATGTGATCCTAGTTGATGTGGACAATAAACGACTTGCCAGCGTATGCAGATTTATCTGGTTGGCCTAACAGGGGTGTGAAGACATGTCCTTGCTGTATGCAATCGACAGGTTCTAAATATTTAAAGAACGGATGTAATTTTTGCTATATGGGGCACAGGAGATACTTGCCAACTGAACATTTGTGGCGGCTGAACAGAAGAACATTTGACGGTACTGAAGAATTTGACAGCGCGCCAAATGTGCCATGCGGAGACGAGATCCTCCAACAGTTAGACGGAGTTGCGTTTGGAGATGAGAACGCGGATAAGAAGAAGAAATGGAAGAAGCGGAAGATGGGTGCAGCGAGTTCCGATGATGTTATATAGAAGAAGAAAAATATTTTTTTTCAGATTGTTGTATTGGAAAGACAATTTGCTTCGGCACAATCTTGATGTCATGCACATAGAAAAAAATGTCATGGATAATATACTTGGCACTATTTTGAATATCAAAGGGAAAACAAAGGACAACCTGACAGCTCGGCTGGACTTGCAGGAAATGGGGTTGAGACCTAAGTTGCATCCGTTCACAGCCGCAAATGGTAAGACATATATTCCCCCTGCCTGTCACACGATGTCTATTGAGGACAAAGAAAATTTTCTGAAGGTTCTTCGAAATGTGAGGGTCCCGGAAGGATACACCTCGATCATTTCACGGTGTGTTCGGCTCAAGGACCGTACAATTTTGGGGTTGAAAAGCCATGATAGCCACATACTGATGCAACAGCTTCTCCCAATTCCATTGCGTCAGTCATTGCCAGATAAAGTGGTTAGATCTCTTGTGGAGATTTCAACATTTTTTAGAGGCATATGCTCAACTAAGCTATCACAAGAAGAGATGGACCGACTGCAGGGTGACGTCTGTATCACTTTGTGCAAGCTAGAACAGGTATTTCCTCCAGGGTTTTTTACCAGTATGGTCCACTTGGTCGTGCATCTTGTGCGCGAGTGTAGACTCGGCGGACCCGTGCAGTATAGGTGGATGTACCCGGCAGAGAGGTAAAATTTCGCGTAATATATACATATATATATTTGATTTAATTGGTTCCCTAATTGACGACAATATCTTGTTGTGTATGTGTGTACACTAGGAGTCTTGGGAGTTTCAAGTCTAATGTGCGCAATAAAGCGGCTCCTGAGGGGTGCATTGCAGAGGGGTACATAGCGACCGAGCTGGTAACGTTCTGTTCAAGGTATCTGGATAATGCACCAACATTCCACAACAGATCTTAGAGAAATCCTGATGGATCCAAGGGGGCGGGCCCGCGAGTTACCCTGAACCGGTTGACAATGCACCAGATTCATCGTTATATTGTGTTCAACTCTGAAGAGTTTCACAATTTGCGGATGTAAGTAGTGTTTATATATTTAACAGAATTCGAATAAAATTATTAATAACAATTATTACATAATTGTATACGCTGAATGTAGGATGCACAAAGACGCGCTTAGGTGATCATGCACTAGGGGTCGCATTACAGAGGCTCTTATTGAAGCACAACATTATGAGTAGTTCTGCGAATGGTACCATGCATATGTAAGGAAATAGATGTAATTTTGAAATTGGCAAAATTTATGCGTGTTCAGTGTAATTAACCAATGTGATCTTTAATATTTGTAATTATAACATAGGTCGATGGCCTGGACGATCAACGTAGGGAGGAATTGGGGCACAAATTGGTTATGCGTTGTAGAGGGCTAAAGGAGACAGCAGTCAAGTACAACAGGTACGTGGTAAATGGGAAATTGTTCCGCACGCTTGCCCATGATGTGGAAAGGAGGACTCAGAACAGCGGCGTATGTGTTCCAATCGTTGAAGGCGAAACGTACTACAGGCAGTTAACCGATATAGTTGAGGTCCAGTACTATGACAGGACTACGTACGTCCTATTTAAGTGCAATTGGGCAGACCCCATGATGGACAGAGGATTCACAATAGACGAGTATGGCATAGTGTTTGTCAACTTCAATCACCTCGTCCACATGGGAGAACTGATTAAGGACGAGCCGTACGTGCTTACATATCAGGTAGATCAAGTATTCTACGTCGAAGATGGAAGGAACCCAAATTGGGTTTGTGCAGTTAGGACCAAACCGCGCAATGTGTACGATGTTGGTCAGGGGGAAGGGAGTAATAAGGCAGGTACAACCTATCACGAGTGCGTACCGCTCGTACTAGCCATTACTGACCTACCCGATATGAATGATGACTTCGAGTACGACAGGCCCGACATTGATCTGATTGAAGCTCCCGTGATACAATGATTGATATATTTATTGTTGGTACAATTCACTTGAACTCAATACACTTTTTTTTATTTGCATAAATTTCATTGTATTATTTGCATATTCTTTAATAATATATAAAATACAAATTTTAATTAATTTGTCTACATTTGTTCGCAAGTATCAATGGACCAGAGACCCCCTCCTTGTGCATATCGGGCACCCCGCCCACCCGTGCCCCCCATGACCACGCCCACAAATTCGACGGCACTATATACTGCGGCGTGGCCACACCACCCAGATGCCGCTTATAGGCCATTGTTGCCAAGTACGGTGGCCTTGCCCACGTCAGATCACGGGCAGACCAGTACAGCTGGATATTGCAGTTCTCCATATTCGGAGCTGCCGACATTATCTCAGATAGGGTTCACCCCACCAGGTAACGTGGCTCGATGGTGGGTGCGAGAGGGGATGGGGCCACATGGTTAGGCGCCGTACTTTCCGTATACATATACTGGACCTATGCCATGTGGATCTGATAGTGAGACACATGATGATAGGTTTCCTCTGCCACAGACCGAGGAGATGTAGATGCCGGCTGTGGGGTTGGGACAGATGCCAGCACAGGCAGTGATACAGGGCCAGATTATGGGGTTGAGACAGATGCTAGCATTGGCAGCGAGCCAGGGCCTGGAGAGAGCCAAGTGCCGATATCTGGAGAGAGTCAGGTGCCACTTTCCGATGAGAGTCAAATGCCAGATCTAGGGGGGAGCCAGATTTTCCATGAGGGGGACGTTGCGATGCTGGGTACCGATCAATTGGCCCTTGATAGCCCCCAGGATATGCTTTCAGATGATGATCAGCAGCCTCCACCAGCGGGAGGGGTTGGCGAGGAGCTCGCAGGCGACCTAGCGACCCAGCACATACAGATTGACTAGATTCGGTTGATGGGTAAGTACATATTTAGACATCCTTAAAACTCATATTATGTTACCAAAAAAAATATTAAGTTTGAAAGAAAAATAAATTGAATTTACAATTTATTGATATAATTATGTTTTTTCGTATTAACCAATTAAATGTTGTATATTTTTTTCATTAGGGTACAACCTAGACGGAAGCATATATTATGAGGTGATTAGGGACCCAGAAAGAAATTGGGTGTTCCCGAGGGGGAATAAGGTTGTGTTGAAGTACAATGCTGCTCTACAACCTTTAGGACGAGCCTGCAATCTTTTTAGGCGGGCTGAGGGCATGCTTATCAGGAGTGGGTCCTACATACATATGCAGGACGAATGGGCGAAGGTAGATAAGCAGATTAAGCAGGCTATGTGGGACGCGCTGATGGTATGTTTATGAATCTAATTTATTTATTTATTTGAATTAAATTTAAGATTAAGTTTTTCTTGAAGTTTTTAAACTAATGCTTAAATTTAATGTGCAGGAGGAGTTCTATCTACCTGTATCAATAGACAAGCGCAAGGCACAACAGGAAACGTGAAATGATATTGGCTGTAAGCACCGCTCGTGGAAGTCGAAGTTCAAAACCAAGCTAGATATTCGAGACGGTGACACGCCCGAGATTATACGTGCGAGAGTGCCGGACAATGCTTTTGCAAAGTATGACGCAGAAGATGTAGAGTTCCTGCTGAGCGATTGGTGCACTGAGCAAAAGAGGGTGTAGGTCTTTGATTGTATGACAAAAAAATGTTGTGGTTTTTTAATAACAGTTCATTTAATTTTATTACAACTTTAAGTGTGTCAATGCTTACATTTTTATCTTCATGTTCAATGCGTAGGCGACCTCTGAACGGATGAAGAGGCTGCGGGAGCAGAATGACCTTCCCCATTGTACGGGATCCAAATGTTATGCCAGATTTAATCACGAGGAGGTATGAACAAATATATGTTTACGTTTTTCATATTTGTTGCTAATTGTTTTTCTTTTTCTTTACACTATTTTCTCGCTCTCTGTTTGTTATATATTTCAACTGGATGACGACGGGCATGTACATCTGGCACGCCCCCCACTCGCGCCGCGTCATTCGTGAAGACCTACACAAAGAAGGACGGCACTTACTTGAATGAACATACACGGGTCCTATGCGTATACTACTGATCTATTTTTACTAATATTTCTAAATTATGTGTGTGATATGGCATTATTCAATATATGAGTATTTCATGTTGACGACGTACAGGAGAGGATGACGTAGAGTTTATCTAGTGATCCAGCTGCCACGCAGAGCGTCTCAGTAGACACGGTGCGTTGGGCACCGAACGACGCGTACGAACAGGCGGTTGGGAGGCCTGAGTACGCGGGGAGGGTTCGGTAGGTTGGGCCGAACGTTACTCCTGTTTGGGGGACATGTTTATCATACAGGCCTCGCTCACAGGGGGAACCATCTGAGGGCACATCTCGGGATTGGGCCAAACACGCCCGGAAGATGGAAGAAATGCAAGCGGAGCTATGGGCTGAGCGAGAGAGGAATGACGCATTGGAGCAGCGCATGCGACAATTCGAGGCCTTCATGTCCTCAATGGGAGTATCACAAACATGTCTTGGTGCTCAGTCTTCACCTGCAAACGTAGGTAGTACGTTGTCTGTTAGTAGTGCATCTGCAAGTATGATTTATATTGTGTATACGACAAAATTAATTTTAATTTGTTTTCATTACCCCTTTAAATTTGCAAGTAATATTATATACTTTAATTGTTTATATTACTTGCAGGTAATGCGACAACCGTTGGTACGTTGTCGCCTATTGGACGACGGCTGAGCCAGCACTCCCCTGTCGCTACACCATCCCTTGCGCAGCAATTGCCGGTTGGCGAGAACACGCTTGGGACGATACCTCGTGATCCGCAGGGACGCCCTTCGGATTTGTAGATATTTTGTGTAATTATTTTTTGTCCTTAACGAATATGTTTTTTTTTTTTGTAATTATTTTTTGTTTGTAAAGATTTTTGTAGTTAACAAATACGTTATTAATTATTGGTTTGTGTAATTTGATTTTGTGATTTTTTTGGTAAAATAAATATTGCGTTATTTGTGGTCGGAAATAAGAAAATTAAAAAAAAAATTAATTAATTAACCCAAACAAATTTAAAAAAGCAATAACAAAACTAAATTGAAATACAAATTTAAAAAAGATTTAAATTGCATTTTTTATTTAATTTAATTTTTTATTTAATTCTTTAATTCTAATTTTAAATTAAATTAAAAATACAATTAAAGAATTAAATTAAATAAAAAATACAATTAAATTTTTATTTTTTTTTTAAAAAAAATTGCCACGTGTAACAATTGTACACGTGTCAGTTAGTCAGACACGTGTACAATAGTACACATGGCCAGATGGCCACGAGTATTGAAACACACGTGTCTGACTGTCTGACACGAGTATTTAATACACATGGCTGACAATCAGACACATGAATGAAGATACACGTGTCTAATCTGCCACGTGTATTATGATACACGTGGCAAGATGTTCATTTAGTCATATTCAGATCTAACACGAGTCGCACACGTGGCGACCAGTTTGCCACGTGTACTGTGTCCGTACACGTGGCAAACTATAAGTGGCAAAATGCAACTATTTTTGTAGTGAATCGAATGGGCTCTACGTCAAATTAAGTGAAAAAAATTAACACATAATTTAAGTCAAACCACGTTTTCTATATTCATATTACACAGAATCAGAGATGATGGATGCTATATAAGGAAAGCCAAGTGCTGGACCCTCTCCCCCACAAAGACAAAATGAAGAAGCTCGCAATCACCCATGTCTTGTTCTACACTTTCTTTCTTCTTCTTGCTTTGAATTCATACATAGCATCATCTCAAGAAGTTGGTAAGCCTATATACATATATACATATTTAGCTAGTTTTGATCGATCAATGAAATGACGTTGTTTGTTAATGGTATTGCAGATGATGAGAGAGAATTTAATTTCGGTGAAAGAAGCAAGAAGGGACCAGCTCGATGGGGAGAGCTTCACAGGGAATGGAGCCTGTGTAAAAATGGATCAATGTAGTCTCCAATTGATTTGCTCGATGAGAGAGTTGAAGTTGTTTCCCATTTGGGGAGACTTCAGAGGAGCTACAGTCCCTCCAATGCCACTCTTACCAACAGGGGCCATGACATGATGGTAAGCAAAAGGAGAGATTGATCAGGATGATCAATACAAGTAAACCCAAGTTTTTTTTACACAAAACTTCACTTATATTACCACCCCGGCATGATCTTTCATCACTTTAACAATTGTATCCTTAAAAACTAACATTTTTTTTTTCGAATTATTTGTGCAGCTGAAATGGGATGGCGGTGCAGGATATATTGAAATAAACGAAACTAAATATGTACTCAAACAGTACCACTGGCACTCGCCTTCTGAACACACCATCAATGGCCAGAGGTTTGCTCTGGAGGCGCACATGCTTCATGAGAGCTCAGATGGAAAAATTTCTGTTGTTGGAATCTTGTACAAGATAGGACGCCCTGATTCTTTCTTATCATCAGTAAGTAACACTACAAAAAAAGGTCCATGATCACTTTTCATTTTTTTCTCTCTCTCTCTGAATCTCTGATGGGTTTTGTGTTTCTGAATAGCTGATGGATCATTTAGTAGCCATTACCGATACTAGAGAAGCAGTGACTGCCGCGGGTATTGTCAACCCAAAGAACATAAAGATAGGCAGTAGAAAGTACTATAGATATCTTGGCTCCCTTACAGTTCCCCCATGTACTGAAAATGTTGTGTGGACTGTGGTGAAAAAGGTTTGCTTTCCTTTCAACTTCGTAGACTTCAATGTTACTATCCAATTAAGTCCCACATTGTCTGGATTTTTCTGATTTATGATGTTTGTAAGTTATGGGTGTTTGTAACATTTTAGTCTCATATTGAGAAAATATGAATAATTTATATAGAGTGAGTGGCTTATAAAGATATTAATGAGTGTTACGTCCTATATTGCCTAGTTATTAGGTGAAACTGAAATTTATAAATAAATTTAGGAAAGCTTCAAATTGATTACTCATTTTAGGGTGATAGTATAGATATAGCTAACGCTTTTCCTTGGATCGTTACAGTATCCCTCATCTCTCAAGGCGTTTTTTTTAGGGTGAGTTGGGCCTGTTGGTTTTTAATATGGTATTAAAGCAGGTTCCTTGAGTTGTTGAAAGATTTTCTCCTGTAGTTGTCCACGTGTACGTTTAGCCATAATACCATACGTGAGGGGGCATATCAAAGAATTCCACATTACCAAAAAAATTTTAACTTGTAAATTTTATAAGTCATGTACATCCTACATCGATCTGATCATTTAATTAACTCATCAGGTGAGGACCGTTTCCAAAGAACAAGTCAAGTTGCTTCGTGTAGCCGTTCATGATGTGAGTAGCTAGCTATTCCTGTCTATAAACATTTTATATAAGATACATGCAAGGGTTTCAAATTTTTAAGGGCAGAAATCAAATCTTTTTTAATTAATCAATTAATTAATTATTTATTTTTGTTATTTTTCAGGATGCAGAAACTAATGCAAGACCATTACAACCAATAAAGAGGCGCCCAGTGCTTCTTTATAGACCAAGTGAAAACAAAGAGGATTGATTAAAATCTTATGATTTTACATTCTTTTAAAAGTGGCAGAAATATATATGTTGGGGGTTGAACCAATTATATATCTTCATCAACACATTTACTTATTCCTTAATTAGGCCCTTGATTACCTTGTACTTTTCGGTCATACTCTATGGTTCTCCCCTTTATAGTGAACATGTTGGGACATGGTGATGATTTGATGTACGTAGGATACTGCGTCCTTGTGTATTCAGGTATTCATATATACTAAATAAATATATATACTCATTTTTTTTTTATTGTTAAGAAGCGCCTTGCACGGTATTCCAGAGATCTAATCGGGCAAAAGCTTCAGATACTCCGATAATAAAAAAGAAAAAGAAAAGACTGATATATAAGTGAAGAGCATGGGAAAGCTGAAAGATAGTTGCCAAAGGAGCTTGCCATCAACCCCTAACCCCTCATCGGATCAAATTAGAGAAGTTCCGAGGATCTAATTTCCATGAACAAGGGAAAAGCTTGAACAAAGTTGATACAACGTAACCCTCGCAAAAAACACGTTTACATTAAGAACATATGAATTGAGAGATAGCAAGCTACTAATTATAAATCATATGGTAGTTACCTTTTAATGAATAATTCGCCTTAATTTACTTCTCTTTAGCCAGAAAGCAATCGACTCTAAACCAAAAAAGAAAAACTCTTCGAAGTTGCAAAGTTTCTGTAATGAGTATATTAGATAAGTGGGCTGGGCTTAGTTTACCCTTAGTAATAATGGGTTTGCGTTATGTGTATATAAAGGTCATCAACCTAATTGTAGAGGATATGAGATTAGTGATTTGTTTATTGTGGTAAACTGGGGGCTAAGCCCCTCGAATGCTTTGGAGACCGGACATCTCAAAGAGTCCATTTCATTTTGTAATTTTCGTTTATCAATTTTACAGAATTACACTGTTCGTTCATTTCTCATATCAATTCATCAATTCTTTCCATTTCTTTTCTAATTTCATTTACAATTCTGTAATTGAAACCCTAGAAATCAGTAACAAGTTTATAAACTTGTTACAACTTCTCTAGGGACAGCAAAATATGAAATTCTATCTATTTAAAATAAGAACTTGAACCCAGCAAAAGATAAGGCAATTTTACACTGCTAGGCGAGAGTAGAAGTGATCAGCGTGCGACTACATGCAAAGCGCGATGTCACGCTTCCAAACCTAAAAATGAGAATCGATAATGACGGTTATTATTCAAAGAAAATATAATTGTATAAGAAAATAAAGTAAAATGCGGAAGGAATAAACAAATAGATGAATTTACGTGGTTGATACCATGAAAGAAAAGATAATATAAAGAAAATTAATGCTGAATAATAAAATGAAAACAAAAGAATTTACTTGGTTTGGTCTATGACCTACATCCACATAATAATGCCGTAAGGGTTGCATTGTTGCTCTTATTTACTTAAAGAAATTGTACAATAAAATGACATATGTATAGTTGAATGAGGCTATGAATACAATAATTACATAATCAATATGTAACTTATGAGAATTACATAATCAATGTATAACGTATGAAATTTATGAAAATAAATTATACATTAACAATTATGACATTCCACAAAAAACCTGCTAATCGGAATAACACTGCAAATTCAGACCATCTAATAATAAAATATCAAGCAATACATGAATGTCCTCTGTTGGGGACAAAATCCCACTCTAGTCCAGAAGTATAATATTAGTACTCTAAGAAATTCTTTTTATTTATTTATTTTGATGAATGAATTTGTATTGACAAAGCAAGAAAAAATTACAATACTTTTCAGCTACCAAGCTGGAACAATATATAGATGCTATAACAAAGTATCTTACACCAAAACATCGATCCTATCTTTCCATCAATATAATATATATTTTGAACTTTGTATACCCAAATTACTACAAATCTCTACATTCACATTATTCTTTTTAAATTTCCCCTTCCCCCTAAGTTTGTTTCTCACTCCCCATACAACTTCTTGAAGCACTCTTTCCTCAGCTTTAGGTTGATTCTCATGTCTTAGATCATTCCTATACTTAATAAGTAGTACATTGTTGCACTCCAAGTCCAAGTAGTGGTGTAAACTTGGAGCCTGTTCTCGGTTTTTGGATAATAATCGGGAACCGGCTACAGGGTCCCGGTTATTGAATTTCAATAACCGATTCCGGAATCGGGTACCCCAGTTGACCTCGGACCCCGGTTAAACGGTTTTTATCTGGGTACCCGAGTGAAAACTGGTTATCCAAATCGGGTAGTAATTTTTTTTAAAATAAAAAGAAAAAAAAAAAGAAAAGAAAGAAATTACTTTTTGGGCCTAGGTTTAGTATTGGGCCTACTTTTTGGGCTTCATTTCAACTTTTTAGCCCATTTTTTAAGGTATTGGACCTAATTCAATCAAGAAATTTCAATTACTATAACAAAAAGAGAATTTTCTCATTTGTGCCATCCTGAGACACATATATTATGCCCATCAACTGCAGATTTGAACTCGAAAACTTCACATCCACACATAATTACATATTAAAAATCCAAAAGTTCATAAACATATTACATATTAAAAAAGTTCAAACCCAAAAGTCCATAAACATATTAAAAAAGTTCATAAACATATTAAACATATCTAAGCATGGTTCGGTTTCTGAATCATTTATATCTACAATAGAAGAAAAAAACACTTTTAACCAAGAAAAGAAAATTTCTTCGAAGTTGCAAAGCTTCTGTAACGAGTATATTAGATAAGTGGGCTTTTCCCTTAGTAGCTTAGTGGGCTAGGCTTAGTTTACCCTTAGTAATAATGGGTCTGAGTTATGTGTATATAAAGGCCATTAGCCTAATTGTAGAGGATATGAGATTAGTGATTTGTTTACTGTGGCTGAGCACATCGAATGCTTTAGAGACCAGACATCTCGAAGAGTCCATTTCATTTTGTAATTTTCGTTTATTAATTTTACAAAATTACATTGTTTTTTCATTTCTCACATCAATTCATCAACTCTTTCCATTTCTATACCAATTTCATTTACAATTATGTATATGAAACCCTAGAAATCAGTAACAGGTGAATAAACTTGTTACAATTGGTATTAGTATATTAGATAAGTGGGCTTTGGCCTTGGTAGTTTAATGAGCTGGGCTTAGTTTACCCTAAGTAATAATGGGCCTGAGTTATGTGTATATAATGGCCATTAGCCTAATTGTAGGGGATATGTGATTAGTGATTTGTTTATTGTGGTAAACTGAAGGCCTAACACCTCGAATGCTCTGGAGACCGGACATCCCGAAGAGTCCATTTCATTTTGTAATGTTTGTTTATCAATTTTACAGAATTACATTGTTCTTCCATTTCTCACATAAATTCATCAATTCTTTCTATTTCTATTCCAATTTCATTTACAATTCTGTCATCAAAACCCTAGAAATCAACAGGAAGTGAATAAACTTTTTATAATTGGTATCAAAGCCAATCAATCTGTTGCACATGAAAATTAGATCAATAATAATGGCTGAAGAAACTGCGTTGCGGCTACAAGGAGAGATGGTTTCACGATCGGAGTTCCTGATGCTATGCATGCTCAAGCTGAAGCTACGAATCGACATGATGCGATGTTGCACACATTGACGTTTGAAATGAAGAGTTTACAAGATCTGATATCTGGTCATCCCGGACTTATCGTGAAAATTACAATTCAAGTGAGGGAATATTGACGCCAGAGTCAGTCCGATTGGATTTTCCTCGCTTTGATGGAGAGGATCCGAAGACATAGTGCCGTTGTGCCGAAGAATTCTTTGAATTCTACCGCACCCGGTTGAACATTGTATTTCCATTTCCTATTACCATATGGACGGCCATGCTATATGATGGTACTGGGAATTACTAGCTAGCAAAAAGGTAACTAATTGAAAAGAATTGGTGGGGGCTATTCACGCAACAAATTCGGTTCATGAGAACTTAGAAGCCCTAAACCAATTCACGAACGGAGAAAATGAGAAGACAGATGAAATAATTACATAATCTAACACAGATCTGGTTGAAAATGTAAAACACACATTAATTCCAGCAACAGAGCTGAATGAAGACACCTACCATTTGTTTGTTGAAATTCAATCCTTTCCCTTCTATTCCAGATCTGTTTGTTCTTTCTCAAGATGATGAAAAGTTATGAGCTGAAAGGGGGAATTTGCAGTTCGCACTCAGACACACAAAACATGAAGCACAAAATCAGAAAATCTCAATTCACATTGTGAGTTCTTTTGTGCCTCAATACTCGATGGAGAATGCATTGGATTTTGTTGTTTTGAAGCATAGATGGCGATGGAAACCATTAAACGAAAATGAGGATGAGGAGGCACTGCACGCAAGCTTTCTAATGGAAAACGCCTTAAGAATTTGCAAATTGATTGTTAGTGAAAAAATGAAACCAAAATATCAGACTTTGTTTTCTTGGCCGAGAACAAGCGAAACCATCAGATAATGCAAAATTTCACTAAAGTTCAATATAGCACCGGAACGGACAGCGATGGCGAATGTGACGACCCCTTTTTTTTTTTTTTTTGAAAACATACAAATGAGTCATCACTTTGGTTCGACTATTTGTCGCTCAACCAATATATGACACATGCCCCATAACATGTATTTGATAATTAGAGTTACATCTAATAGCAGAAAACATAAAGATACCATCATATGTTAGCGGGAAAGCACACTTATAAGATAACTTGTTGTTTATATAAAAGAGCCATCAATAGTCTATCTATTTAAGGCTTAATAACATTTACATCATATATCAAAAGAATGGCTACACAAAAGAATAAGTGACACCCTGGTCATGAGCCATATACCAAAATATACAAAATAAACAGAGTTGACATCTATGCAGCGTAACACATATAAACATAATCTAAATAGCGGAAAACACATCTATAAGACATCAACTCTTAATTACACAAAAGAGTCATTACAACGTCTATCTGTTCTATGCTTTAAACATAACATTACTAATTACATACCAAAAGGATGGCCCATTAAATACATGTGTCACAGGCGACACAAGTCATATACAAAATAGCTACAAAATGATGGACAACCCGTGGTCCAACAATTATAACCTTCGTGGTGAGCTTCAATTGTAATATCCAAAGTACAATGGTACGGGGTCATCACCTACATTTGTTGAACCTCTAGCCAAAGGAATATCATTTATACGATTGTGGTGTTAGCCACATCTGTACAAGTGAAGGTATGAGTTCACTACCTTAGCAGTATAAAACTCACTAAGTTTTCACATAAAATCGGCTTTTCATTTTATCATTCGTTTACAATAACAGCTACAACTTTTAGTCATGAAGATCCGTCCCTTGAAAACATATCGTAGCTGATAAGGTAAACACCGATATTTTAGACACATGTGAAAGTATACTATGTAGTTGTGAATGTATATAAGCATTCAAATCTACTGCTTGAAATTGCATATATACAAGCCCATCTACAACATATTACTTTTATATTAAGTGGCCCAACTATGCAAGTATACAAGCTTTTCAAAATTTGGGAAATACCAGCATAGAGGCACATATGAGCAGAAAACATATGGCATCAAATATAACTATAAAGAGATACAAGCATTTCTAAATTTTGGGAAACACAAGTATCTAAGTGCAACCAAGCTTGGGTGCCTTTAAAACATCTATGCAGACTAGCCGTAAACATATACTTATGCACCGTCCCATTCGACCTCATAGGCATATCGATACGTCTCTAGCATGAAAACTCATCAATGCAATCTAGTCGAATAGAAATATCCATATGCTCTTTTCCATTAAGACTTATATGCATATTAATACATCTAGCCATGAAAACATCTTAAATCATCACACAAAACAATGCTATGCATGCTCAAGTACAAACACAATCGCCAATGGGAGCACCGACCTAATGGTTTATTACAACAACGCTATGCCAAAGGGAATGCTGGCCCAAAGGTCTTTATCAATATAGTGCTGTACCAAATGGAACGCTGGCCCAATTGTAGCGCCCTAAATTTTATGATTCAAAATATAATGTCTTAAATTGGAATTTAAGACTTAATAATAATACAAAATAATATAAGGATTATATGAATATTTATAGAAGTGAATATTCAATAATATTTGAGGCACGTGTATAGTTCTAAATTGATTAAATAAGTTTAACAGGCCTTAAACTTTAAGATACAATATTACAAATAATTAATCTGGAGATCGGCGATCGATCCCCACAGTATGGCGATCAATCGACACGTCGATCGATCCCCATAAATGGGCAATCAATCTACACGGCGTTCGATCTCCACATTCTAGCGCACTATCGCCAGTACTCGATGCTCAATCGCCATAGAATTGCATAGCACAAATTTCACCGAACAGTTGTCCCTGATATTTTAGAATCATTATTGTATGCATGACTCATCGTAATAGCCCATCACCCAACTGCTACTTCCCCAACCGTTGATTAGGATCAACCCAAGTGATCCAAACTGTCCAAAACACTATATAAGGAGAAGCACCCCCTTTGGTCTCACGCACAAATTCTCCTTACTCTCTTTTGGTTTCTCTCTCGCAAAACAACTGCAATTCTCTGTCTTTCTCTGTCTCTCTCTCTCTCTCTCTCTCTCTCTCCTTCTCTCTGTCTCTCTCTCTCTCTCGGCCTTTAACAGTGATGAAAAATAATAATATGTGACTCCTAATTAACATGTGTGTGTGTGTGTGATCAATAGTGCAACAAAATATTAATGCGAAATTTAAAGATGACAAATATTTTGTTGACGAAGTGAAAACTCTTGTCAAGAGAAAAACAACACTAGGGCAGCCAAACCTAAGAAATCTAATATTCAGAAGACAAAGTAAGTTACAAGGCAGAAGTACTCACATAACCCGATACAGTAGTCGTACCTTTAACAATGACACGTACCTATACATGAATGCTTCCCAACCAGACGTCCTGTTTGAAGGGGTTTTCGATGGACTCCTTTAATTTGAGGCTCCTCCCTAAACTAGACTTCAATGGGTTGATCAAATCACACAAATAAACTCTAAGAGAGCTAGTTGATCTCACAATCTCTGCCTAAACGCCCTCTCTTAGCACACTCAGAATTCTACACTGAATTCCTTAAAGATTACATGCCTAGAGACCTCTATATATAGGCTATAGAAGACCTAATACAATTTTGATTCAGAGTTCTCTGGGCGTCGTCCGAACGGCAAGTAGCAACAGACTTCTTTTTGAGCCGACTGACGTGTTTCTTCATTAATCTTTTGTCATCATGTTCGGACGGCATAGCCCTAGCGTTCGGACAGTTGCATGCTATCTTCACTATTCGCAACCTTCAGTTTGCTGTTCAGACACCTGTGCGAACAGGTGGTCTCGGGAGTTAATGTTCGTTGGGCTATTTGGACATTAGTGCGAACATTTGTTTTCTGTGATTGATGTCTGCTGAGGTGTTTGGACACTTCTTCGAACACTGATGGGCGTCCGGACGCTTCCTCTGAGCCGTTCAGATAGTAACAAGGGAACGGCCTTTGCTGAGCTGTACCACTCACAGAATCTTCTAGACAACCTGAAAATTGCCTTTATGAAGCTGGTGACACTTAAACTTGTCATATTAAGGCTTTCCATGTTCATGAAATAATCTCTGAATATTTTGAAGACTTTGAATAATTACGGCATCCCTGTTATAGCAGCACACTTACAATATAGTGATTTTGTTAACAAAATGTAGCCAATAAACTAGCAAACTCTCCATTTGGCCATTCTGGGACAAAATTCAGTTGACCGATTAAAAATAAAATATCGGTCTAGAAATAAAAAATACTTTCCATTTTTGTCTCAAAATGAAAAATGGTAAACAGAGTATTAAAAACCACAATATAAACAATACTAATATTCAACAAAACAGGAATGAAAGTAAATAGTCTCAAGAGTAGCCCAAATGGCCTATCAAAAAATGCAAAAGATGGAAAAAAGAACTAAAGTCCTCAAGGCACTAAATCTTGCTGGATCTATGCCACTTCAACTTCTAACTCCTGAAGCCGGATATCAATAGACTGAAATCCTTTAGTAACTTGAGTATGCAAAGCCTAAAACCGGTCATCCGCAGATTGTAATCCTCTGCTGACGAGTGAAAAGACTCATTACTGTATCACTAGCTGGTGTCGATCGAGAAGAATATGCTATTGAAGGCTCTGTATGAGCTTAGGGGATAAGCTCATCTGAATCCTGGAACCTCTGAAGTTGAGCATTAGACTTTAAACAATCTATTTTCCAAAGGGTTCATCTGGCATATCTTCTAGCTCATTCGCAGGTATAGAAGTCAACTTTGACTTGAGGATCTTTGTAACAAGTCCTCCATAGGAAAAAGAAACCCGCGAATCTTGTTGTAGCTCAAACATAGTCAGAATAATATGCTTACACAATCGAAAAGGAACTTATTTGGTGATGGCATAAATCAGGTGAGCTCGGTTAAGAGGTACACCAGTGTGACGAGCAATGGGCCAGACATTTTGCAGCACAATTCTGGCAAGCAACCTCTGTGGAGAATCAAACCAACCAATGGGAACATTGTTCTTGCATTCTTCATCCCAAACAAACTTATTTAGCTGATTGAAACATGCCATGAGCTCATCTCTGGAAGGCTGAGTAGTAGTTTTAGGGAATGGAATCCCACGATCAGTAGAAATTGGAATGCCAGTAATTGAGCTGATAAGACTGGTTAGTGTCAATACAAATTTTGACACTACACACTTTTGTCTCAAAACTTGGAGACTGCTCATGAAGGTTGGTGATAACTAGATTTTTGTAGAATTCCCACACAAGTCTGGGAAAAATCTTCCCTCCAACATTTAACATGCTTGACCACTGATTCTTCTGAAATATGTGGTAAATGAAATCAAAATGAGCTACTCTAATGTCTGGCTTGAGAACTCCACGTTCAATGACAATGGTCATTTTGTTGAAGCGTTCTTGTGCAGCAGCAATTTCGTCTTTCTTTCTTTTGTTAGACATGTTTGTAGATAGGACAATGAGAAATGCACCAAAAATAATACCAAAAACAAATTAGATCTTGTTAGTTTAGAAAATTTTGGTATCATAACGGTTGTAATTTGAATGCGCAAAATTTTTACATAAGTAAAATAGCAGTCCAATAACCATATATATATCAAAAACCAACCTCAGCAGGCAACTAATGGCCACTTATTAGCGTCGACAAGCTACAGTCAACGATTATAACATTTTTTTTTGAAAATTTTTTTTTAGGTAAGTTGACGTTAATGGTCAATTATCATTGGCGACAGGCCATAGTTGACGCTTATAGCATTATATTTTTTTTAAAAAAAATTTAGTGCATTATCGTCGACCTAAGTCGTCCCCGATAATTTCCATTAGCGTGGAATTTAATGTTCGACTATTAGCGGCGACATTTTCGTTCTGTGTTCTATTTCTAGTAGCGTCGACTCCAAATATCATCAACGACAATGGTCATCATTAGCATCGATACAAAAGTCGATGCTAATAATATAAACATTATCATTAGCATCTGAGTATTGGCGTTGACATGTCGCCACTAAAGACCAGTAGCTTTGACTATTAGACTTTTAGCGGCAACATTTTGCCACCGCTAACATTGAGCGAATTTTTTGTAGTCAGTCATTGAGGAGAAGACTTGTGGTGTTTCAAGAGCAACAAAATTAGAGTTTTTGAATTTGCTAACAATTGGGAACATAATTTATTTCTTGTCCCCTTCAAGTTATGTTGATTATTTTTGAAAATTGTAATTCATGTTTGACTAGTAGTTGTGTTCTTGATTTCTTCCCCGAGCAGCACATGATGTGTGTGAGTTGCATTATATTATCGGTTTCCAACACATATAACACAAAAATATGCAGAAAAACCTTTCAGTAGCAGAAATAAGAATGTCCATGAGCAAAGTTTCTTAGAGATCAGAGATCCTTGATTAATGATGTGCTGATATCCTTTTAGAAGTATGCACGGATATATTGCTATAGGGAGTGTAGAAATAAATATAAAATAGAAAATAATATTATGTGCAAGAGAAAGAAAAAGAGAGTGGAAGCGGAAGCGAAAAGAGACGTATGAGCAACATTTTGTCTATTCATTATATTAAACATTATTACATAACTCTCTATTGATAGAGAGACAATAAGTTGGAAGCAAGAAACCATAAATTTAAATAAGGTAAAGACCGATCAGCCTAATTTAGAGAATATAAATATTCTAACATAACGGGATCGAATAAACACTACAAGAAAATCAAACTTAAATAAAAAAATTTATTATAAGAAAATACACCAACATAATCTGAAATATATATTTTAACTGGAGTAGCCATTATATATAAAAGATATGACAATATGGCATTTTAGGGTTCAAAACTTTTTGTACATCGATCCCTTTTATAGCATAGCATAGCCATTGGGAAACCTAGCTAATAAACTTAATTCATCCATCCCTTTTATGGTTTTATCCTCCTCTCATCTTTTTTGATAACGTATAGGTATAGGCATAGGCGTACAGCATGCATGACTACATTTGAGGCATCATTTTCCGTACACGAAAGCTTCAACTTTCATCACGTTGGGCCACTCAGGAATGCTTCAAGTCTTCAACTTTTCACAGGTTTTGTGATTTGACTTGTATTTTTAAGGCGGCTTTTTTATTTCTCAAAGTAGTTGATCGAGTATTATATAATCTTATCAAAAAGTTCAATCGTAAGTAGGGGTGTAAACGAGCCGATCCTGAGCGGGTATTGGCTGTTCGGGATCGGCTCGTTTATGTTTGTTTGAAGCTCGAGCTCGAGCTCGAGCTCGACACGAGCCTAAATTTGGTGTGCGAGCTCGGCTCGCTATGGAAGAATAACTGACCGAGCTCGAGCTCGAGCTCGGTCATTTTGGTCGATCCCGAGCTCGAGTACTCGGCTCGAGCTCGGCCCGAGTGAAGAAAAATGTAAACAAACACAAACACAAAATTGTACAAACAAGTAGATCAAGAACCCTAAAACCAAAACCTAGAACCAACCAGCAAATCTCATACACAAAATCCAGAAAAGCAAAGGACAGGAAAATAAAACGCAAACCTGAGGCGTGCGGCAACCTTCTTGGCCCGTTGCTTGGCGAGTGTCAAGTCGTTTATGGGTGGCGGGACGTTGTTAATTGTAGGATGGAGGCGGCGCATGGACTGAATCAGGCGACTGAGATGCGGAGAAGCTGATGGGCCTACGAGAACCAGTTGACAGCAACGTTGGGTCCTCATTCTCGCGCTTGTTGTTGGTGGTGTCACTGCCGGACGAGTATTACGCTTCGTCGCAACTTGCAGAAGCTTTGGGAGGTGTTGATCTCTCCTCTTTCTATGGTATTCGTTTGTTTTTTTTTTTTTTTTTTTTTACAGGCTTTGTTCAATAGTAAGTGTCCAAGTGTCAAACCAAATAGTGAATTTTGAATTTGTAAAATTGTGAATTTTGTTTCTTTACCAGCTTTGTACCAATGGTTTCAAACAAAGCCAAGTAGCCAACTATTTCTTATTTTACGAGAGATCAAAAGCCTGTAACTATTTGTAAATCTGTCCATTCAACGTACAGTTACGTACTGGCATTCCCTTTGAATAATCTATAATTTGTGTGATCAACGGACAGGGTATGGGTTTGCCGACATACGCGCACTGTACGAGGTGTTGGGCAGTGTAAAGCTTGTAAACGCGGGAAGACGGTGAAGTGATAAGACGTGCGAGTTCTGTAAAAAAAAAAATAAATAAATAAAAACAAGACCTGCGAGTGGATTCAGTGGAAGCCAGTTGGAATGTTCAGCTGATAAAATCTGGCTAAAACGAAGCGTTTTTGGAGTTTGAATAGTAAATGTAATAAAAATTGCATGTTTTATAGCTAGCCAGGACAAGTGCATAATTTATAGCCAATTGTGTACAACATTATTTCATTTACAAGAAAGACAATAAAATAGTGTGTTGCAGGCTTGCAACAAAGAGTCCAGGACAATAAATTTATTTTTTTAAAAAAAAATAGTTAATTATGTATATAATTATACTTAATCATGTATAAAAAAAAATCACCTTTATTTATATAATTAGATAATTATTAATAATTATACTTAATCATAGGATCATAGCTTATAAAATATAAATTTAAGCTATATTAATAATAATTAACTTATTGACTTAACAAAAAAAATAAAAATAACTTATTGAATCAAAAAAAGATAAAAATATTAATTGGCTATAAATTATACTTAATCTATGAAATTAACTTATTAACATAATTAACTTATTGAACCGGAAAATAATAATAATAATAATAATAATTTGGCTGTAAATTATGAACTAAGCTAAAAATATTAAGAACATAAATTTTCTACAATTTGGTTTGTAGGAAATTTCCTACAACCCACATATAAAATTGACATGTGTTCTTTAAACATGTGAGAATCACATTTTTTTTTATTAATGCTATTAAAAAAATATGTAAGAAGTACATGCGATTTAACTAACTTGTGCTTCTCACATACTAATGGACACATGTAAATTTTATATGTGGGTTGTATGAAGTTTCTTACAAACCGGTTTGTAATAATTTTTTGTCCAAATATTAATCAAAATTATATACTTGTGTTTATGTGAAATATTAATCAATCAATTAATATAAATATAATTATACAATTATACTTATAACTTAATTGTTTAATATTCATAACTTAATTTGTAACTAAGTGAACTCATACTTATAATAATATGATTATGAGAACTCAAATTTTCAGCTTATTTTTTAATTATATATTTACTAATTTTGATATAAAAATTCGTAATCTAGATACATAATCATTATATAGATATTTATACTTATTTTATATACTTAATATAGATTTAACAATCTTGAGCAAAAAAATATTATCATTTGATATTGGATCTTAAATCATGTGATCTATAACGATTTCAAAGTATCTAATGATAAAAAAAATGTAACAATAGTCAATACAAATATTAACTAATATATATTAAGTTAATAACATTAGCAATGATAATTATTTTTTTTAGTCTAATGATAATACTTAAAATATGAATAATATGATTAAGTTTTAGCAGTGTCAATATATTATATGATTACTGTGAACTCATACTTACTAACTTACGTATGTAATCTATATACCTAGTAATTGTATCTAAATATTACTAATAATTATTAAATATTTAAAATCTTAAATCATATTTAATTAGTGTATTAGTTTATGAGTGTATCTAAGTATCTAAATACTTAACCATTGTACAAATTTGAGGGGACATTGCACAAATTAAAAATAATAGTTATAATTTAAAAAATTGTATATAATATAAAATACTACTCAAGAATTCCACAATATATTAATTTAATTGTATAGTTTATTCCCCAAGTAAAATTAATGAAATGACAATAAAAGCTTTTTCATATAAAGTTAGAATAAAAAAATAAATTTAAGGAAAAACAACTTTTGTCTGTAATTTAATTTTTATTTATATATTAGTGAATAGTGATTGATAACAATTTTATAAAAATGGCATCGTATGGAGAACAGGAAAACATAAATTCATAAAATAAAAATTGTATTATTCTGAAAATATTGACGAATTATAAAATAAGATAATTAATATATATGAAAAATTCAAACTAGACAATACCACTATTGAATTATAAATATATATATATATATATTATCTAATACGTTGTGAAAGTGTACATTTGGCACGGATGGCAAAAGCTTGTGAATCAATAAAAATAACAAGTTCAATTAATCTTGACTCTTTAGGGTAGCCGGGTATGTGCTACCATGGTATGTTGGTAACGCCCATAATGTCGGAATCGGAAATTCATGCTTGAGGAGGTTGAAATGAAACATGAGTTTTTCAATATCTTTTATAAATTATAATTATAAGATTACAATACTTACATGTGATGTGGATTTAGTCAATACTTACATTAGTTACATACTTAATAAATTAATATAGATAGTCTAAGACAGATATAAATCATATACATGATAATGAATCAATGATGTTTTCATATAATCTAAACACTATCATATGATTTCGAATAAAAAAATATTATCATTTTATTTTTGGCATTTAAAAAAAAAATGAACAATCAATATAAAAACTAACTAACTTATATTAAGTTAAAACATTAACAATGTCTTACAATGATAATTATTATATTATCATATAGTCCTATATGGCTATATGATAATACTAATCAAATCATATCTAACAACTATATAGCACAATTGCACAATGCTAAATCATATGATCTAAATTATAAATTTATAATGATAATTCATAACTTGTGAATTGTGATTACAAGTTATGAATTATCATTATAATTAATATATAAGTAATTCCAATCCTAATAACTTAATTTGGGATTGTATAAATCACATTATTATTATATATGAATAATATCATTAAGTTTCATATGTGTTATTATATCGTATGAATAATGTGAATTCATACTTACTGTAACGTACGTATGTAATCTATATACATAGTCATTGACTCATTGCATCTAAATATTACTAATAATTATTAAATACTTAAAATCATAAATCATACTTATTGAGTGTATGAGTGTATCTAACTAAGTATCTAAATACTAAATCATTATATTAGTATGAATTTGTATACTATAGTCTATATCATATATGAGTCATATGACACTATATAGCTATAATTATATATGTTATTAATATAGTAATATTACTAATATGTATATATATTTATGATTATAAATTATGAATCATATCATATCACTTGATTTATGATATTATCTATGAATCTATAATAAGTAATTAAGTATGATTATTATAAATTTACGAGTAATAAATCATAATTATCATAATTCATAATTACCTACAAATAATACTAATATTATATGATCCTATGATCTAAGTATTATCATATGATAGTATATTTAACATATTAACATAATCTAACAATCTGTATGTAATGATTATTAAATATTTAATGATAATACTCATAGCATATAGTAAAGTGATTACATATTTTATATTTACACCAATTACATGTCATATGGTAGTATGGTACTATGGTACAATGTTATATTATTATATGATCATATAATCCTATAAATTATAATATTATTATATTACATGAATAATTTGATTAAGTATCTGGATTGTCATTATATCATATGACTAACAATTAATTATTGATATTATTAATTTTTACTATTTTATATAAATATGACCAATTAATATATATTGACCAATAACTATTGTTATTTGTTACTTAATTTATGCTTACATAATATACATAGTATATTATTCATTATATATATACGAGTCGAGCCTTAATAAACGAGTCGATCCTTATACGAGCGAGTTCACGAGCTTTAATCGAGTCGAGTCGAGTTTATACGAGTTTGCATCGTTTAATAATCGAGTTTGATTTTCGTGTTCACGAGTAGCTCATTTAATAATCGATTCGAGCACGAGTCGAGTTTATTCGAGCCGATCTCGAGTAAGCTCACGAGTAGCTCAGCTCGTTTACACCCCTAATCGTAAGTGATAAAGACTCCCTCTACTTTGTGAGAGGTGGTTGGGTTCTTTTCACTTTAGTTTTAGTGTATTTTTTGTTTTGTTGTTTTCTTATATATATATATATATATATAAAAGTTCAATCGTAACTGCCCTTTACTCTTACCCTTTTCATAGTGAAATGTTTAATATTCTTATATATATATATATATACATGACATTTTTTGGTGTTGGTAATTTACTAAGATTTAGGTGTTAGTTAAAATTTAACAGAATTTATAAAAATATCTATATCTGAATATATATATATATATATATATATAAACACATAGGTATTTTAGAAATTTTGATATGATTTAACGGAAAATTTGGTCAAAATGTAACGAAATTTGAAAAAAAAATCGTTCCTGAATATTTGAAAAAAAATTGGTCAAAATGTAACGCAATTTGCAAAAATACTCCAGCATGGTGACGTGTCGGATGATGATTCGCTTGAAGATTCGCCTTGATCTTTATGATCTACAAAATAATAAACACTGCGTCGGGGGGTGTCGACGATCCCCCTCTGATGCTTAAGTACGATAATTGTTTGAATATGAGCAGAGTAATTTTTAGAAGTATAGAATGTACCTCTATATCTGGAGAGATTCTGGTATTTATAGAGATTGAAGAGTAATTAGAACTGTTCCCGGTTTGTGAGGGGATCGGTAGTTGAGGAAGACGTGGCCTCGGGCGCACAAACATTTCGGGTTCCATGACCGCCTATCTTGGGTGCACAATCCTTTATGGGTGACATGTTGTTGGAGAAACTTCGGGCGCACGATCTAGTTATGTATTGTGCGTCGTGTCCCTTAAATCTCGCGGACTCGGGTGTTACAAGGTATCTGGGTCAACTACCTGAGTCGGGTGGGATCCTCGGCTTGGATGGACCCTCAGCTCGGGAAGATCTGTGACTCGGATGAGATCCTCGACTCGGATGGATCATCGGCTCGGGATGATCTGTGGCTCGGATGAGATCCTTGACTCGGATGGATCATCAGCTCGGAATGCACCCTTGGCTCGGGATGGTATCTCGCGTACTCGGGTGTTACAAGGTATCCAGGTCAACTACCCGAGTCGGGTGGTCAGGTCGATTGAACCGGTTGAGCCCAAATGATTTTGTTGGGCTTTGATAAACTAGGATTTTCCCTAACAGCGTCCTTTTTGACATAACACATTTTAAAGCCGTGATGACTATGAACCTGATGGGGATAAATTCCACTCAACCCGATACAAGGAGGGGATAGGCATTTAGCAACTACTTCAGAGAAATCAGGTATCAGGTATCAGGTATCAGTTATCTTAGTAAATTCGGATTAGGACTCTACTCTAAGTTGAATTGAAGTAAATAGTCATAATCCGATCAGTACGTGATCCTATCCCCAAGAGAATTGGAATAAGACTTTAATTAGTCTAAATATAGTTTGATCAGTAGTCATATTTCTGGTGGAATTCGGATAGGACTAATGGTCCAATCGGATAAAAAGAATGATCAGATTAGAAGTCTAATAAGATATCAGATTAGAAGTCTAAAAAATGAAAAAAATTCAAATTAGAACTGACACCAGTTCTAGATCAACAAGGAGTAGAAATCCTAATTCAGGTTTGACTCCACATCTTTGCCTATAAATAAACTCATACCTCAAGTATAAACTAAGACTCAATTTTTTATACACAGTATTAATTTCTCATAGATGCGAGAGGGAAGTCTAGTTTGGAGAGCCAATTGGGGGCTCTGTAAATAAAGCTTTGTACACAAATCAAATATCGAGGAAAAATGTGGATGTAAGTGATAAGCCGAAACACCTTAATCTCTGTATTTTTTTTCTTTGTTTCATCTCTTTATTTTATTATCAGTTTTTAAATTATTATTATTAAAAAAAAAAAAAAACAAAAACTTCCATTAAATGTTCCTAGTTGGCGTTATCTTCCATTAAATGTTCTCAATTCTGTGAAAACACTTGCCCATATATTAAATAATCCTTGCAATTCAACGATAATAAATTAAATAATAGATATCTCCTTAAACAAGTTGGATTCAATGACCAAATCGTTCGTACCAATTTTATTTTATTTTACTTTTTATTTTTGCGTTCATACCAAATTAAATAATAGATATAGAGTTGAAACTCGCTGTCCTTTTGGATTTATTATGACTTTATTTTTAACGTCTCCGTGATAGAAATAACTTTTCCATTTCAGAACAAATTGCCAAATTTATACGTTCATTATATTTGAAGAAAACTTCACTTATAACTTCTGATTTTTCATCACTTTTTTTAATTAATTATTCAAACTTTAAAAAGTGTCAATTTAGAGTATCCATCTTTCAATTTTTTTTCAATTTCAACCTTTCGTTAAATTTTTTTATTAAATTCTGTCCTAATTTTTTTGGAAAATTTTGAAATTTAAAAAATGATGAGTATTTAATTACAAAATGACCAAAGATAAGAAGTTTTCTCTAATATTAGTTGGAGTAAAAATGTAGGAATATTTATTGGCAAAATGTGGTTCATTAATTTCCCAAAAAGCAAGCAAATGCAACGATCCGGTAAACCTTTTCCTTTATTTAATCTGTTCAGCAAAGAGGCGTCACCATGGACGTTGTTGTTCAAATGGAACCTGCCCGGCCGGCCACCCCACGTTATGTGTAGAATGAAGTATACAGAAAAGAAGAATATATATATATATATATAGAACATTTTTCTCAACACCTTATAATTAAACCATTGATAAAACAAGACTAATTCTCGGACACAACTTCTGATGTTCAAACTTTTTAGCAGAAATCAAATGGACTCTACGTCAAATTAAGGGAAAAAATTAACACATAATTTAAGTCAAACCACGTTTTCTATATTCATATTACACAGAATCAGAGCCGATGGATGCTATATAAGGAAAGCCAAGTGCTCAACCCTCTCCCTCACAAACACAAAATGGAGAAGCTGGCAATCACCCATGTCATGTTCTGCACTTTCTTTCTTCTTCTTGCTTTGAATTCATACATAGCAACATCTCATGAAGTTGGTAAGCCTATATATATATATATATAATATACATATATATATTTAGCTAGTTTTGATGAATGAATGAAATGACGCCTTTTGTTAATGGAAGTGCAGATGATGAGAGAGAGTTTGATTATGGTGAAAGAAGCAAGAAGGGACCAGCTCGATGGGGAGAGCTTCACAGGGAATGGAGCCTGTGTAAAAATGGATCAATGCAGTCTCCAATTGATTTGCTGGATGAGAGAGTTGAAGTTGTTTCCCATTTAGGGAGACTTCAGAGGAATTACAGTCCCTCCAATGCCACTCTTACCAACAGGGGCCATGACATGATGGTAAGCAAAAGGAGAGATTGATCAGGATGATCAATACAAGTAAACCCAAGTTGTTTTTACACAAAACTTCACTTATATTACCACGCTGGCATGATCTTTCATCACTTTAACAATCATATCCTTAAAAACTAACTTTTTTTTTTTTTTTTTCGAATTATTTGTGCAGCTGAAATGGGATGGCGGTGCAGGATATATTGAAATAAACGGAACTAAATACGTACTCAAACAGTGCCACTGGCACTCGCCTTCTGAACACACCATCAATGGCCAGAGGTTTGCTCTGGAGGCGCACATGCTTCATGAGAGCTCAGATGGAAAAATTTCTGTTGTTGGAATCTTGTACAAGATAGGACGCCCTGATTCTTTCTTATCATCAGTAAGTAACACTACAAAAAAAGGTCCATGATCACTTTTCATTTTTTTCTCTCTCTCTCTGAATCTCTGATGGGTTTTGTGTTTCTGAATAGCTGATGGATCATTTAGTAGCCATTACCGATACTAGAGAAGCAGTGACTGCCGCGGGTATTGTGAACCCAAAGAACATAAAGATAGGCAGTAGAAAGTATTACAGATATCTTGGCTCCCTTACAGTTCCCCCATGTACTGAAAATGTTGTGTGGACTGTGGTCAAAAAGGTTTGCTTTCCTTTCAACTTCATAGACTTCAATGTTACTATCCAAGTCCCACATTGTCAAGATTTTCTTGATTTATGAACTTTATAAGTTATGAGTATCTGTAACACCTCAGTTTCATATTATGAAAAGATGAATAGTTGACATAGAGTGAGTGGTTTATAAAGATACTCATGGGTGCTACGTTCCATATTGTCTAGTTATTAAGTGAAACTGGGCTTTATAAAAAATTCTAGGAAAGCTCCAAATATACTAGTCATTTTAGGGTGATAATGTAAATGTGGCTAACACATTTCCTTAGGTCGTTACAGTATCCCTCTTCTCTCAATGCGTTTTTTTTAAGGTGAATTGGGCCTATTGGTTTTTAATATGGTATTAGAGTAGGTTCCTTGGATTTTTGGAAGATTTTCCCCTGTAATTGTCCACGTGTTCGCGAAGGGACATATCAAAGAGTCCCACATTACCACAATTTTTTTTAACTTGTGAATTTTATAAGTCATATGCATCCCCTGCATCGATCTGATCATTTAATTAACTCATCAGGTGAGGACTGTTTCACAAGAACAAGTCAAGTTGCTTCGTGGAGCCGTTCATGATGTGAGTAGCTAGCTAATGCTATCTTTAAACATTTTATATAAGATACATGCAAGGGTTTCAAATTTTTTAAGGGCAGAAATCAAATCTTTTTTATTTATTTATTTATTTATTTTTTCAGGATGCAGAAACTAATGCAAGACCATTACAACCAATAAATAGGCGCCCAGTGCTTCTTTATAGACCAAGTGAAAACAAAGAAGATTGATTAAAATCTTATGATTTTACATTCATTTAGAAGTGGCAGAAATATATGTGTTGGGGGTTGAACCAATTATATATCTTCATCAACACATTTACTTATTCCTTAATTAGGCCCTTGATTACCTTGTACTTTTCATTCATACTCTACGGTTCTGCCCTATATAGTGAACATGTTCGGACATGGTGATGCTTTGATGTATGTAGGATACTGTGTCCTTGTGTATTCAAGCATTCATATATACTCATTTTTTTTTTTATTGTTAAGAAGTGCTTTGCACGGTACTCCAAACATCTAATCGGGCGGAAGCTCCGAATACTTTGGTAATAAAAAAAAAAGAAGACAAGACTAATAAATAAGTGAAGAGCAAGGGAAAGCTGAAAGGTAGTTGCCAAAGGAGCTTGCCATCAACCCCTAACCCCTCATCAGATCAGATTAGAGAAGTTTCGAGGATCTAATTTACTTGAACAAGGAAATTTTTTGAACAAAGTTGATACAACGTAACCCTCACAAAAACACGTTTACATTAAGAACAGATGAATTGAGAGATAGCAAGCTACTAATTACAAATCATATGGTAATTACCTTTTAATGAATAGTTTGCCTCAATCTGCTTCTCTTTAGCCAGAAAGCAATCGCCTCTAACCCAAAAAAGAAAAACTCTTTGAAGTTGCAAAGTTTCTGTAACAAGTATATTAGATAAGTGGGCTTTGGCCTTAGTAGCTTAATGGGGCTGGGCTTAGTTTACCCTTAGTAATAATGGGTTTGAGTTATGTGTATATAAATGCCATTAGCCTAATTGTAGAGGATATGAGATTAGTGATTTGTTTATTGTGGTAAACTAGAGGCTGAGCACCTCGAATGCTTTGGAAACCGGACATCTCGAAGAGTCCATTTCATTTTCTGTCTTTCTCTGTCTCTGTCTCTCTCTCTCTCTCTCTCTCTGTCTCTCTCTCTCTCTCCTTCTCTTTCTCTCTCTCTCTCTCTCTCGGCCTGTAACAGTGATGAAAAATAATAATATGTGACTCCTAATTAACATGTGTGTGTGTGTGATCAACAATGCAACAAAATATTAATGCAAAATTTAAAGATTACAAATATTTTGTTGACGAAGTGGAAACTCTTATCAAGAAAAACAACTCTAGGGCAGCCAAACCTAAGAAATCTACTATTCAGAAGACAAAATTAGTTACAAGGCAGAAATACTCACATAACCCGATGCAGTAGTCGTACCTTTAACTATGACACATACCTATACATGAATGCTTCCTAACCAGACCTCCTGTTTGATGGGGTTTTCAATGGACTCATTTAATTTAAGGCTCCTCCCTAAACTAGACTTCAATGGGTTGATCAAATCACACAAATAAACTCTAAGAGAGCTAGTTGATCTCACAATCTCTGCCTAAACGCCCTCTCTTAGCACACTCAGAATTCTACACTGAATTCCTTAAAGATTACATGCCTAGAGACCTCTATATATAGGATGTAGAAGACCTAATACAATTTTGATTCAGAGTTCTTTGGGCGTCGTCCGGACGGCAAGTAGCAACCGACTTCTTTTTGTGCCAACTGACGTGTTTCTTCATTAATCTTCTTTCATCATGTTCGAATGGCATAGCCCTAGCGCTCGAACGGTTGCATGCTGTCTTCACTATTCGCAACCTTCAGTTTGCCGTTCAAACACCTGTGCGAACAAGTAGTCTCGGGAGTTAATGTTCGTTGGGCTGTTTGGACATTAGTGCGAACATTTGTTTTATGTGATTGATGTCTGCTGAGGTGTTTGGACACTTCTTCGAACACTGATGGGCGTCCAGACGCTTCCTCTGAGCCGTTCAGACGGTAACAAGGGAACGGCCTTTGCTGAGCTGTTACCACTCGCAGAATTTTCTAGACAACTTGAAAATTGCCTTTATGAAGCTGGTGACACTTAAACTTGTTATATTAAGGCTTTCCATGTTGATGAAATAATCTCTGAATATTCTGAAGACTTTGAATAATTACCGCATCCTTGTTATAGCAGCACACTTACAATATAGTGATTTTGTTAACAGAATGTAGCCAATAAACTAACAAACTCTCCATTTGGCCATTCTGGGACAAAATTCAGTTGACCGATTAAAAATACAATATCGGTCCAAAAATAAAAAATACTTTCCATTTTTATCTCAAAAGGACAAATGGTAAATAGAGTATTAAAAACCATAGTATAAATAATACTAATATTTAACAAAATAGGAATAAAAGTAAATAGTCTCAAGAGTAGCCCAAATGGCCTATCAAAAAATACAAAAGATGGAAAAAAGAACTAAAGTCCTCAAGGCACTAAATCTTGCTGGTCTTTTGGCAACACATGACGGAGAGTGTTCCGTACAATATTGATCTGGATCTATGCCACTTCAACTTTTAACTCCTGAAGCCGGATATCAATAGACTGAAATCCTTTAGTAACTTGAGTATGCAAAGCCTAAAACCGGTCATCCGTAGATTGAAATCCTCTGCTGACGAGTGAAAAGACTCATTACTGTATCACTAGCTGGTGTAGATCGAGAAGAATATGCTATTGAAGGCTCTGTATGAGCGAGGGGGATAAGCTCATCTGAATCCTGGAACCTCTAAAGTTGAACATTAGACTTTACACAATCTATTTCCCAAAGGGTTCATCTGGCATATCTTCTAGCTCATTCACAGGTATAGAAGTCAACTTTGACTTGAGGATCTTCGTAACAAGTCCTCCATAGGGCAAAGAAACCCGCGAATCTTGTTGTAGCTCAAACATAGTCAGAATAATATGCTTACACAATAAAAAAGGAACTTGTTTGATGATGGCATAAATTAGGTGAGCTCGGTTAAGAGGTACACCACTGTGACGAGCAATGGGCCAAACATTTTGCAGCACAATTCTGGCGAGCAACCTCTATGGAGAATCAAACCAGCCAATGGGAACATTGTTCTTGCATTCTTCATCTCAAACAAACTTATTTCGCTGATTGAAACATGCCATGAGCTCATCTCTGGAAGGATGAGCAGTAGTTTTAGGGAATGGAATCCCACGATCAGTAGAAATTGGAATGCCAGTAATTGAGCTGATAAGACTGGTTAGTGTCAATACAAATTTTGACACTACGCACTTTTGTCTCAAAACTTGGAGACTTCTCATGAAGGTTGGTGATAACCAGATTTTTGTAGAATTCCCACACAAGTTTGGGAAAAATCTTCCCTCCAACATTTAACATGCTTGACCACTGATTCTCCTGAAATCTGTGGTAAATGAAATCAAAATGAGCTACTCTGATGTTTGGCTTGAGAACTCCACGTTCAATGACATTGGTCATTTTGTTGAAGCGTTCTTGTGCAATAGCAATTTCGTCTCTCTTTCTTTTGTTAGACATGTTTGTAGATAGGACAATGAGAAATGCACCAAAAATAATACCAAAAACAAATTTTGGCATCATAACGGTTGTAATTTGAATGCGCAAAAATTTTACATAAGTAAAATAGCAGTCCAATAACCATAGACATATCAAAAACCAACCTCAGCAGGCAACTAATGGCCACTTATTAGAGTCGACAAGCTACCGTCGACGATTATAACATTTTTTTTTTGAAAAAAAAACTTTTTAGGTAAGTTGACGTGAATGGTCAATTATCAGTGGTGACAGGCCAAAGTTGACGCTGATAGAATTATATTTTTTTAAAAAAACATTTAGTGCATTATCGTCGACCAAAGTCGACCCCGATAATTTCCATTAGCGTGGAATTTAATGTTCGACTATTAGCGGCGACATTTTCGTTCTGTGTTCTATTTCTAGTAGCGTCGACTCCAAATATCATCAATGACAATGGTCATCATTAGCATCGATACAAAAGTCGATGCTAATAATATAAACATTATCATTAGCATCTGAGTATTGGCGTTGACATGTCGCCACTAAAGACCAATAGCTTTGACTATTAGACTTTTAGCGGCAACATTTTGCCACCGCTAACATTGAGCGAATTTTTTGTAGTGAGTCATTGAGGAGCGAATTTTTTGTAGTGAGTCATTGAGGAGAAGACTTGTGGTGTTTCAAGAGCAACAAAATTAGAGTTTTTGAATTTGCTAACAATTGGGAACATAATTTATTTCTTGTCCCCTTCAAGTTATGTTGATTATTTTTGAAAATTGTAATTCATGTTTGACTAGTAGTTGTGTTCTTGATTTCTTCCCCGAGCAGCACATGATGTGTGTGAGTTGCATTATATTATTGGTTTCCAACACATATAACACAAAAATAAGAATGTCCATGAGCAAAGTTTCTTAGAGATCAGAGATCCTTGATTAATGATGTGCTGATATCCTTTTAGAAGTATGCACGGATATATTGCTATAGGGAGTGTAGAAATAAATATAAAATAGAAAATAATATTATGTGCAAGAGAAAGAAAAAGAGAGTGGAAGCGGAAGCGAAAAGAAACGTATGAGCAACATTTTGTCTATTCATTATATTAAACATTATTACATAACTCTCTATTGATAGAGAGACAATAAGTTGGGAGCAAGAAACCATAAATTTAAATAAGGTAAAGACCGATCAACCTAATTTAGAGAATATAAATATTCTAACATAACGGGATCGAATAAACACTACAAGAAAATCAAACTTAAATAAAAAATTTTATTATAAGAAAATACACCAACATAATCTGAAATATATATTTTAACTGGAGTAGCCATTATATATAAAAGATATGACAATATAGCATTTTAGGGTTCAAAACTTTTTGTACATCCCTTTTATAGCATAGCATAGCCATTGGGAAACCTAGCTAATAAACTTAATTCATCCATCCCTTTTATGGTTTTATCATCCTCTCATCTGTTTTGATAACGTATAGGTATAGGCATAGGCGTACAGCATGCATGACTACATTTGAGGCATCATTTTCCGTACACGAAAGCTTCAACTTTCATCACGTTGGGCCACTCAGGAACGCTTCAAGTCTTCAACTTTTCACAGGTTTTGTGATTTGACTTGTATTTTTAAGACGGCTTTTTTATTTCTCAAAGTTGTTGAGTATTATATAATCTTATCAAAAAGTTCAATCGTAAGTGATAAAGACTCCCTCTACTTTGTGACAGGTGGTTGGGTTCTTTTCACTTTAGTTTTAGTGTATTTTTTGTTTTGTTGTTTTCTTATATATATATATAAAAGTTCAATCGTAACTGCCCTTTACTCTTACCCTTTTCATAGTGAAATGTTTAATATTCTTATATATATATACATGACATTTTTTGGTCTTGTTAATTTACTAGGATTTAGGTATTAGTCAAAATTTAACAAAATTTGTAAAAATATCCATATCTGAATATATATATATATATATATAAACACATGGGTATTTTAGAAATTTTGATATGATTTAACAGAAAATTTGGTCAAAATGTAACGAAATTTGTAAAAATACTCATTCCTGAATATTTGAAAAAAAATTAATATTTTTTTTTAAAAAAAGAAAAATAAAAATAAAGGTATTTTAGGAATTTTGATAGGATTTAACAGAAAATTCTAATGGAGAGTTGAAATTGAAAAAAATTAAAATATAGATACTATAAATTAACACTTTTCAAAGTTTGCATACTATTTTACAAAAATGATAATAGATCAGAGGTTGTAAATGTGATTTTTCATATACTTAATTACCGGTGATAATGGAGCAAGTTGGGCCAATTCCGAGGGTCTGTGGTCTGCTTAAGATTTTGGCAAGTACGTCTTGCTATTTCTTCATATAAATGAAGATCATAAGGTGGCAACTGGCAAGTCATCTATCACACCTGCCATGTCAAATTCAAGACCACCATAAAGAAACTAAGATCATATTGTCAAACTTCTCATCAAGACAGAATAGAAAGAAATTTTAAATATTTTTTTTAGGAAAAAAAAAATTGTTAAAAAGTAATTAATATGATGTTAAAAAAAAATTGTTAAAAAAAAATTGATATGATATAAAAAATAAAATGTTTTGAAGTTAATTTTTTTAAGAAAAAATTAAAATGCTGCCAAACAAGCCCATAATGTTTCATTCATGTTGAAACCTGCGTGTATGAACCATGCCAACTAAGGCTCGTTTTTACATTTAGGAAATTAAACAAATAAAACTATCATTATTAGCAAGTAACTTTTACAACAAACTAAATTTACCCTTCTAACTGTTATTCTTTTAGCAATTTTTCTAAATATTTCAATATTTACGATGTCCACTCCCAAATTTATCATTGAGGTTGTAACATCCATTTTCTACAACTCAAAATAATAAAAATAAATTTTATAGGATAATTTATTTTTACAAAAAAAAAAAGTCAATTTTTTTTATCTTGTCAATGTGAAAATCCATTTGTCTAGGATATGCTATGTTTGTCTAGGAAAATTCATTATGGGATACTTAATAAAACAAATTAAGGATGCCCTTAAGGGGTAGTTCAATCGGCTAGAGACCGAGCCTCATAAAGCAAAGGTCGTTAATTTGAATCCCTTCTTCCCCTCTTGTATGGACAAGTTAAAAAAAAAAAAAAACGAGGGATAGCAAATTTCTTATGAATTGAGTTGTAAGAATTTTTTCTATGCTTTCTGTAAAAGTGTTACGTAATTTTTAAGCATGTTAAAAAAAAATAACACGTACTTAATTCTCGTATGTTAAGAAACACGGATTAGAAAAAATTTCACAGCCGGAATTTATTGAAAATTTGGGTCCAAAAAATAAATTCTCCGTTTTGAAACTTTGGGTCAAGTATTACATCATCGTCACAAGATTTTAAAGCGTTTGAGGAGGTCCTACTTCAATCGTCAGCATTTACGTCGGTCCAACCTCCACAACGTAAAAACATTGATATTTAATGTTTCTTCTAAGAAACGAGAGATATGTTAGAAAAAGGAAATATAAGTACTTTAAGGCATTTTCTGTGGATACGACTTTTTAGTATACGTAATCACATATATATGAAAAGAAGAAGTCATCAAGAAAAATAATTTAGAATTGTGATAAATAACAGTCTAAAATGTTGACAGATGTCACTTTAAATATAATATATAAAAACAAATCAACATATATCAGAGATTGAATCAAATATGATTTTTTTGGTATCATAATATATATTAATAGGTTATGTGTTATTAATTTTCAAATCAAATAAAGAAACAAATAAATTTAAATCAAATCATATTGACGAATTTAGAGCAAACAACAAATTTAGTGCATCTAAATAGTCTGGTATGTTAGTTAAATACTAGTTATTAGTCTGTTAGCTTATTAGTTAAGTTAGCTTAGCAGTTGAGCTTAGTCGGCGATGTTTCATTTGTATATATACTTAGCTTGTAATACATTTTCATTATTCAGTACAATCAATATACAAAGAAATCATTTTTCTCTCTAGATTACTCTTCCTTACTCTCTGTTCTTCCTTTGTTCTTGATTTCTTCATTCGTTCATCTTCATTCTGTTCATAATCTGATAGTGCGGACTCGGAGAGTGGATGATGGCGTTTGGGAGAGCATGTCGGCGATAAGGAGAGCAAGGGATAGGAGGCAGTACTTGTTGACTGTGTGACATAACCGCGGAGTGAGGGAGAGAGATGGACAACATGGAGGGGGGCAAAATGGTCTTTATTTTTGCTTAAAAGATCACGTGCAACGCATATGACCTCTTTTTCATCCAAAGTAACGGATAAGTGGACAAAAGGTATTAATTGCCAATAGTTGGCTAGATTGGATGGGTCATCTACCAAATTTTGTACATCGGGGGCTAGAACGCCAAATAATAGATACTTCAGGGGGTAAAGTGTAATTTCCCCATTATATTGGTATGATTTCTTAATGTGCTTCATCAAGAATTTCCCTCCTTAACTCAACATGATTTGGTACAGCTATCCAACCATTCTTTGTTTTTAGAGTCTTATATGTGGTGAAATGAAAACTAGAGGCATCTCCACAATTAGCTTTCTCCATAAGTTCCTTCAACTCAAGATCATTCTCTTGTGCTAGCTAAACTCTTGTCACAGTCAATGGATGAATCACTAAGGTCGCAAGAAGTGACGAATCTTCCGTTAACACACCATCTAAGTGCACAATTGCAAACTGTTAAGCTAATTTATCTATAGCAGCTACAAAATTGGTCTCAACATCTTGAGACTTCCTACTCGGTGCGTCAGCTACAACATTGGGTTTACCGGGATGGTAAGAGATATGTTAATCGTTGTAACGCCCCGCCTTTTACAAAAAAGGCGTAAGTAAAAATTTCGATTTCTACGTGACATTACGACATCATCAGTGTTAAATATTGGTAGCAGAATATATATTTTTCTCTATAAAGGCACATCAGAGCTGACCGAATAACCTCATTATATAAAATAATAACTTTTTGTTCAGATATAATAATTACATTCAAATTAATAACATATGTGTCACAAGCGGCACTTAATAAAGTATCAATCATACTATAATAAATATCACAACACCAAAGAAATATATGAAAAGAGTCTGACACAGGTGCATTAAAGGATAGACTAAGTAGGGTAGTCCATGACATCCAAGAGTCCACAACACAGGAGGCAACCTAGCCTCAAAAGATCACCACTAGGATCCATCTAAGCATCTGAATAGTCCTGATACTCTTCGTCCTCATACCCTGTATTAATAAATAATACATATAGAAATAATAATACAAAAATGCCTAAGTGAGTCAGTTGTTTCCAATAATATAATGAATGCTGATTTATTTATGAAATGCAACACAATAAAATGTAACTTTATGATTATATGTATATGCAATTCATGTTCTGGGCATGAATTGAATGTATATATAATAATAAAGCGATGTTATGACAGTTTTATATGCAGAGTTTTATTCATTAAAGTAACTTTCTTCTTACCTAATTCTAGTTATAGCCTTTGTTCGGTTAACGGCTTATTCTAGGAATCTATGCTCCTTCCAGTTGAAGCCTATGCTTCATATATTTAAAGCTTATGCTTCTTTTATCGGGGGCTTATGCTTATCCGTCAAATTGAAGCCTGTACTTCTTTTATCAGGGGTCTAAGCTTATCCGTCAAATTAAAGCATATGTTTCTTATATTTGAAGCCTATGCTTCTTTCATCCAGAGCCTATGCTCAAAGCCTATTATATTAATACTAGTAGCCTTTGCATCCAAATGTTGTTATTTATTAAATCTTTCACAGGGCCTATGCCTTACTGATGGCCTTTGCACACTAGCTTTGTTATTAACTAGTTTAGTTAAAATAGAAAATATGTAAAATCACATGCGAAAACAAATAAATAAATAAGTGTTCATAATTTTAAGGAAAAGTCCACCAGCATCACCCTCAGTAAATATAAAGATACTTACCGTCTTCTGCTTCCAAAAGGATTTCCACACAATTGTTGACATGCACCTTTGCTGTAGCACACGAAACAGAAAATTTTTCAGTTTTCTTTTTAAAAAGAGATGCAATCAGTGAGAGCAACAAAGTGTTTCTTCTCTTTATTTTCTTCATTTTTTTCCCTTTCATTAACATCATAAACCAAACACACAAGGATACACTGCAATACAATTTAATACACACCTAATAATACATTTTAATCCTATTATCATTTCTGATTTTTTAATCCTACTATTATTCTAACATAGTAACGGCATATAAAAATTAGTCCAATTACCATTTATTACTAATCCTTTTACGCGGAATTTATCACGGCATTTAATAAGATCCTTAAGCATAATATTTCTTTTTTTTTTTTTAATTTTTGATATTTAATTAATATAATGTCATTTGGACATTATAACGGCATATAAAATTGATTAATTATAATGCCACATATTTCATCCGGGCATTATAATAGCATTTATAAATAATAACCAAAATACCCATTTTATAAAAATAGATAAAATAGTTAAAACTCATGATTTTTACAATAGAGTTTTGCAACCCAAAATAACTTAACCTTAAAATTAAATAATATTAAGGCAAGTATTGTTTTAGTTATTTTAACTGAAACAGTGAGATACCAAAATATATTTAAGTCCATATTTGACTTACTTTTATATCAAATAAATTTAATAAATACGTTAATATAATTAACGAGTTTTATACTTTAAACACAAGTGAAATAAAATAACTTCGTTCTTATTTCTTATTTTAACCTTTATAAAAATTGAGCAGAATAACGGCTTTAATATGTATTAAATGCCTTAAACACTTAAAAGTATTTGGGCAGCATAACCGCGCTTTTCTAAAATAATGTCTTTTCACTCGGATATCATAACGACGTATTTTTATATTTAATTACTCCACTTTGAAAACTCTGTCTAAAATACAGCTTAAAAACGTTAAATTACTTAACAAATAACTCATAAAATCACAATATTAAAACAAAACTTTAATTAAAAACCAAATATCTTCTCTTTTTTCTTTTTTTCTTTTTCTTCCTTATCCTTCTTTCTTTTGTTTTTTCTTCTTCTTCTTTAACTACAGGTAACACGAGCGAGAGAGAGACAGAGAGATAGAGAATGATAGAAGAAAAGCATGGGAGAAAGAGACTTACAGTAAGGATCCTCCTAATTTCTTCTTCTTCTTTGGTGGACTGACCCGAGAGAGAGAGAGAGAGAGACAGAGACAGAATTTGAGAGAGATCGAGAGAGAGATCGAGAGAGAAACCGAGAGAGATTTGGGAGAGAATTGAAGCGTGAATTGAACGTGAGGGGTGGGTTCTGTTTTATAGTGGTTTGGATGGCCAAGATCGTCCAAAAACGATCGTATCCAACGGCTAGGATGAAGATTCAGATAGATTTTGTAATAAATTCGGACAACAGGTGTTCGGGTGATGTTACTGCCATGTGCTGAATAATGTTGATCGATCGACTTTTTTTGTGGATCGATTGACACACTGCTCACACAGGTTTTCCCTTTATTTAGTGTCGATCGATCGACATAAATAGTAAGTAGATCGATCGATAGTTTTTGTGGATCGATCGACATACTGTTCATCCGAATTTTTTATTTATTTATTTAAATCTCTTAATAAATTAGACCTATTATTATATTTTTAGTAAATATTTAATCTTATAAATTAGACCTATTATTATATTTTTAGTAAATATTTGATCAAATCACACAAATAAAACATTAAAGAGAGCTAGTTGATCTCACAATCTCTGCCTAAACGCCATCTCTTAGCACACTCAGAATTCTACACTGAATTCCTTAAAGATTACATGCCTAGAGACCTTTATATATAGGCTGTAGAAGACCTATGCTTCATATATTTAAAGCCTATGCTTATTTTATCGGGGGCTTATGCTTATCCGTCAAATTGAAGCCTGTACTTCTTTTATCAGGGGCCTAAGCTTATCCGTCAAATTAAAGCATATGTTTCTTATATTTGAAGCCTATGCTTCTTTCATCCAGAGCCTATGCTCAAAGCTTATTATATTAATACTAGTAACCTTTGCATCCTAATGTTGTTATTTATTAAATCTTTCACAGGGCCTATGCCTTACTGATGGCCTTTGCACACTAGCTTTGTTATTAACTAGTTTAGTTAAAATAGAAAATATGTAAAATCACATGCGAAAACAAATAAATAAATAAGTGTTCATAATTTTAAGGAAAAGTCCACCAGATCACCCTCAGTAAATATAAAGATACTTACCGTCTTTTGCTTCCATGATTTCTACACAATTGTTGACATGCACCTTTGCTGTAGCACATGAAACATAAAATTTTTCAGTTTTCTTTTTAAAAAGAGATGCAATCAGTGAGAGCTACAGAGTGTTTCTTCTCTTTATTTTCTTCATTTTTTTCCTTTTCATTAACATCATAAACCACACAAGGATACACTGCAATACAATTTAATACACACCATAGTGAATTAATATAATTCACTAATAATACGTTTTAATCATATTCTCATTTCTGATTTTTTAATCCTATTATTATTCTGACATAGTAACGACATATAAAAATTAGTCCAATTACATTTTATTGCTAATCCTTTTACGCAGAATTTATCACGACATTTAATAAGATCCTTAAGCATAATATTTCTTTTTTTAAATTTTTGATCTTTAATTAATATAATGTCATTTGGACATTATAACGGCATATAAAATTGATTAATTATAATGCCACATATTTCATGAAGGCATTATAATAGCATTTATAAATAATAACCAAAATACCCATTTTATAAAAATAGATAAAATAGTTAAAACTCATGATTTTTACAATAGAGTTTTGTAACCCAAAATAACTTAACCTTAAATTAAATAATATTAAGGCAAGTATTGTTTTAGTTATTTTAACTGAAACAGTGAGATACCAAAATATATTTAAGTCCATATTTGACTTACTTTTATATCAAATAAATTTAATAAATACGTTAATATAATTAACGAGTTTTATTATTTAAACACAAGTCAAATAAAATAACTTCGTTCTTATTCCTTATTTTAACCTTTATAATAATTGAGTAGAATAACGGCTTTACTATGTATTAAATGCCTAAAACACTTAAAAGTATTTGGGCAGCATAACAGCGCTTTTGTAAAATAATGTTTTTTCACTCGGATATCATAACGACGTATTTTTATATTTAATTACTCCACTTTGAAAATTCTGTTTAAAATACAGCTTAAAAACGTTAGATTACTTAACAAATTATTCATAAAATCACAATATTAAAACAAAACTTTTATTAAAAACCAAATATCTTCTTCTTCTTCTTCATCTTTCTTTTTTTTTTTTCTTTTTTTTTTTTTTTTTTCTTCCTTGTCCTTCTTTCTTTTGTTTCTTCTTCTTCTTCTTTCACTACAGGTAAAGAGAGATGGAGAAGGATAGAAGAAGAGCATGGGAGAAAGAGACTTACAGTAAGGATCCTCCTAATTTCTTCTTCTTCTTTGATGGACTGACCCGAGAGAGAGAGAGAGAGAGAGAGAGAGAGAGAGAGAGGAGAGAGAGAGAGAGGAGAGAGAGAGAGAGAGAGAGAGAGAGAGACAGACATAATTTGAGAGAGATCGGGAGAGAAATCGAGAGAGATTTGGGAGAGAATTGAAGCGTGAATTGAATGTGAGGGGTGGGTTCTGTTTTATAGTGGTTTGGATGGCCAAGATCGCCCAAAAATGATCGTATCCAACGACTAAGACGAAGATTCAGATAGATTTTGTAATAAATTCGGACTACAGGTGTTCGGGCGATGTTACTGCCATGTGCTGAATAATGTTGATCGATTGACTTATTTTGTGGATTGATCGACACACTGCTCACACAGGTTTTCCCTTTATTTAGTGTCGATCGATCGACATGAATAGTAAGTAGATCGATCGACAGTTTTTGTGGATCGATCGACATATTGTTTTTTTTATTTATTTAAATCTCTTAATAAATTAGACCTCTTATTATATTTTTAGTAAATATTTAATCTTATAAACATTTATACTTAAAATTGATGAATATTTATCTAATAAATATTCATATTTATTCTATTTATATTATTAGGTCTTAAATCTTATTTTAAGATATTTTATTTAATATCTTAAAATACGGGGTATTACAATCATAATCCTTTAGTAGCTCAACCATCTTCGTTGTCTCATATTGAAATCCTTCTGTGTGAAGATATATTTGAGATTCTCATGATCAGTGTAAATTTCATATCGTTCACCACAAAGGTACTTAATGCCTCCAAATCTTCAAAGCATAGAATACTCATGCCTTACATGGACAACATTGTATAAAACCCAAAACTTGTTCCCTTTTTTTTCTTTTTTAAAAAAAAAGTTTAAGGGCATTTAAGTCAACGCTAATAGCCAATTATCAGCGTCGACAAGCCACAGTTGACGATGATAACATTTTTTTTTTGAAAAAAACTTTTTAGGTAAGTTGACTCTAATGGTCAATTATCAGCTGCAATAGGCCAGAGTTGACGCTGATAACATTATTTATTTTTATTTTTTTTTAAAAAGAATTAGTGCATTATCGTCAACCTAAGTCGACGCTGGTACTTTCCATTAGCGTTGACTTTAATGATTGACTATTAGCGGCGACATTTTCGTAGCGTCAACTCCAAATATCATCAGCGGCGATGGCCATCATTAGAATTGATACAAAAGTCGACGCTAATAATATAAACATTATCATTAGCATTATTTTTTAAAAAAATATTTTAGTGCATTATCGTTGACCTAAGCCGACACTGATAATTTTCATTAGTGTCAAATTTAATGATAGACTATTAGTGGCGACATTTTCGTTCTGGGTTCTATTTCTAGTAGCGTCGACTCCAAATATCATCAATGGCGATGGTCATCATTAACATCGATACAAAAGTTAACGCTAATAAGATAAACATTATAATTAGGATCCGAGTATTGGCGTTGACATGTCGCCGCTAAAGACCAATAGCTTTGACTATTGAACTTTTAGCGAGAACATTTTGTCACCACTAATGAGTGAATTTTTTGTAGTGAGTCATCGAGGAGAAGACTTGTGGTGTTTCAAGAGCAACAAATCAGAATTTTTGAATTTGCTAACAATTGGGAATATAATTTATTTCTTGTCCCCTTCAAGTTATGTTGATTATTTTTGAAAATTGTAATTCATGTTTGAATAGTAGTTGTGTTCTTGATTAATTTCTTCCCCGAGCAGCACGTGATGTGTGTGAGTTGCATTATCGGTTTCCAACACATATAACACTAAAATATGCCGAGAAACCTTTTAGTAGCAGAAATTAATAAGAATGTCCATGAGCAAAGTTTCTTAGAGATCAACTTGATTAATGTTGTACTGATATCCTTTTGGAAGTATACATGCATGGATATATTGCTATTGGGAGTGTAGAAATAAATATAAAATAGAAAATAATATTATGCGAAAGAAAAACAAAAAGAGAGCGGAAGCGAAGAGACGTAAGGGCAACATCTTGCCTATTCACTGTATTAAACAATATTACACAACTCTCTATTTATAGAGAGACAATGAGTAGTGAGTAAGAAACCTTAAACTTAAATAAGGTAAATATCAATAAACCTAATTTAGAGAATATAAATATTCTAACGTAACGAAAATAAACACTACAAAAAAATAAAACTTAAATAAAAAATATTATTATAAAAAAATACACCAAGATAATCTGAAACATATATATATCTTAACAGGAGTAGCCACCATATATAAAAAAATATGACAATATAGCATTTTCATTCTCAATATCTTAGGGTTGAAAACTTTTTATACATCCAGATCGAGATCTTCATAGATCATAGCATAGCCATTGGGAAACGTAGCTAATAAGCTTGATTCATCCATCCATCCCTTTTTTGATAACGTATAGGAATAGCATGCATGACTACATGTGGCATCATTTTCCATACACGAAAGCTTCAACTTTCAGTCTTTCACCACGTTGGGCCACTCGGGAATGCTTCAACTTTTCACAGGTTTTGTGATTTGACTTGTTTTGTTATTTTCTTATAATGAATATTAATTATAACGTATAATGAATATTAATTATTTCATCTTATCAAAAAGTTCAATAGTAAGTGATAAAGACCCCCTCTACTTTGTGGGAGGTGGTAGGCATCTTTTCACTTAGTTTTTAGTGTATTTATTTGTTTTGTTTTTTTCTTTCAAAGTAATAAAAAACAAAAATTCAATTTTTTCTTTTTCAAAAATCAATCATATTTTATTTAAAAAAATCGGATACAGTGGGTGCAAGAGTAGAATTCTATATCTTTCAACTTTTTGCTATAATGTTTGTTTTTTTAAATAAATAAATCATATTTTATTCAATTTTTTTTAAATAAATTATATTTTATTCAACTTTTTCTAAGCAAATTCTATTTTATTCAATTTTTTTTTTTAATTTTATCTCACAAAGTCAAACTTCGAAATTCACACACCAAATAAGAATTAAATTCTGATTTCAAAAATCAAACACTCAAACGGACCATTAATATTCTTATAGAACATATATATACATGACATTTTTAGGTGTTGGTTAAAATTTACTAGGATTTAGGTGTTAGTCAAAATTTAACGGAATATGTAAAAATATCCATGCCTGAATCTTTGAAAATATTTATATATTTTTGTTAAAAAAATAAACACTAGAGTATTTAAGAATTTTGATAAGATTTAACGAAAAAATTAACAGAAAGTTGAAATTGAAAAAAATTGAAAAATGAATACTCTAAATTGACATTTTTTAAAGCTTTGATACATTTTAACAAAAGTGATAAAATATCATGGATTATAAATAAAGTTTTTCCTATACTTAATTACTTATAATATTGGAGCAAGTTGAGGCAATTCCCAAGGTCTGTGGGCCGCCTAAGATTTTGGCGAGTCTTGCTATTTTCTTCTTATAAAATGATGATCATAAGGTGGCAAGTGATCTATCACATCTGGCCGTGTCAAATTCAAAGACAACCTGCAAGAAACTAAGCGATATAATTCTTGTCAAACTTTTGCTCAAAAGATACATAGAAAATGTATAGTCGTTCTGGCCTGGTCGGTTGAGGGTGAATTTTTTTTTTAATAAATAATAATAAGAAGCGATTGATTGTGATATAAAATTAAAAAAAATTAATTAATTTTTTTTAAGAAAAAAAAAATGTTGTTAAAAAGTAATTGATGTGATATAAAAAATTGTTAAAAATTATTAAAAATTAATTGATGTGACATAAAAAGTAAAATATTTTGAAGTTTTGTTCAAAAAAAAAAAATGTTTTGAAATTAATTTTTTTTAAGGAAAAAATGAGAGTGTTGCCAAACAAACCCTTAAAATCTTGTGATGATGATGTAATACTTGACCCAAAGCTTCAAAACGGAGAATTTGTTTTTTGGACACAAATTTTCAATAAATTCGGGCTGCAAAATTTCTTCTAATCCTTGTTTCTTAACATATATATATATATATATATATGAGAATTAAGCATGTGTTATTTTTTCTAACATGCGTAAAATATACGTAACACTTTTACAGACGGCATTGAAAAAATTCTTACAACCCTATTTGTAAAAACTTTGCTTTCCTTTCTTAATGGATTTCCCTAGACAAACAAAACATAAAGCGTTTGGGGAGGTCCTACTTCAAACGTCAGCGTTTACGTCGGTCCAACCTCCACAATATTGTAAAAACATTTGATATTTAATGATTCTTTTGAAGAAACGAGAGATATGTTAGAAAAAGGAAATGATACGTATTTGAAGATGTTTTCTGTGCATGGATACATCGAGCACATAAAACCTTTTAGTATACGTAATCACATATATATGAAAAGAATAAGTCTTCAAGAAAATAATTTAGACTTGCGATAAATACAGTCTAAAATGTTGACAGATGTCACTTTAAATATAATATATAAAAATAAATCAACATTTATCAAAAGTCTGAATCAAATATATATGATTTCTTTGGTATCATAATATATATTAATATGTCAAGTGTTATTAATTTTCAAATCAAATAAAGAAACAAATAAATTTAAATCAAATCATATTGTGAAATTTAGTGCATCTTAGATTTTTCTTTCTCGAGATATACTATATATAAAACACCAGAAGAACACTAGAATAAATTCTAGCATTCCTCATATGTAAAAGCAGAAATTTAGATTGAAAAAAGTTGGTTACGAATGTAAAAAAAGATAAAAATTATTTGTGATAAATGTTAATTTGTATCCCATAAATCAAGAGATTTAGATGATTTGATTATCGTAGATTATGTTATAGTGTTCCACATCGTTAAGAGATACATGACTTGAAGACTTTTAAATTATTTAAATTACATATAAAGCTCTGTAAATAAAACTTTGTACACAAATCAAATATCAAGGAAATATGTAGATGTAGGCGATAGGTCGAACCACCTTAATCTTTATATTTTTTTTTTATCTTTGTTTCATTTCTTTATTTCATTATCAATTTTTAAATTATTATTATTTTTTTTTTTTTGAAAAAAAAAAAAAAAAAAAACTTTCACAAACAACCCGTACATTATTGCACGGATTAGAATTTAGAAGGTAGTTTGAATTAAGGGAATATGTGAATTGAATTAGTCAGGGTACGTGGGTGGGTAGGTAGGGCTAGCTCTACGTATTTGGTGTTGCCTGTCGTCGACTCTGTTGTTTCTTTCCATTAAATGTTCTCAATTCTGTGAAAACACTTGCCCATATATTAAATAATCCTTGCAATTCAACGATAATAAATTAAATAATCCTTGCAATTCAACGATAATAAATTAAATAATAGATGATATCTCCTTAAACAAGTTAAATTCAATGACCAAATCGTTCATACCAATTTTATTTTTCTTATTTTTTATTTTTGCGTTCATACCAAATTAAATAATAGATATGGAGTTGAAACTCCCTCTTTTCTTTTGAGTTCATTTTATGACTCCAAATTCGACGTCGAACTTAATAGAAAGAACTTTGCCATTTAAGAACAAATTGCCAAATTTATATATTCATAATATTTTGAGAAAACTTCACTTATAACTCTCGATCTTTTACTACTTTTTCAATTAAGTATTCAAACTTTAAAAAGTATCAATTTAATGTATCTATCTTTCAATTTATTTTCAATTTTAACTATTAGTTAGAATTTTTTACTAAATCTTGTCCTAATTTTTAGGAAATTTTAAAATTTTCAAAATAATAATTACTTAATTACAAAATGACGAAAGATAAAGAAGGTTTCTCTAATATTTGTTGGAGTAAAAATTGTAGTGTCCTTTGTTTTTAGTCAATATATTGTCTAAAAGTGGTTCATTAATTTCACATTAGTTGAAATACGTACCCAAAAAGCAAGCAAATGCAACGATCCGGTATTGTCAAAAAGTAATTTCACATTACTTTAATTTGTTCAACAAAGAGGCGTCACCATGGACGCGCGCTGTTCAAATGCATGGAACCCGCCCGCCCGCCCGCCCGCCCCACTTTATGTGTAGAATGAAGTAGAAAGAAAAGAAGAATATATAGAAGAACATTTTTCTCAACACCTTATGATTAAAACATTGATAAAAAGAAGATTCATTCTCGGACACGTACAACTTCTGATGTTCAAACTTGTTAGCTGAAATCAAACGGACTCTACGTCAAGTTAAGTGAAAAAATTAACACATAATTCAAGTCAAACCACGTTTCCTATATTCATATTACAGTACTGAATCAGAGACGATGGATGCTAATTGCTATATAAGGAAAGCCAAGTGCTGGACCCTCTCCCCCACAAACACAAAATGGAGAAGCTGGCAATCACCCATTTCTTGTTCTGCACTTTCTTTCTTCTTCTTGCTTTGAATTCATACATAGCAACATCTCAAGAAGTTGGTAAGCCTATATATATATATATATATTTAGCTAGTTTTGATCGATCAATGAAATGACATTAACGTTGTTTGTTAATGGTAGTGCAGATGATGAGAGAGAATTTGATTATGGTGAAAGAAGCAAGAAGGGACCAGCTCGATGGGGAGAGCTTCACCGGGAATGGAGCCTGTGTAAAAATGGATCAATGCAGTCTCCAATTGATTTGCTGGATGAGAGAGTTGAAGTTGTTTCCCATTTAGGGAGACTTCAGAGGAGTTACAGTCCCTCCAATGCCACTCTTACCAACAGGGGCCATGACATGATGGTAAGCAAAAGGAGAGATTGATCAGGATGATCAATACAAGTACACCCAAGTTTTTTTTACACAAAACTTCACTTAATTATATTGCCACCCCGGCATCAACTTTCATCACTTTAACAATCGTATTCTTAAAAACTAACATTTTTTTTATTTTTTTCGAATTATTTGTGCAGCTGAAATGGGATGGCGGTGCAGGATATATTGAAATAAACGGAACTAAATACGTACTCAAACAGTGCCACTGGCACTCTCCTTCTGAACACACCATCAATGGCCAGAGGTTTGATCTGGAGGCGCACATGCTTCATGAGAGCTCAGATGGAAAAATTTCTGTTGTTGGAATCTTGTACAAGAGAGGACGCCCTGATTCTTTCTTATCATCAGTAAGTAATACTACAAAAAAACGTCCATGATCACTTTTCATTCTCTCTCTCTGTGAATCTCTGATGGGTTGTGTGTTTCTGAATAGCTGATGGATCATTTAGCAGCCATTACCGATACTAGAGAAGCAGTGACTGCCGCGGGTATTGTCAACCCAAAGAATATAAAGATAGGCAGTAGAAAGTATTACAGATATCTTGGCTCCCTTACAGTTCCCCCCTGTACTGAAAATGTTGTGTGGACTGTGGTCAAAAAGGTTTGCTTTCCTTTCAACTTCGTAGACTTCAATGGTACTATCCAAGTCCCACATTGTCAGGATTTTTCTGATTTATGAAGTTTATAAGTCATGGGTGTCTACAACATTTCTATCCCATATTAAAAAAAGATGAATAACTTACATACAGTGAGTGATTTATAAAGATATTAATGAGTGCTACGTCCTAGATTGCCTAGGTATTAGATGAAACTGAAATTTATAAGGAATTCTAAGAAAGTTCCAAATTGATTAGTCATTTTGGGGTGATAGTGTAGATGTAGCTATCGCTTTTCCTTGGATCGTTACAGTATCCCTCCTCTCTAAAGGCGTTTTTTTGAGGGTGAGTTGGGCCTGTTGGTTTTTAATATGGTATTAAAGCAGGTTCCTTGGGTTGTTGAAAGATTTTTTCCTGTAGTCGTCCACGTGTATGTTTAGCCATAATAATACACGTGAGGGGGCATATCAAAGAGTCCCACATTACCAAATCTTTTTTAACTTGTGAATTTTATAAGTCATGTGCATCCCCTGCATGCATCGATCTGATCATTTAATTAACTCATCAGGTGAGGACTGTTTCCCAAGAACAAGTCAGGTTGCTTCGTGTAGCCGTTCATGATGTGAGTAGCTAGCTATTCCTATCTTTAAACATTTTGTATAAGATACATGCAAGGGTTTCAAATTTTTCAAGAGCAGAAATCAAATCTTTTTTAATTAATTAATTATTTATTTATTTTTGTTATTTTTCAGGATGCAGAAACTAATGCAAGACCATTACAACCAATAAACAGGCGCCCAACGCTTCTTTATAGACCAAGTGAAAACAAAGAGGATTGATTAAAATCGATCTTATGATTTTACATTCTTTTAGAAGTGGCAGAAATATATATGTTGGGGGTTGAACCAATTATATATCTTCATCAACACATTTACTTATTCCTTAATTAGGCTCTTGATTACCTTGTACTTTTTAGTCCTACTCTATGTTTCTCCCCTTTATGGTGAACATGTTGGGACATGGTGATGCTTTGATGTACGTAGGATACTGGGTCCTTGTGTATTCAGGCATTCATATATACTCATTTCTTTTTTATTGTTAAGAAGCGCTTTGCACAGCATTCCAGAAATCTAATCGGGCGGAAGCTCCAAATACTCCGGTAATAAAAAAGAAAAAGACAAGACTGATAAATAAGTGAAGAGCATGGGAAAGTTGAAAGGTAGTTGCCAAAGGAACTTGCCATCAACCCCTAACCCCTCATTGGATAAGATTAGAGAAGTTTCGAGGATCTAATTTCCATGAACAAGGGAAAAGTTTGAACAAAGTTAATACAACGTAACCCTCGCAAAAAACATGTTTACATTAAGAGTAGATGAATTGAGAGATAGCAAGCTACTAATTATAAATCATATGGTAATTACCTTTTAATGAATTGTTCGCCTCAATTTACTTCTCTTTAGTCAGAAAACAATCGCCTCTAACCCAAAAAAGAAAAACTCTTTGAAGTTGCAAAGTTTCTGTAATTAGTATATTAGATAAGTGGGCTTTTGCCTTAGTAGCTTAATGGGCTGGGCTTAGTTTACCCTTAGTAATAATAGGTTTGAGTTATGTGTATATAAAGGCCATTAGCCTAATTGTAGAGGATATGAGATTAGTGATTTGTTTATCGTGGTAAACTGGAGACTGAGCACCTCGAATGCTTTAGAAACCGGACATCTCGAAGAGTCCATTTCATTTTGTGATTTTCGTATATGAATTTTACAGAATTACATTGTTCTTTCTTTTCTCACATCAATTCATCAATTCTTTCCATTTCTTTTCCAATTTCATTTACAATTCTGTAATCGAAACCCTAGAAATCAGTAACAAGTGAATAAACTTGTTACAGCTTCTCTAGGGACAACAAAATATGAAATTCTATCTATTTAAAATATGAACTTGAACCCAGCAAAAGATAAGCCAATTTTACATTGCTAGGCAAGAGTACAAGTGAACAGCGCGCGGCTACATGCAAAGCGCGATGTCACGCCCCCAAACCTAAAAATGAGAATTGATAATGACGGCTATTATTCAAAGAAAATATATTTGTATCAAAAAATAAAGGAAAATGCAGAAGGAATAAACGCACATGAGAATTTACGTGGTTGATACCACAAAAGAAAAGATAATATGAAGAAAATTAAAGCAGAATAATAAAATGAAGACGAGAATTTACTTAGTTTGATCTATGTCCTACATCCACATAATAAAGCCATAAGGATTGCATTGTTGCTCTTATTCACTTAATAGAAACTGTACAATAAAATGACATATTTATAGTTGAATGAGGCTATGAATAGAATAATTACATAATCAATATGTAACTTATGAGAATTATGAGAATTACATAATCAATGTATGACATGAAATTTATGAAAATAAATTATGCATTAACAATTATGACATTCCACAAAAAACCTGCTAATCAAAAGAACACAGTGAATTCAGACCATCTAATAATAAAATATTAAGCAATACATGAATGTCCTCTGTTGGGGACAAAATCCCACTTGAGTCCATAAGTCTAATATTAATACTCTAAGAAATTCTTTTTATTTATTTATTTTGATAATGAATTTGTATTGACAAAGCAACATAGAATTACAATACTTTTCAGCTACCAAGCTAGAACAATATATAGATGCTATAACAAAGCATCTTACACCAAAACATTAATCCTATCTTCCCATCAATATAATATATATTCTGAACTATGTATACCCAAATTACTACAATCTTTACATTCACATTATTCTTTTTAAATTTTCCCTTCCCCCTAAGTTTGTTTCTCACTTCCCATACAACTTCTTGAAGCACTCTTTCCTTAGCTTTAGGTTGATTCTCATGTCTTAGATCATTCCTCTACTTAATAAGTGGTACATTGTTGCACTCCAACTCTAAGTAGTGGTGTCAACTCGGAGCCGGTTCTCGGTTATTGGGTAATAACTGAAAACTGGTTTCGGGGTCCCTGGTTATTGAATTTCAATAATCGGCTCCGGAACCGGGTACCCCAGTTAACTTGGGACCCCGATTAATCGATTTTTATTTGAGTACCCGAGTGAAAACCGGTTATCCGGACCGGGTAGTATTTTTTTAAAAAATAAAATAAAAAATAGAGAAATAGAGAAATTACTTTTTGGGCTTATTTTTAGTATTAGGCTTATTTTTTTGGACTTCATTTAAACTTTTTTAGGCTTTATTTAAACTTAGCCTATTTTTTAAGGTATTGGACCTAATACATTATGCCCATCAACTGCAGATTTGAACTCGAAAACTCCACTTCCATACATAATTACATATTAAAAACCCAAAAGTTCATAGACATATTACATATTAAAAAAGTTCAAACCCAAAAGTCCAGAAACATATTAAAAATGTTCATAAACATATTAAACATATCCAAGCATGGTCCGGTTTCTAGCTTTCTGTAGCTCTGCTCTTAATCATCTATAACTACAATAGAAGAAAAAAAACTCTTAACCAAGAAAAGAAAAACTCTTCAAAGTTGCAAAGCTTCTGTAACGAGTATATTAGATAGTAGGCTTTGGCCTTAGTAGAGTAGCTTAGTGGGCTGGGCTTAGTTTACCCTTAGTAATAATGGGTTTGAGTTATGTGTATATAAATGCCATTAGCCTAATTGTAGAGGATATGAGATTAGTGATTTGTTTACTGTGGTAAACTGGAGACTAAGCACCTCGAATGCTCAGAGACCGGACATCTCGAAGAGTCCATTTCATTTTGTAATTTTCGTTTCTCAATTTTACAGAATTACATTGTTCTTCCATTTCTCACATCAATTCATCAACTCTTTCCACTTCTATTCCAATTTCATTTACAATTTTGTAAACGAAACCCTAGAAATCAGTAACAAGTGAATAAACCTGTTACAATTGGTATCAGTATATTAGATAAGTGGGCTTTGGCCTTAGTAGCTTAGTGGACTGGGCTTAGTTTACCCTTAGTAATAATGGGCCTGAGTTATGTGTATATAAATGCCATTAGCCTAATTGTAGGGGATATGAGATTAGTGATTAATTTGTTTATTGTGGTAAATTGGAGGCTGAGCACCTCGAATGCTCTGGAGACCGGATATCTCGAAGAGTCCACTTCATTTTGTAATGTTCGTTTATCAATTTTACAGAATTACATTGTTCTTCTATTTCTCACATCAATTCATCAATTCTTTCCATTTCTATTCCAATTTCATTTACAATTCTGTCATCGAAACCCTAGAAATCAACAAGAAGTAAATAAACTTTTAATAATTGGTATCAAAGCCAATCAATCTACTGCACATGAAAATTAGATCTATAATAATGGTTGAAGAAACTGCGTTACAGCTACAAGGAGAGACGGTTTCACGATCAGAGTTCTTGGATGCTATGCATGCTCAAGCTGAAGCTATGAATCGACATGATGCGATGTTGCACGCATTGATGTCTGAAATGAAGAGTTTACAAGATCTGATATCTGGTCATCCTGGGCTTCTCGTGAAAATTACAATTCAAGCGATGGAATATTGACGCCGAAGTCAGTCCAATTGGATTTTCCTCGCTTTGATGGAGAGGATCCGGAGACATGGTGTTGTTGTACCGAAGAATTCTTTGAATTCTACCACACTCCGGCTGAACATTGTATTTCCGTTTCCTATTACCATATGGATGGCCATGCTGTACGGTGGTACCAGGAATTACTAGCTAGCAAAAAGTTAACTAATTAGGAAGAATTGGTGCGGGCTATACACGCAACAAATTCGGTTCATGAGAACTTAGAAGCCCTAGACCAATTCACGAACAGAGAAGAGGAGAAGACAAATGAAATAATTCCATAATCTGACACAGATCCAGTTGAAATTGTAAAACACACACTAATTCCAGCAACAGAGTCGAATGAAGACACCTACCGTTTGTTTGTTGAAATTCGATCCTCCCCCTTCCATTCCAGATCTGTTTGTTCTTTTTCAAGATGATGAAAACTTATGTGCTGAAAGGGGGAATTTGCAATTCGCACTCAGACACACAAAACGTGAAGTGCAAAATTGGAAAATCTCAATTTGCATTGTGAGTTCTATTGTACCTCAGTACTCGATGGAGAATGCAGTGGATTTTGTTGTTTTGAAGCATAGATGGCGATGGAAACCAGTAAATGAAAATGAGGATGAGGAGGCGCTGCACACAAGCTTTCTAATGGAAAACGCCTTAAGAATTTGCAGATTGATTATTAGTGAAAAAAATGTAACCAAAATATTAGACTTTGTTGACTTGGTCGAGAACGAGCAAAACCATCAGATAATGCAGAATTTTGCTAAAGTTCAATATAGCTCTGGAACGGACAGTGATGGCGGATGTGACAACCTTTTTTTTTTTTTTTGATAACATACAAATGAGTCATTATTGTGGCTCGACTATTTGTCGCTCAACCAACATATGGCACATGCCCCATAACTTGTACTTGATAATTAGAGATACATCTAATAGCGGAAAACATAAAGATACCATCATATGTCAACGGGAAAGCACACCTATAGCATAACTTGTTTATACAAAAGAGCCATCAATAGTCTATACGTTTAAGGCTTAATAACATTTACATCATATATCAAAAGAATGGTTACACAAAAGAATAAGTGACACGCAGGTTACGAGCCATATACCAAAATATACAAAATAAACAGAGTCGACATCTATGCAGTGTAACACATATAAACATAATTTGAATAGCGGAAAGCACATCTATAAAACATCAACTCTTAATTACACAAAAGAGTCATTACAATGTCTATCTGTTCAAGGCTTTAAACATAATATTACTAATTACGTACCAAAAGGATGGCTCATTAAATACATGTGTCACGGGCGACACGAGTCATATACAAAATAGCTACAAAATGATGGACAATTGCAATCGTCGTGGTGAGCTTAAGTTGTAATATCCAAAGTACAGTGGTATGGGGTCATCATCTACATTTGTTGAACCTACAGTCAAAGGAACATCATCAATACGGTTGTGGTGTTAGCCACATCCGTACAAGTGAAGGTATGAGTTCATTACCTCAGCAATATAAAACTCACTAAGTTTTCGTATAGAACCGACTTTTCATTTTATCATTCGTTTACAATAACAACTACCTCTTTTAGTCATGAAGATCTGTCCCTTGAAAACATATCGTAGCTGATAAGGTAAACACCGATATTTTAGACACATGTGAAAGTATACTATGTAGTTGTGAATGTATATAAGCATTCTAATCTACTGCTTGGAATTGCATATATACAAGCCCATCTACAACATATTACTTTTATACTAAGTGGCCCAGCTATGCAAGTATACAAGCTTTCCAAACTTTGGAAAATACCAACATAGAGGCATATCTGAGCAGAAAACATATGGCATCAAACATAACTATAAAGAGATACAAACATTTCTAAATTATGGGAAACACAAGTATCTAAGGGCAATCAAGCTTGGTGCCTTTAAAACATCTATGTAGACTAGCCGTAAACATATACTTATGCGCCGTCCCATTCGACCTCATAGGCATATCGATACGTTTAGCATGAAAACTCATCAATGCAATCTAGCCGAATAGAAATATACATATGCTTTTTCTCATTAAGACTTATATGCATATTAATACGTCTAGCCATGAAAACATCTCAAATCATCAAACAAAACCATATTATGCATGCTCATGTACAAACACAATCGCCAATGGGAGCACCAACCTAATGGTCGATTACAATAACGCTATGCCAAAGGGAATGCAAGCCCAAAGGTCTTTACCAATACAATGTTGTACCAGAGGGAACGCCGGCCCAGTTGTAGCGCCCCAGTTTTATGGCATAAAATATAACGTCTTAAATTGGAATTTAAAACCTAATAATAATACAAAATAATATAAGGATTATATGAATATTTATAGAAGTGAATATTCAATAATATTTGAGGCATGTGTATAGTTCAAAATTGATTAATAAGTTTAACGGGCCTTAAACTTTAAGATACAATATTACAAATAATTAATCTGGAGATCGGCGATCGATCCCCATAGTATGGTGATTGATCGTCGATCGATCCCCATAAATGGGCAATCGATCTACACGGCGCTCGATCTCCACATTTTGGCGCTCTATCGCCAATACCTGACGCTCGATCGCCATAGAATTGCTAAGCGCAGATTTCACCGAACAGCTGTCCTTGATATTTTAGAATTAGTATTATATGCATGACTCATCGTAATAGCGCATCACCCAACTACTACTTCCCCAACCGTTGATTAAGATCAACCCAAGTGATCCTAACCATCCAAAACACTATATAAGGATAAGCACCCCCTCTGGTTTCACACACATTTTCTCCTTACTCTCACTTGGTTTCTCTCTCGCAGAACAGCTGCAATTCTCTCTCTCTCTCTCTCTATAACAGTGATGAAAAATAATAATATGTGACTCCTAATTAAAGTGTGTGTGTATGTGATCAACAGTGCAACAAAATATTAATGCGAAATTTAAAGAAGACAAATATTTTGTTGACGAAATAAAAACTCTTATCAAGAGAAAAACCACTCAGGGGCAGCTAAACGTAGGAAATCTACTATTCAAAAGAAAAAACTAATTACAAGGCAGTAGTACTTACATAACCCGATGTAGTAGTCGCACCTTTAACTATGACACGTACCTATACATGAACTCTTCCCAACCAGACCTTTTGTTTGAAGGGGTCTTCAATAGACTCTTTTAGCTTAAGGCTCCTCCCTAAACTAGACTTCAATGGGTTGATCAAATCACACAAATAAAACTTTAAGAGAGCTAGCTGATCTCACAATCTCTGCCTAAACGCCCTCTCTTAGCACACTCATAATTCTACACTGAATTCCTTAAAGATTACATGCCTAGAGACCTCTCTATATAGGCTGTAGAAGATCAAAAACACTTTTGATTTGGAGTTCTCTGGGCGGTGTCCGGATGGCAAGCAACAACCGACTTCTTTTCGCTCCGACTCACGCATTTCTTCATTAATCTTCAGTCATCATGTCCCGATGGCATAGCCTTAGCACCCAGATGGTTGCATGCTGTCTTCACTATTCGCAACCTTTAGTTTGCTGTTCAAACACCTGTACGAACAGGTGCCTCGGGAGTTGATGTCCGTTGGGCTGTCTGGACATCTATGCAAACATTTGTTTTTTGTGATTGGTGTCTGCTAAGGTGTTCAGACTCTTCTTCGAACACTGATGGGCCGTCTAGATGGTAACAAGGGAACCGCCTTTGCTGAGTTGTACCACACGCAGAATCTTCTGGATAACCTGAAAATTGCCTTTCTGAAGCTGGTGACACTGAAACTTGTCATATTAAGGCTTTCCATGTTGAGAAAATAATCTCTGAATATTCTGAAGACTCTAAATAATTACGGCATCCTTGTTATAGCAACACACTTACAATATAGTGATTTTGTCAACATAATGCAGCCAATAAACTAACAAACTCTCCATTTGGCCATTCTGGGACAAAATTCACTTGACTGATTAAAAATACAATCTCGGTCTAAAAAAAAAAATACTCCCCATTTTTGTCTCAAAAGGATAAAGGGTAAATATAATACTAAAAACCACAGTATAAACAATACTAATATTCAACAAAACAAGAATAAAAGTAAATGGTCTCAAGAGTAGCCTAAATAGTCTATCAAAAAATACAAAAGATGGAAAAAGGAACTAAAGTCCTCAAGGCACTAAATCTTACTGGTCTTCTGGCAACACATGACAGAGAGTGTTTCGTACAATATTGATCTGGATCTGTGGCCACTTCAGTTTCTAACTCCTGAAATTGGATATCAATAGACTGAAATCCTTTAGTAACCTGAGTCTGCAAAGCCTAAAACCGGCCATCCGTAGATTGAAATCCTTTGCTGACTAGTGAAAATACTCATTACTGTATCACTAGCTGGTGCAGACCGAGAAGAAGATGCTACTAAAGGCTCTGTATGAGCTAGGGGGATAAGCTCATCTGAATCCTGGAACCTCTGAATTTGAGAATTTGACTTTAAAACAGTCTATTTCCCAAAGGGTTCATCTGGCATATCTTCTAGCTAATTCAAAGGTATAGAAGTCAAATTTGACTTGAGGATCTTTGTAACAAGTCCTCCACTGGGCAAAGAAACCCGCGAATCATGCTGTAGCTCAAACATAGTCAAATAATATGCTTACACAATCAGAAAGGAACTTGTTTGATGATGGCATAAATCAGGCGAGCTCGGTTAAGAGGTACATCACTGTGACGAGTAATGGGCCAGAAATTTTGCAGCACAATTCTGGCGAGGAACCTCTATGGAGAATCAAACCAGCCAATGGGAACATTGTTCTTGCCTTCTTCATTCCAAACAAACTTCTTTCGCTGATTAAAACATGCCATGAGCTCATCTCTGGAAGGTTGAGCAGCAGTTTTAGGGAATGGAATCCCAAGATCAGTAGAAATTGGAATGCCTGTAACTAAGCTGATAAGACTAGTGTCAATATGAATTTTGACACTACGCACTTTCGTCTCAAAACTTGGAGATTGCTCACGAAGGTTGGTGATAACCAGATTTTTGTAGAATTCCCACAAAAGTCTGGGATAAATCTTCCCTCCATCATTTAACATGCTTGACCACTGATTTTCCTGAAATTTTTGGTAAATGAAATCAAAACGAGCTACTCTGATATCTGGCTTGAGAACTCCGCGTTCAATGACAATGGTCATTTGTTGAAGCGTTCTTGTGCACCAGCAATTTCGTCTCTCTTTCTTTTATTAGACATGTTTGTAGATAGGACAATGAGAAATGCACCAAAATATAATACCAATAGCAAATTAGATCCTGTTAGTCTAGAAAATTTTGGCATCATAACGGTTGTAATTTGAATGCTCAAAAATTTTACATAAGTAAAATAGCAGTACAATAATCATAGATATATCAAAATCTAACCTCAGCAGGCAACTAATGGCCAATTATTAGCGTCAACAAGCTAGAGTCGACGATAATAACATGTTTTTTGAAAAAAAAAACTTTTTAGGTAAGTTGATGCTAATGGTCAATTATCAGTGGCAACGGGCCAAAGTTGACGCTGATAGCGTTATATTTTTTTTAAAAAAAAAAATTTAGTCCATTATCGTCAACCTAAGTCGACCTGATAACTTCCATTAGCGTGGAATTTAATGATCGACTATTAGCGGCGACATTTTTGTTCTGTGTTCCATTTCCAGTAGCGTCGACTCCAAATATCATCAACGACGATGGCCATCATTAGCATCGATACAAAAGTCGACGCTAATAATATAAACATTATCATTAGCATCCGAGTATTGGCGTTGACATGTTGCCGCTAAAGACCAATAGCTTTGACTATTGGACTTTTAGTGGTAAAATTTTGTCACCGCTAATATTGAGCGAATTTTATCTAGTGAGTCATCGAGGAGAAGACTTGTGGTGTTTCAAGAGCAACAAAATCAGAGTTTTTGAATTTGCTAACAATTGGGAACATAATTTATTTCTTGTCCTCTTAAAGTTATGTTGATTATTTTTGAAAATTGTAATTCATGTTTGACTAGTAGTTGTGTTCTTTATTTTTTCCCCGATGTGTGTGAGTTGCATTATCGATTTCCAACACGTATAACACTAAAATATGCAGAGAAACCTTTCAGTAGCAGAAATAAGAATGTCCATGAGCAAAGTTTCTTAGAGATTAGAGATCAACTTGATTAATGATGTGCTGATATCCTTTTGGAAGTACGCAGGGATATATTGCTAAAGGGAGTGTAGAAATTAATATAAAATAGAAAATAATATTATGTGAAAGAGAAAGAAAATGAGAGATCGAGGAAGTGTTGAGAGACGTATAAGCAAAATCTTGTTTATTCATTATATTAAATATTATTACATAACTCTCTATTTATAGAGAAACAATGAGTAGTGAACAAGAAACTCTAAACTTAAATAAAGTAACGATCGATAAACCTAATTTAGAGAATATAAATAATATTTTAAGATAACAGGAATAAATACTACAAGAAAATCAAACCTAAATAAAAAATATTATTATAAAAAAATACACCTAACATAATCTGAAATATATATTTTAACGAGAGTACCCATTATATATAAAAGATATTGCAATATAGCATTTTAGGGTTCAAAACTTTTTGTACATCCTGATCGAGATCTTCATAGCATAGCCATTGGAAAACCTAGCTAATATTAAACCTAATTCATCCATCCCTTTTATAGTTTTATCCTCCTCTCATCTTTTTTGATAACGTATAGGTGTAGGCGTATAGCATGCATGACTACATGTGGCATCATTTTCCGTACACCAAAGCTTCAACTTTCATCACGTTGGGCCACTCAGGAATGCTTCAAGTCTTCAACTTTTTGATAACGTATAGGGAAAAGATGCATGACTACATGTGGCGTCATTTTCCATACACGAAAGCTTCAACTTTCACCACGTTGGGCCACTCGGGAATGCTTCAACTTTTCACAGGTTTTGTGATTTCACTTGTATTTTTAAGGCGGCTTTTTTATTTCTCAAAGTAGTTGAGTATTAATTATTTCATCTTATCAAAAAGTTCAATAGTAAGTGATAAAGACCCCCTCTACTTTGTGAGAGGTGGTAGGATTATTTTCACTTAATTTTTAGTGTATTTTTTGTTTTGTTGTTTTCTTTCAAAGTATATATATTTATACATGACATTTTTTGGTGTTAGTAATTTACTAGGATTTAGGTGTTAGTCAAAATTTAACAGAATTTACAAAAATATTCATACATGAATATGAAAATTTATATATATATATTAAAAAAAAAACACAGGTATTTTAAGAATTTTGATATGATTTAATGGAAAATTTGTTCAAAATGTAACGGAATTTGCAAAAATACCCATGCATGAATATCTGAAAAAAAAATAATTTTTAAAAAAGAAAAAGAAAAATAAACACATGGGTATTTTAGGAATTTTGATATGATTTAACGGAAAATTCTAACGAAGAATTGAAATTAAAAAAAAAAATGAAAGATAGATACTCTAAATTGACACTTTTTAAAGTTTACATATTTTTTTATAAAAGTATAAAAGATTAAAGTTTATAGATGAAGTTTTTCTTATGCTTAATTACTGGTAGTATTGGAGCAAGTTGGGGCCAATTCCGAGGGTCTATGGTCGATCTGCCTAAGATTTTGGCGAGTCTTGCTATTTTCTTCATATTAAATGATTATCATAAGGTGGCAAGTCATCTATCACATGATCTACCATGTCAAATTCAAGACTACCTGAAAGAAACTAAGCGATATTATTCTTGTCAAACTTCTCATCAAGATAAAATAGAAAGAAATTTTCAATATTTTTTTTTAGAAAAAAAAAATTGTTAAAAATGAATTGATGTGATATAAAAAGTAAAATGTTTTGAAGTTAATTTTTTGGGTTAAAAACATTTTTGCTCCTTGAGTTTTGAAAACTTTATTTTTTAGCACCTGAGTTTCAATTCACATCACAGATGATACCTCCGTGTTGGGAAAAGATCAAATTAGAACCTTAGTCAAGTTTTCTGTCCAAAAACTAACGGCCCGCAAAGTGCCAACTCCTGAGAGTTCACACGTGTTTTAGTATAAAAAACATAAAAAATAAAATAAAAAATCTGTGATGCAAATTGAAACTCAGAGGTTGACACTGAGTTTTGATGGGTTTTGGCCATTGGAGATGGCCGAATCACCCCCAAGGGCCAAAACCCTTGACCATTTTTTTTTATTTTTTTACCATGGGTTGGTTCGGCCACCCCAAACCAGTCAAGAGGGTGACTGAGCCACCCCTCTTTTTTTTTTTCTTTTCAATTTTTTTTTTGTAGGTTTTTAATTAATTTTTATAGATTTTTTTTTTAATACTAAAACAGGTGTTAACCATTAGGAGTTGACACGTTATGGGCCGTTAGTTTTTGGACAGAAAATTTGACTAAGGTACTATTTTGGTCTTATCTCAAAACGGAAGTATAATATGTGATGCGAATTAAAATTCAAGTACTAAAAAAAAAAAGTTTTACAACAAACTAAACAATTAAAACTATGATTGGGTATACATAGGGGTTTAATAACTTTTACAACAAACTAAATTTACCCTTCTAACTGTTATTCTTTTAGCAATTTTTCTAAATATTTCAATTTTTACAATGTCTTCTCCCAAATCTATCATTGAGGTTGTGATATACATTTTCTACAACTCAAAATAATAAAAATACATTTTATAAAATATTTTTTTTTTACAAAAAATAAAAATAAAAAAGTCAATATTTTTATCTTGTCATTGTGAAAATCCATTTGTCTACGATATGTTTTGTTTGTCTAGGGAAATTCATTATAGGATACTTAATAAAACAAAGAATGCTTCAAGGGGTATCTCAATCGGTTAGGGATCGCGCCTCATGAAACGGAGGTCATTAGTTTGAATCTTTCATTCCTCCTCTTGTGTGGACAAGTAAAAAAAAAAAAGTAAATAAAAATAAAAAAATAAACGAAGGATAGCAAATTTCTTATGAATTGGATTGTAAGAATTTTTTCGATGCCATATGTGAAAGTGTTACGTAATTTTTGTTTTGAAACTTTGGGTCAAGTATTACATCATCATCAGAAGATTTTAAAGCGTTTGAGGAGGTCCTACTTCAATCGTCAGCGCTTACGTCGGTCCAACCTCCACAATATTGTAAAAACATTGATATTTAATGTTTCTTCTAAGAAACGATAGATATGATATGTTAGAAAAAGGAAATATATATACGTACTTTAAGGCATTTTATGTGGATACGATCGAGTACATAAAACTTTTTAGTATACGTAATCACATATATATATGAAAAGAAGTCTTCAAGAAAATAATTTAGAATTGTGATAAATAACAGTCTAAAATGTTGACAGATGTCACTTTAAATATAGTATATAAAAACAAATCAACATATATTAGAGATATGAATCAAATATGATTTTTTTTGGTATCATAATATTAATAGGTTAAGTGTTATTAATTTTCAAATCAAATAAAGGAACAAATAAATTAAAATCAAATCATATTGAGGAATTTAGAGCAAACAACAAATTTAGTGCATCTAAAAATCTTATTTCTCAAGATATACTATATAAAAAAGCAAAAATTTAGATGGGAAAAAGTTGGTTCCGAATGTTAAAAGATAAAAATCATTTGTGATAAATGTTAATTTGTATTCCATAAATAAAGAGATTTTGATGATTTGATTATCATAGATTAAGTGATTTGTTAACCTTAATCCAATGGATATTGTGACGTCCCACATCGCCTGGGTATGGAAATGAAAATGTGCTTATATGTATAAACGCATCATTTTTGACACAACGCATTTTAAAGCCGTGATGGCTATGAACCTGATGGGGATAAATTTCTCTCAACCCGATCCAAGGAGGAGATAGACATTTAGCAACTACTCCAGAGAAATCAGGTATCAGTTATTTCAGTAAAGAGTAATGATTCACTACCACCTAAATATACAACTTTTCACCACCTTGCCTATGTGGCAAGGTGGTCCCTCACCTTAATTTATTTTTAAAAAATAAAAAAACTCAAAAAGTAGTGGGGGACCACCTTGCCACATAGGCAATGTGGTAAAAAGTTGTATCTTTGGATGTCATTGAATCATTTCTCTTTCCGTAAATTCGGATTAGGACTCTACTCCAAGTTGAATTGAAGTAAGTAGTCATAATCCGATCAGTACGCGATCCTATTCCCGAGAGAATTGGGATATGACTCTAATTAGTCTAAGTATAGTTTGATAAGTAGTCATATTCCTGGTGGAATTGGGATATGACTCATGGTCTAATCAGATAAGAAGAATGATCAGATCAGAAGTCTAATAAGATATCAGATTAAAGTCTAATAAATGAAAAAAGTCAAATTAGAACTCTGACACCAGTTCTAGATCAACAAGGAGTAGGAATCTTAATTCAGGTTTGACTCTACCTCTTTGCCTATAAATAAGCTCATACCCCAAGTATAAGCTAAAATTCAATTTTTTATGCACAGAGTATTATTTTCTCACAGAAGTTAATTTAATCGGAGAGGACCCCTGGAAGGGTCCTTTAGTTTTTGTTACCATACTGAAAACTATACCAACATAACCTATCATAATTCTGCTGTTAAGCGTGTTTCTGCGAGAGGGAAGTTTGATTTGGAGAGCCAATTGGGGGCTCTGTAAATAAAGCATTGTACACAAATCAAATATTAAGAAAAGATGTGGATGTAAGCAATAGGCCGAAACACCTTAATCTCTATATTTTTTTTATCTTTGTTTAATCTCTTTATTTTATTATTAATTTTTAAATTATTATTATTATTTAGAAAAAAAAAAAAAAAACTTTCAGAAACAATCCGTACAATATTGCGCGGATTAGAATTTAGAAGGTAGGGCGAATCTGTGAATTGAATTAGTCAGGGTAGGTGGCTACGTATTTGGTGATGTCTGTCGTCTTATCAGAATCGACTCTGTTGTTTGTTTCCTAATTGGCGTTATCTTCCGTTAAATGTTCTCAATACTTGCACATATAAATAATCCTTGCAATTCAACGATAATAAATTAAATAATAGATGATATCTCCTTAAACAAGTTAAATTCAATGACCAAATCGTTCATACCAATTTTATTTTTCTTATTTTTTATTTTTGCGTTCATACCAAATTAAATAATAGATATGGAGTTGATCGAAACTCCCTCTTTTCTTTTGAGTTCATTTTCTGACTCCAAATTCGTCGTCGACTTAATAGAAAGAACTTTGTCATTTAAGAACAAATTGCCAAATTTATATATTCATAATATTTGAAAAAAACTTTACTTATAACTTTCGATCTTTTACTATTTTTTCAATTAAGTATTCAAATTTTAAAAAGTATCAATTTAATGTATCTATTTTTTAATTTATTTTCAATTTTAACTATTCGTTAGAATTTTTTATTAAATCTAGTCCTAATTTTTTAAGAAATTTTGAAATTTTCAAAATAATAATTACTTAATTACAAAATGACGAAAGATAAAGAAGGTTTCTCTAATATTTGTTGGAGTAAAAATCGTAGTGTCCTTTGTTTTTAGTCAATATATTGTCTAAAAGTGGTTCATTAATTTCACATTAGTTGAAATACGTACCCAAAAAGCAAGCAAATGCAACGATCCGGTATTGTCAAAAAGTAATTTCACATTACATTAATTTGTTCAACAAAGAGGCGTCACCATGGACGCGCGCTGTTCAAATGGAACCCGCCCGCCCGCCCGCCCCACTTTATGTGTAGAATGAAGCAGAAAGAAAAGAAGAATATATAGAAGAACATTTTTCTCAACACCTTATGATTAAAACATTGATAAAAAGAAGATTAATTCTCGGACACGTACAACTTCTGATGTTCAAACTTGTTAGCTGAAATCAAACTTGTTAGCTGACGTCAAATTAAGTGAAAAAATTAACACATAACTTAAGTCAAACCACGTTTTCTGTATTCATATTACACAGAATCAGAGACGATGGATGCTATATAAGGAAAGCCAAGTGCTCAACCCTCTCCCCCACAAACACAAAATGGAGAAGCTCGCAATCACCCATGTCTTGTTCTGCACTTTCTTTCTTCTTCTTGCTTTGAATTCATACATAGCAACATCTCACGAAGTTGGTAAGCCTATATATATATATATATATATATTTAGCTAGTTTTGATCGATCAATGAAATGACGTTAACGTTGTTTGTTAATGGTAGTGCAGATGACGAGAGAGAATTTGATTATGGTGAAAGAAGCAAGAAGGGACCAGCTCGATGGGGAGAGCTTCACCGGGAATGGAGCCTGTGTACAAATGGATCAATGCAGTCTCCAATTGATTTGCTGGATGAGAGAGTTGAAGTTGTTTCCCATTTAGGGAGACTTCAGAGGAGTTACAGTCCCTCCAATGCCACTCTTACCAACAGGGGCCATGACATGATGGTAAGCAAAAGGAGAGATTGATCAGGATGATCAATACATGAGTAAACCCAAGTTTTTTTTACACAAAACTTCACTTAATTATATTGCCACCCCGGCATCAACTTTCATCACTTTAACAATCGTATTCTTAAAAACTAACATTTTTTTTTTCTTTTTCGAATTATTTGTGCAGCTGAAATGGGATGGCGGTGCAGGATATATTGAAATAAACGGAACTAAATACGTACTCAAACAGTGCCACTGGCACTCTCCTTCTGAACACACCATCAATGGCCAGAGGTTTGATCTGGAGGCGCACATGCTTCATGAGAGCTCAGATGGAAAAATTTCTGTTGTTGGAATCTTGTACAAGAGAGGACGCCCTGATTCTTTCTTATCATCAGTAAGTAATACTACAAAAAAACGTCCATGATCACTTTTCATTCTCTCTCTCTCTTTCTCTCTCTCTGTGAATCTCTGATGGGTTATGTGTTTCTGAATAGCTGATGGATCATTTAGCAGCCATTACCGATACTAGAGAAGCAGTGACTGCCGCGGGTATTGTCAACCCAAAGAATATAAAGATAGGCAGTAGAAAGTATTATAGATATCTTGGCTCCCTTACAGTTCCCCCATGTACTGAAAATGTTGTGTGGACTATGGTCAAAAAGGTTTGCTTTCCTTTCAATTTCATAGACTTCAAATCTTCAATGTTACTATCCAAGTTCCACATTGTCAAGATTTTTCTGATTTGTGAAGTTTATAAGTCATGTGCATTCCTGCATCGAATTTGATCATTCAATTAACTCATCAGGTGAGGACTGTTTCACAAGAACAAGTCAAGTTGCTTCGTGTAGCCGTTCATGATGTGAGTAGCTAGCTATTCCTATCTTTAAACATTTTCTATAAGATACATGCAAATGTGCCGGGTTTCAAATTTTTTAGGGGCAGAAATCAAATCTTTTTTAATTTATTTATTTATTTATTGTTGTTATTTTTCAGGATGCAGAAACTAACGCAAGACCATTACAACCAATAAACAGGCGCCCAATGCTTCTTTATAGACCAAGTGAAAGCAAAGAGGATTGATTAAAATTCATTGATTTTACATTCTTTTAGAAGTGGCAGAAATATATATGTTGGTGGTTGAACCAATTATATATCTTCATCGGCACATTTACTTACTCCTTAATTAGGCCCTTGATGGCTTGATTACCTTGTACTTTTCAGTCGTACTCTATGGTTCTCCCCTTTATAGTGAACATGTTGGGATATGGTGATGCTTTGATGTACGTAGGATACTGTGTCCTTGTGTATTCAGGTATTCATATATACTAAATAAATATATATACTCATTTTTTTTTTATTGTTAAGAAACGCTTTGCACAGTATTCCAGAGATTTAATTAGGCAGAAGCTCGAGATACTCCGATGAGAAAAAAGAAAAAGAAAAGACTGATAGATAAGTGAAGAGCATGGGAAAGCTGAAAGGTAGTTGCCAAAGGAGCTTGCCATCAACCCTTAACCCCTCATCGGATCAGATTAGAGAAGTTTCGAGGATATAATTTCCATGAACAAGGGAAAAGCTTGAACAAAGTTGATACAACGTAACTTTCGTAAAAAACACGTTTACATTAAGAACAGATGAATTGAGAGATAGCAAGCTACTAATTATAAATCATATGGTAATTACCTTTTAATGAATAATTCGCCTTAATTTACTTCTCTTTAGCCAAAAAGCAATTGCCTCTAACCCAAAAAAGAAAAACTCTTCGAAGTTTCAAATCTCTACATTCACATTATTCTTTTTAAATTTCCCCTTCCCCCTAAGTTTGTTTCTCACTTCCCATACAACTTCTTGAAGCACTCTTTCCTCAGCTTTAGGTTGATTCTCATGTCTTAGATCATTCCTCTACTTAATAAGTAGTGAATTGTTGCACTAACTCCAAGTAGTGGTGTAAACTTGGAGCCAGTTCTCGGTTATTGGGTAATAACCGGGAACCGGCTTCGGGGTCCCCGGTTATTGAATTTCAATAAATGGCTCTGGAATCGGGTACCCCAGTTAATCGGTTTTTATCTGGGTACCCGAGTGAAAATCGGTTATCCAAACAAGCTTTTATCCTATGGTTAGCTCTCCATAATAGGCTAACCACTGGGGACCGGTTGCTTGCTTGGGGTTTTAAAGGGGATGTTAATTGTGGTTTCTGGAAGGCTGGTATTGAGAGCTGAAACCACATTTTCTTTTCTTGTGGTTTTAGCTCCCGAGTTTGGAAAACTTGTTTACAGCGATGTTGCTTGCTGAATTGTTATACAAGTTGGAGTGAAGTGATTGATGAAGGATGTAGAACTTGGAAGAGTAAGAGTTTGATGGGGACAATTCGTAGACTTATCTTGAGGTTTGCTGTGTATTGGATATGGTAAGCCCGAAATGAGTTAAAAGTTGGTGGACAACCTCTCACTGAAGAGCAGGTTTTGAAGCAAGTTTTTTGGGCAGTTCGGTGTAGAGTTTCTGGAAATGGCAAATTCCCAAAAACTATGGAGAATGTTATTCTTTTTGTCAATATATAGTTTTACTCATTCTTTCAAAAAAAGAAAAAAAGAAAAGGAAAGCGGAAGCGGAGAGAGACGTATGAGCAACATTTTGTCTATTCATTATATTAAACATTATTACATAACTCTCTATTTATAGAGAGACAATGAGTCGTGAGCAAGAAACTACAAACTTAAATAAGGTAAAGACCGATAAACCTAATTTAGAGAATATAAATATTCTAACATAACGGGAATAAACACTACAAAGAAATCAAACCTAAATAAAAAAATATTATTATAAGAAAATACACCAGTACAATCTGAAATATATATTTTAACATGAGTTGCCATTATATATAAAAGATATGACAATATAGCATTTTAGGGTTCAAAACTTTTTATCCAGCCAGATCGAGATATTCATAGCATAGCCATTGGGAAACCTAGCTAATAAACTTAATTCATCCTCCTCTCATCTTTTTTGATAACGTATAGGTATAGGCGAATAGCATGCATGACTACATTTGAGGCATCATTTTCCGTACACGAAAGCTTCAACTTTCATCACGTTGGGCCACTCGTGCAGGAATGCTTCAAGTCTTCAACTTTTCACAAGTTTTGTGATTTGAATTGTATTATTTCATCTTATCAAAAAGTTCAATCGTAAGTGATAAAGACTCCCTCTACTTTGTGAGAGGTGGTGGGATTCTTTTCACTTAATTTTTAGTGTATTTTTTGTTTTGTTTTTTTTCTTTCAAAGTATATATATATATATATATATATAATATTTTTAGGTTTCGGTAATTTACTAGGATTTAGGTGTTGGTCAAAATTTAACAAAATTTGTAAAAATATCCATACTTGAATCTATGAAAATATATATATTTAAAAAAAAATAAACACAGGGTATTTTAGAAATTTTGATATGATTTAACGGAAAATTTGGTCAAAATGTAATGAAATTTGCAAAAATACTCATACCTAAATATTTGAAAAAAAAAATTAAAATAAACACATGGGTATTTTAAGAATTTTAATAGGATTTAACGAAAAATTCTAACAGAAAGTTGAAATTAAAAAAAAAAATTAAAAGATAGATACTCTAAATTTACATGTTTCAAAATTTGCATACCATTTTACAAAAATAGTAAAATATCATAAATTATAAATGAAGTTTCTCCAATTCTAAATTATTGGTAATATTGGAGCAAGTTGGGCGATTCCGAGGGTCTGTGGTCTGCCTAAGATTTTGGCGAGTCTTGCTATTTTCTTCATATAAATGATGATAATAAGGTGGCAACTGGCAAGTCATCTATCACATCTTCCATGTCAAATTCAAGATCACCTGTAGGCGATATTATTCTTGTCAAACTTCTCATCAAGATAAAACGGAAAGAAATTTTAAATATTTTTTTAAGGAAAAAGAAAATTGTTAAAAAGCAACTGATATGATATAAGAAATATAAAAAAAAAAAAATTGTTAAAAAAAATTTGATGTTATATAAAAAATAAAATGTTTTGAAGTTAATTTTTTTAAGAAAAAATTAAAGTTCTGCCAAACAAGCCCATAACGTTTCATTCATGTTGCTGAAACCGGCGTGTATGAACCATGCCAACTACGGCTCGTTTTTACATTAGGAAATTAAACAAATAAAAATGTGATTGGGTTTATATAGGGGTTTAATAACTTTTACAACAAACTAAATTTACCCTTCTAAGTGTTATTCTTTTAGCAAATTTTCTAAATATTTCAATTTTTACGATGTCCTCTCCCAAATTTATCATTGAGGTTGGAATATCCATTTTCTACAACTCAAAATAAAAAAAAAAAAATACATTTTATGAAATAATTTATTATTTTAAAAAAAAATCAATTTTTTTATTTTGCCATTGTGAAAATCCATTTGTCTATGATATATTGCTTTGTTTGTATAGGGAAATCCATTATGGGATGCTTAATAAAACAAAGGATGCCTCCAATGGATAGCTTAATCGGCTAGAGACCACGCTTCAATTCATAATTGAGAGGTTGTTAGTTTGAATCCCTTTCTCATCTTCTTGTGTGGACAAGTAAAAAAAAAAAAAAAAGATGAAGGATAGCAAATTTCTTATGAATTGGATTGTAAGAATTTTTTCGATGCCGTCAGTAAAAGTGTTACGTAATTTTTAAGCATGTTAAAAAAAATAACACCCGCTTAATTCTCATATGTTAAGAAATACGGATAAGAAAAAGATTCACAGCCGGAATTAACTGAAAATTTGTGTCCAAAAAATAAATTCTCCGTTATGAAACATTTTTTTTTTTGTTTGACGTGCCGTTACGAAACTTTGGGTCAAGTATTACATCATCATCAGAAGATTTTTAAGCGTTTGAGGAGGTCCTACTTCAATCGTCAGCGTTTACGTCGGTCCAACCTCCACAATATTGTAAAAACATTGATATTTAATGTTTCTTCTAAGAAACGATAGATATGATATGTTAGAAAAAGGAAATATATATACGTACTTTAAGGCATTTTCTGTGGATAGATCGAGTACATAAAACTTTTTAGTATACGTAATCACATATATATGAAAAGAAGAAGTCTTCAAGAATAATAATTTAGAATTGTGATAAATAACAGTCTAAAATGTTGACAGATGTCACTTTAAATATAGTATATAAAAACAAATTAAACCAACGTATATTAGAGATCTGAATCAAATATGATTTTTTTTGGTATCATAATATTAATAGGTTAAGTGTTATTAATTTTCAAATCAAATAAAGAAACAAATAAATTTAAATCAAATCATATTGAGGAATTTAAAGCAAACAACAAATTTAGTACAGTGCATCTAAAATTCTTCTTTCTCAAGATATACTATATATAAAAACAAAAAGGGATAACTTCACAAAAGGGTATCGAACTATATGCCGTTTTGACAAAATGACACTAAACTTCAAAAACTGTCGAACCCGGGTATTCAATTATCATAAACCCTCACTTTAGGGTATTCCGTCTGGTTCAGGCGTTAAAACCAGACAGAATTACAATCACGTGACATACACGTGACTTTTTCGGCCGTTTCTACCCGTTTTCCCCTCAATCATCAGTTCTGTATACATTCTATTGCTCATATGGGCAAAACAGATAGAAACGGGCGAAAAAATCACGTGCATGTCACGTGATTGCAATTCCGTCTGGTTTTAACGACTGAACTAGACGGAATACACTAAAGTGAGGGTTTAGGATAATTGAATACCCGGGTTCGACAGTTTTTGAAGTTTAGTGTCCTTCCGTCAAAACGGTCTATAGTTCGATACCTTTTTGTGAAGTTATCCCAAACAAAAATTTAGATCGAAAAAAAGTTAGTTGCGAATCTTAAAAGGTAAAAATCATTTGTGATAAATGTTAATTTGTATCTCATAAATCAATAGATTTTGATGATTTGATTATCGTAAATTAAGGGATTTGTTAATCTTAATCCAATGGACATTGTGACATCCCACATCGCCAGAGTATGTGAATGAAAATGTACTTATATGTATAAATACATTATTTTTGACATATCGCATTTTAAAGCTGTAATGGTTATGAACCTGTTGGGGATAAAAGTAAATAGTCATAATCCGATCAATACGTACTCTAATTAGTCCAAGTATAGTTTGATCAGTAGTCTTATTCCTGGTGGAATTGGAATAGGACTCATGGTCCAATCAGATAAGAAGAATGATCAGATCAGAAGTCTAAAATGATATCAGATTAGGAGTCTAATAAATGAAAAAGTCAAATTAGAACTCTGACACCAGTTCTAGAGCAACAAGGAGCATGAATACTAATTCAGGTTTGACTCAATCTCTTTGCCTATAAATAAGCCCATACCCCGAGTATAAGCTAAAACTCAATTTTTTATACATGTACAGAGTATTATTTTCTCACAGAAACTAATTTAAGCATAGGGGAGGACCCTTATATATATATATATATATATTTTTTTTTTTTTTACCTTTGTTTCAACTCTTAATTTTATTATCAGTTTTTAAATTATTATTATTATTTTTTTTAAAAAAAACCTTTCAGAAACAATCCGTACATTGTTGGGAGGATTAGAATTTAGAAGGTAGGGCGAATCTGTGAATTGAATTAGTCAGGGTAGGTGGGTACGTATTTGGTGATGTCTGTCGTCTGATCAGAATCGACTCTGTTGTTTGTTTCCTAATTGGCGTTATCTTCCATTAAATGTCAAAAAGTGGTTCATTAATTTCACATTACTTGAAATACGTACCCAAAAGTCAAGCAAATGCAACGATCCGGTAAACCTTCCTTTAATTTGTTCAAATGGAACCTGCCCGCCCGCCAACCCCACGTAATGTGTAGAATGAAGTATAAAGAAAAGAAGAATATATATAGAAGAACATTTTTCTCAACAACTTATAATTAAAACATTGATAAAAAGAAGATTAATTCTCGGACACAACTTCTGATGTTCAAACTTGTTAGCTGAAATCTAATGGACTCCACGTCAAATCAAGGGAAAACATTAACACATAATTTAAGTCAAACCACGTTTCCTATATTCATGTTACACAGAATCAGAGACGATGGATGCTAATTGTTATACAAGGAAAGCCAAGTGCTGGACCCTCTCCCCCACAAACACAAAATGGAGAAGCTCGCAATCACCCATGTCTTGTCACTACAAAAATTTTACCATTTTAACGCATGTCTATAGTACCGGTTACTATAGACACGCGTCCAATTTGACACGTGTCTTAGGAGACACGTGTCAAATTGTAACATATTCACAATTGGACGCATGTATGTTATACACGTGTCAAAATTTGACACGCGTATTAAATACACGCGTCGAATTAGACACTTGTATTTAATACTCGTGTCCAAATGGACACGTGTAATAATACACGCGTCCAATTGTGAATATGTTACAATTTGACAAGTGTCTCCTAAGACACGTGTCAAACTGTTATTTTTTCCCAAAAATATATTAAAAAAAAAAATTGTGTTGTGTTAATTTTTTTTTTTTAAAAAAAAAAAAAATACTCTTTATCTTATTAACCATACAAATCTGTGAAAATATGGTGTACATAACTTATACACATAAAATTAGGTTTGAAAGCTATATGCTATATGTAAATTCTATGCTTGGAATTTATACTTTTTAGGTTCCTTATTTATATATATATAGTATACTAATAAGTACGTAAACCCTAACCTAATTTACATATTGTACTATATGCATAATTAAACAAATTTGGTGCTATATATATAATTAAACCAAATAGTTCAAATTAGGGTTTAGTTTTGTACACCATCTACGTTTAGAAACAAAAAAAAAAAATTAAAACATAACAAAGTTGAAAAACCTATAATTAATACTATATATATAGATATGCATGCATGTAAACGGTTTAGAAACTATATACAGTAACCTTGCTATTTATGACTATATATAGTAAATGCAACTATTTTGAGGGTTCCCCGCTACATAATGAATTAAATACTTATGGTTTAGTCCATTATATAATACATACACTTAAGGTTAGGGTTAGAGTTTATAATTATATATAGTATATACACTTAGGGCTAGGGTTTATACCTATATATAGTATATATAGTATATAAACTTAGGATTAATATATATTTAAAAGTGTACAATAATGACACGTGAAAAATATATTGACATTATTATTCATAAAATGTAAATATAGTATATACACTTAAACTTAGGATTTATAGCTATATATAGTATATATACTTAGGGTTAGGGTTTATCGATATATATATAGTATATACACTTAGAGTTAGTGTTTATAGCTATATATAGTATATATACTTAGGGTTAAGGTTTATCGCTATATATAGCATATACACTTAGGGTTAGAGTTTTATGGTGTATAGGTATATATAATATATACACTTAAAGCTATGGGTTATAATTTAATTGATTTTACATTTTATGAATAATAATGTCAATATATTTTTCACGTGTCATTATTGTACACTTTTAAATATATATATATATATATTAAATCATGAGCAGTTCAAAATTAGATTGTTCTGACATATATAGTACATATACTTAGGATTATGATTTATAGCTATGTATATAGTACACGTACTTAGGGTTATGGTTTATCGCTATATATAGTATATACACTTAGGGTTAGGGTTTTAGGGTTTATAGGTATATATAATATATATACTTAAAGTTATGGGTTATAATTTAATTGATTTTACATTTTATGAATAATAATGTCAATATATTTTTCATGTGTTATTATTGTACACTTTTAAATATATATATTAAATCATGAGCAATTCAAAATTAGATTGTTCCGATATATATAGTACATATACTTAGGATTATGATTTATAGCTATATATATAGTACATTTACTTAGGGTTTAGTTTTATAGCTATATATATATATAGTATATACTTTTGGATAGAGGATTAGGGTTAGGGTTTATGACTAGATATAGTACGTACGCTCAGGATTATAGTTTATAGCTATATATAGTCTAGCACTTAGGGTTAGAGTTTAATTTTATGGTTAGGTTTTAGTTTTTATTTTTTATTTAGGGTTTAATACAGTATATATACTTAGTGTTAGAGTTTAATTTTAGTATATATACTTAGTGTTAGAGTTTTAATTTATAGTTTACAGTTTAGTTTTAGCGCTTAGGGTTTAGCTATATGTACGGTACATACATTTAGGGCTGCATGGGTTTGTATTTGTATTTACTTGAATAAATTATATATATATTTATTCATATATTATTTTATATATAATTATAATATATTTTTTTATTAAAAAAAAACTACAATTGGAGACGTGTATTGAAATACACGTGTCCAATTGTTTTTCCAGGTTTGGCGCGCGAGACTTCTCCCGCGCGCCACCTGGCCAACACCAACGCACGTTTATTCAAATTTTAGATTTTTTAAATTATTATATTATTTTATATAATAATTTATATATATTATATAGAAATGGGTAGCTTCCAGAGGAAGCTACCCATTTCTCTTACGTTCTCTCTCTCTCTCTCTCACCCCGTACATCGAGCTCAGCCGGCCGGCGTGGTGATCGTCGGCGCACGAGCATCTCTCTCTCTCACCGACTCTCTCTCTCTCTCTCTCTCTCTCTCTCTCTCTCTCTCCACCGGGACTACTCTCCGGCAGCTCCTTCTCCGGCCGTGCGTGAATTTGCTCCGGTATTTCCCTCATTTGCTCTCTCTGTATACCGGTTTCTACATATAACATTTTGGTATATTTTGCAAACGTCGATTTTTTTGGTATATTTTGTTCCTCCAAATATGCAGATATATACCTGCATATTTTGTCCATAGACCCAATTTGGCAGTGAGTATAATTTCCCTCATTGTTTGTATTTAATTTTTTCTTCTACATGTATATCCGCCCGAGTATTTTTTCTCCATGTTCAGCATATTTTTTCTTCTCATGATTTTTTATTTGTTCTATTATTTTATTGCAATGTTACTGAATTTTTATACATATAATTTTGTTTTTGCCTTTTTTGTAAAGGACTCCTGCATTTCGGTTTTGGTGTTTTTTTTTTAATATATATATATATATTTGGTTAGTACATTTTTGATGAAATTTTTGTGTACACCTTTGTATTTTTTGTGTCATTTAGGGTTTTATTTATTAATTTTTTTTTTTTTATGAAGCTTTGTACTTTTACACTATGTTGTTGTGTTTTTATTGTTTTTAATTTTTTTGTTTTAAATGTTGATTTGAGAGGTTTTATATATATTTATTTTAGTGTGTTATTATGAATTCATGAGTTTTTTTTGTTAGTGGAAAAAAAATCAAACAATATCGCATATTAGTTTAGCGTTTTATACCAACGATGACACTTTTGAAAATGATAAATGGAAACAAAAAAAAGAAAAGAAAAACAAACCATTGGTTTGAATATGGAAGAAAAACAATTAAATTGTCCGTCTACTTTTTAAGAAATACCTAAACTGTAACCCTAAACTTTAAATCTCATAACCGTAAAACCAACACAAACCCTAAAAAAAAACACCAACACTTTCTAAAAAAAAAACCCTAACCCTAAACCCTTAAAAAAAAAAAAAATTCCTACACTTTCTAAAAAAAAAAACCCTAACCCTAAACCCTAAACCCTAAAAAAAATAAAAAAAAATAAAAACCCTAACCCTAAACCCTAAACCCTTATAAAAAAACTAAAAACTAAAACCATAAACGTTAACCCGAAACCATTAAAAAAAAAAATAAATCCTACACTTTCAAAAAAAAAAAAACCCTAACCCTAACCCTAAACACTTTACCCAAAAAAAAAAAATCCTACACTTTCTAAAAAAAAAAACCCTAACCCTAACCCTAAAGACTTTACCCAAAAAAAAAAAATCCTACACTTTCTAAAAAAATACCCTAACTCTAAATCCTAAACCCTAAACCCTAACAAACCCTAAACCCTAAACCCTAACCCTAAACACTTTACCAAAAAAAAAAGTCCTACACTTTCTTTAAAAAAAACACTAACCCTAAACCCTAACAAACCCTAACACATAAACCCTTATAAAAAAAAATAAAAAAAACCATAAACCCTTAAGAAAAAAAAAAAAATCCTACACTTTCAAAAAAAAATGTCCTACACTTTCTTAAAAAAAAAAACTAACCCTAAACCCTAACAAACCCTAACACATAAACCCTTATAAAAAAAAAAAAAAAAAAAAAACCATAAACCCTTAAGAAAAAAAAAAATCCTACACTTTCAAAAAAAAAAAAAAAACCTAACCCTAAACCCTAAACCCTAACAAACCCTAAACCCTAAACCCTAACCCTAAACACTTTACCAAAAAAAAAAGTCCTACACTTTCTTTAAAAAAAACATTAACCCTAAACCCTAACAAACCCTAACACATAAACCCTTATAAAAAAAAAAAAAAAAAAAACCATAAACCCTTAAGAAAAAAAAAAAAATCCTACACTTTCAAAAAAAAAAAAAAACCTAACCCTAAACCCTAAACCCTAACAAACCCTAACCCTAAACCCTAAACCCTTAAACCCTAAACACTAAACCCTAAAAAAATATCCTACACTTTCTAAAAAAAAAACCCTAACACTAAAAACAAAAATCCTAACCTTAAACCCTAAACCCTAAAAAACTAAAACCCTAAACCCTAAACCCTAATCCTAGATCCTTTAAAAAAAAAAAAAAATCCTACACTTTCTAAAAAAATACCCTAACCCTAAACCCTAAACCCTAAACCAAAACAAACCCTAAACTCTAAACCCTAAACCCTTAAAAATAAAAAATCCTACACTGTCTAAAAAAAATTCCCTAACACTAAAAACTAAAACCCCAACCTTAAACCCTAAACCCTAAAAAACTAGAACCCTAAACCCTAAACCCTAATCCTAAACCCTTAAAAAAAAAAAATTAATCCTACACTTTCTAAAAAAAATACCCTAAACCCTTTAAAAAAAAAAAAAAAAACAAATTCTTACACTTTCTAAAAAAAAACTAAAACCCTAAACCCTAACCCTAAACCCTTTAAAACAAAAAAAAACAAATTCTTACACTTTCTAAAAAAAAACTAAAACCCTAAACCCTAACCCTAAACCCTTTAAAAGGGAAAAAAAGTCGTACACCCCATGTTGCGTGACATGCACAATTTTTTTTACAAGTTTATACTATAAGACGTATGATTTGTCTCGGTCTCTTAACCCTATACAGAGAAATATGGACAAGTCTTGGATGTCAGCACCTAGGGGTACGACACGGTATAACGATGGGTGTAGGGCGTTTGTGGCATTTGCCGTTAGTAACTGTACGGCGATTGATGGCAAAATTTACTGCCCATGCAAGTATTGTCGAAATAACCAGCGTCACACTCCAGATTACGTTCTTGCCCACCTGACTGGAGGTAGGGGGATGAATCCGGGATACAATTTGTGGTATATGCACGGTGAGACTACGACTGGGTCCGCTATTCCTGGTCAGTGTTCGAGTTATCACAGTAGCACAGATACCGCTGCCTGTAGCACTGAACATGGTGAAGTCACAGAACATGAGGGTGTGGCCGTGGAACAGGATGATGACATGCACGCCATGTTGCGTGACGCCTTCGGCGTGCACGATGTTGCTGAAGCCGTCATGACGGATCCGCAACAAGTTGACGAAGATACCTCTTGCGGGGACGCATTGAAGTACCAAGCATAGTAAATTGAGTGCTACTGTACACATGTACAATTTAAAGTGCGTTGGAGGTATTAGTAACAAGATATTTTCAGACATTCTCGAATTTATCAATCAGCTGTTGCTTCCTTGCAATGAGGCATTTCTAGATAACACGTATGAGGCGAAAAAGTTCCTAAGTGGCATGGGTCCCGGGTATGAGAAGATTCCGGTGTGCTGTAATGACTGTATGTTATTCTGGAAAGACAATAAAGAATTAGATTCATGTACCGTATGTGGAGAATCTAAGTGGAGGGCTGATACACATATAGATGAGGATGGTGAGGTCATATCAGCGAGCAAAAAATGTCCGGTGAAGATCTTGAGGTGGTTTCCACTCATCCCACGGTTACAGAGGTTATTCATGTCTGAGCATACTGCGCCCCATATGAGATGGCATGCAGAAGGCCGCACTAGGGATGGCGTATTGAGGCACCCGGCCGACGGTGAGGCATGGAGATCGTTTGACATTTTACATCCAGATTTTATGGCAGAGAGTAGGAACGTCCGGCTTGGTTTGACAGCAGATGGATTTAATCCATTTGGGAACATGAGCACATCCCACAGCACATGGCCCGTAATGCTTGTGCCGTACAATTTGCCACCTTGGATGTGCATAAAACAGTCGTCCTTCATCCTGTCCCTGGTTATCCCTGGACCGAGCTCACCAGGTATGGATATTGATGTTTACCTTCAGCCATTGATTGATGAGTTGCTGGAACTGTGGAATGTAGGGGTACGAACATTCGATGCTTCAAAGAAGGAAAATTTTATTATGCGATCCCAGTTGATGTGGACAATAAACGACTTGCCAGCGTATGCAGATTTATCTGGTTGGCCTAACAGGGGTGCGAAGGCATGCCCTTGCTGTATGCAATCGACACGTTCTATACGCTTAAAGAACGGATGTAAATTTTGCTATATGGGGCACAGGAGATACTTGCTGCCTGAACATCTGTGGCGGCTGAACAGGAGAACATTTGACGGTACTAAAGAATTTGACAGCGCGCCGATTGTGCCATGCAAAGACGAGGTCCTCCAACAGTTGGGCGGAGTTGCGTTTGGGGATGAGATCGCGGGTAAGAAGAAGAAACGGAAGAAGCGGAAGAAGGGTGCAGGGAGTTCCGATGTTATATGGAAGAAGAAAAGTATCTTTTTCAGATTGCCGTATTGGAAAGACAATTTGCTTCGGCACAATCTTGATGTTATGCACATAGAGAAAAATGTCATGGACAATATACTTGGCACTATTTTGGATATAAAAGGGAAAACGAAGGACAACTTGGCAGCTCGGCTGGACTTGCAGGAAATGGAGTTGAGACCTAAGTTGCATCCGTTCACGGCCGCAAATGGTAAAACGTATATTCCCGCTGCCTGTCACACCATGTCTAGAGAGGATAAAGAAAATTTTCTGAAGGTTCTTCGAAATGTGAGGGTCCCGGACGGATACGCTTCGAACATTTCACGATGTGTTCGGCTCAAGCACCGTACAATTTCCGGCTTGAAGAGCCATGATAGCCACATACTGATGCAACAGCTTCTCCCAATTGCACTGCGTAAGTCATTGCCAGATAAAGTTGTTAGACCTCTTGTGGAGATTTCTGCATTTTTTAGAGGCATATGCTCAACCAAGCTATCACAAGAAGATATGGACCGACTGCAGGGTGACGTCTGTATCACTTTGTGCAAGCTAGAACAGATATTCCCTCCAGGGTTTTTTACCAGCATGGTCCACTTGGTCGTGCATCTTGTGCGCGAGTGTAGACTCGGCGGACCCGTGCAGTATAGATGGATGTACCCGGCAGAGAGGTAAAATTCGGCGTAATATGTATATATATATATTTCGATTTAATTGTAACCCTAATTGACGACAATTAAATTGTCGTGTATGTGTGTACACCAGGAGTCTTGGGAATTTCAAGTCTAATGTGCGCAATAAAGCAGCTCCTGAGGGGTGCATTGCGGAGGGGTACATAGCGACCGAGCTGGTAACGTTCTATTCAAGGTATCTGAATAACGCACCAACATTCCACAACAGACCTCAGAGAAATCCTGATGGATCCAAGGGGGCGGGCACGCGTGTTACCCTGAACCGGTTGATAATGCACCAGATTCATCGTTATATTGTGTTCAACTCTGAAGAGTTTCACAATTTGCGGACGTAAGTAGTGTTCTTATATTTAACAGAATTCGAATAAAAGTATTAATAACAATTATTACATAATTGTATACGCTGAATGTAGGATGCACAAAGACGCGCTTAGGCGATCATGCACTATAGATCGCATTACGGAGGCTCTTATTGAAGCACAACATTATGAGCAGTTCTGCGAATGGTACCGTCCATATGTAAGGAAATAGTTGTAATTTTGAAATTGGATAAATTTATGCGGGTTCAATATAATTACCCAATGTGATGTTTAATATTTGTAATTATAACATAGGTCGATGGCCTGGACGATCAACGTAGGGAGGAATTGGGCCACAACTTGGTTATGCGTTGTAGAGGGCTAAAGGAGACAGCGGTCAAGTACAACAGGTACGTGGTAAATGGGAAATTGTTTCGCACGCTTGCCCATGATGTGGGAAGGAAGACTCAGAACAGCGGCGTATGTGTTCCTACCGTTGAAGGCGAAACGTACTACGGGCAGTTAACCGATATAGTTGAGGTTGAGTACTATGACAGGACTACGTACGTCCTATTTAAGTGCAATTGGGCAGACCCCACGATGGACAGAGGATTCACAATAGACGAGTATGGCCTAGTGTTTGTCAACTTCAATCACCTCGTCCACAGGGGAGAACTGATTAAGGACGAGCTGTACGTGCTTACATCTCGGGTGGATCAAGTATTCTACGTAGAAGATGGAAGGAACCCAAATTGGGTTTGTGCGGTTAGGACCAAACCGCGCAACGTGTACGACGTTGGCCAGGGGGATTGGAGTAATGAGGATGGTACAACCTACCATGAGTGCGTACCGCTCGTACTAGCCACTGATGACCTACCCGATACGAATGATGAATTCGAGTACGACAGGCCCGACATTGATCTGATTGAAGCTCCCGTGATACAATGATTGATGTATTTGTTGTGAGTATAATTAGCTTGAACTCAATACACTTGACTGATATATATATTGTTTGTACAATTCGCTTGAACTCAATACAAATTTTTATTATTTGCATAAATTTCGTTGTATAATTTGCATATTCATTAAAAATATATTAAAAAAACATATTCTAATTAATTTGTCTACATTTGTTCGCAGGTATTGATGGACCAGAGACCCCCTCCTTATGCATATCGGGCACCTCGCCCACCCGTGCCCCCCATGACCACGCCCACTGATTCGACGGCATTATATACTGCGGCGTGGCCACACCACCCAGACGGGGCTTATAGACCATTGTTGCCGGGTACGGTGGTCGTGCCCACGTCAGATCACGGGTAGACCAGCACAGCTGGACCTGCAGCTCTCCATTGTCGGAGCTGCCGACATTATCTCAGATAGGGTTCACCCAACCGGGTAACGCCTATCGATGGTGGGTGCGATAGGGGATGGGGTCAAAGGGTTATGCGCCGTACTTTCCGTATACGTATAGTGTACTGTCGACGTGTAACCCTGATTGTGAGACGCAGGATGGTAGATTTCCACTGTCACAGACCGGGGAGATGCAGATGCCGGCTGTGGGGTTGGGACAGATACCGGCACAGGCGGCGATGCAGGGCCAGATTTTGGGGGCGAGACAGATGCCAGCATCGGGGGCGAGTCAGGGCTCGGGGCATGTAGAGAGCCAGATGCCTTTATCTGGTGAGAGCCAGGTGCCACTTTCCGGTGAGAGTCAGATGCCAGATGTGGGGGGGAGCCAAAGTACCCATGAGGAGGACGTTGCGATGTTGGGTACCGATCAGTTGGCCCCCGGTAGCCCCCAGGATATGGATTCAGATGATGATCAGCAGCATCCACCAGCCGGAGGGGTTGGCGAGGAGGTTGCAGGCGACCCAGCGACCCAGCACATAGAGATTGAGCAGATTCGGTTGATGGGTAAGTACATATTTAGACATCCTTAAAACTCATATTATGTTACCAAATATTTTTTTTTGTTTGGAAAAAAAATAACTATTTGATTACAATTTGTTTATATATATATGTTTTTTAGTGTTAACCAATTAAATGTTGAATATTTTTTTCATTAGGGTACAACCCAGACGGAACCATATATTATGAGGTGATTAAGGACCCAGAGAGAAACTGGGTGCTCCCGAGGGGGAAGAAGGTTGTATTGCAGTACAATGCTGCTATACAACCTGTAGGACGAGCCTGCAATCGTTTTCGGCGGGCTGAGGGCAAGCTGATCAGGAGTGGGTCCTACATACACATGCGGGATGAATGGGCGAGGGTAAATAAGCAGATTAAGCAGGCAATGTGGGACGCGCTGATGGTATGTTTATGAATATAATTTAATTATTTATTTGAATTAAACTTGAGATTAATTTTTTTCTTGAAGTTTTTAAACCTATAATGCTTTGATTGAATGTGCAGGAGGAGTTCTATCTACCTGTATCAGTAGACGCGCACAGGGCACAACAGGAGGCGTAGAATGATATTGGCCGTAAGCACCGCTCGTGGAAGTTGAGGTTCAAAACCAAACTATGTATTGGAGACGGTGACACGCCCGAGAGTATGTGTGCGAGAATGTCGGACAATTTTTTTGTGCAGTATGACGCAGCAGATGTAGAGTTCCTGCTGAGAGATTGGTGCACTGAGCATAAAAGGGTATGTAGGCCAAAAAAATGTTGTGGTTTTTTAATAACAGTTCATTTAATTTTAGTTTTAATTTAAGTGTGTCAATGCTTACATTTTTATTTTCATGTTCAATGCGTAGGCAACATCTGAACGGATGAAGAGGCTGCGGGAGCAGAATGACCTTCCCCATTGTACGGGATCTAAAATTTATGCCAGATTTAATCACGAGGAGGTATGAAAAAATATATGTTTATGTTTTTAATATTTGTTGCTAATTGTTTTTCTTTTTCTTTATACTATTTTTATCGCTATCTGTTTGTTATATATGTCAACTGCATGACGACAGACATGTACATCTGGCACGCCCCCTACTCGCGCCGCGTCGTTCGTGAAGACCCACACAAGGAAGGACGGCACTTACGTGAACGAACGTACACGGGTCCTATGCGTATGCTACTGATTTAATTTACTAATATTTTTAAATTATGTGTGATATGTCATTATTCAATATATGAGTTTTTCATGTTGACGACGTACATGAGAGGATGACGCAGAGTTTATCCAGTGATCCAGTCGCTACGCAAAGCGTTTCTGCAGACACGGTGCGTTGGGCACCGAACGACGCTTACGAACAGGCGGTTGGGAGGCCTGAGTATGCAGGGAGGGTTTGGCAGGTTGGGCCGAACGTCACACCTGTTCGGGGGACATGTTTCTCATATAGGCCTCGGTCACAGAGGGGACCATCTCAGGGCACGTCTCGGGATTGGGCCGAACACGCTCGGAAGATGGAAGAGATCCAAGCGGAGCTACGGGCTGAGCGAGTGAGGCATGACCTGTTGGAGCAGCGCATGCAGCAGTTCGATGCCATGGAGCAGCGCATGCGACAGTTTGAGGTCTTCATGTCCTCCATGGGAGCATCAGCACCATGTCTTGGTACTCAGTCTTCACCTGCACACGTAGGTAGTACGTCGTCTGTTAGTAGTGCATCTGCAGGTATGATTTATATTCTGTATAGGACAAAATTAATTTCAATTTGTTTTAATTACCCCTTTAATTTTGCAAGTGATATTATATACTTTAATTGTCTATATTATTTGCAGGTAATTCGACAACGGTTGGTACGTTGTCGCCTGTTGGACGACGGCTGAGCCAGCACTCCACTGTCGCTACACCTTCGCCCGCTACACCATTCCTTGCGCAGCAATCGCCGGTTGGCGAGAACACGCCTGGGACGGTACCTCGTGATTCGCAGGGACGCCCTTCAGATTTGTAGATATTTTGTGTAATTAATTTTTATTTGTAAATATTTGCGTAATTAACGAATACGTTATTAACTATTGGTTTGTGTAATATGATTTTGTGCTGTTTTTGGGTAAAATCAATATTGCGTTATTTGTGGTCGGAAATAATAAAATTTGAAATAACGAAAATTTATTAAACCAAATAATTTTAAATAACCAATAACAAAATTAAATTGAAAAAAAATTCCAAATTGAATTTTTTATTTAATTATTTAATCGTATTTTTAATTTAATTTAAAAATACAATTAAATAATTAAATTAAAAATTTATTTAAATGAAAAATTCAATTTGGAATTTTTTTTTTTAGAAATAACCGGTTTGACACGTGTATTGTGATACACGTGTTTGTCAGTTTGACACGTGTATCACAATACACGTGTCAAACCGGTGTGACACGTGTATTGAGATACACGTGTCAAATTTGATACGTGTATGAAAATACATGTGTCAATCCGGTTTGACACGAATATTTAAAATACTCGTGTCAAACGGTTTGACACGTGTATTTGAAATACACGTGTCAAACCGATTTGACACGTGTATTTGAAATACACGTGTCAAACCGATTTGACACGTGTATTTGAAATACACGTGTCAAATTGTGCAGTTAATGACTTGCACATCTGACACGCGTCTCACGCGTGTCAAAATGCACGTGTCTAACTGTTTGACACGTGTACGAAACTGTACACGTGTCAAACTGTACGTGGCTATTTACATGCATTTTTGTAGTGTGTTCTGCACTTTCTTTCTTCTTTTTGCTTTGAATTCATACATAGCAACATCTCACGAAGTTGGTAAGCCTATATATTTATATATAATATACATATATATTTAGCTAGTTTTGATGAAAGAAATGACGTCGTTTGTTGATGGAAGTGCAGATGATGAGAGAGAGTTTGATTATGGTGAAAGAAGCGAGAAAGGACCAGCTCGATGGGGAGAGCTTCACAGGGAATGGAGCCTGTGTAAAAATGGATCAATGCAGTCTCCAATTGATTTGCTGGATGAGAGAGTTGAAGTTGTTTCCCATTTAGGGAGACTTCAGAGGAATTACGGTCCCTCCAATGCCACTCTTACCAACAGGGGCCATGACATGATGGTAAGCAAAAGGAGATTGATCAGGATGATCAATACAAGTAAACCCAAGTTTTTTTTACACAAAACTTCACTTATATTACCACCCCGGCATGATCTTTCATCATTTTAACAATCATATCCTTAAAAATTAACTTTTTTTTTTCTTCTTTTTTCGAATTATTTGTGTAGCTGAAATGGGATGGCGGTGCAGGATATATTGAAATAAACGGAACAAAATATGTACTCAAACAGTGCCACTGGCACTCGCCTTCTGAACACACCATTAATGGCCAGAGGTTTGCTCTGGAGGCGCACATGCTTCATGAGAGCTTAGATGGAAAAATTTCTGTTGTTGGAATCTTGTACAAGATTGGACGCCCTGATTCTTTCTATCATTAGTAAGTAACACTACAGAAAACATCCATGATCACTTTTCATTCTCTCTCTTACTGAATCTCTGATGGGTTTTGTGTTTTTGAATAGCTGATGGATCATTTAGCAGCCATTACCGATACTAGAGAAGCAGTCACTGCCGCGGGTTTTGTCAACCCAAAGAGTATAATGATAGGCAGTAGAAAGTATTACAGATATCTTGGCTCCCTTACAGTTCCCCCATGTACAGAAAATGTTGTGTGGACTGTGGTAAAAAAGGTTTGCTTTCCTTTCAACTTCATAGACTTCAATGTTACTATCCAAGTCCCACATTTTCAGGATTTTCCTGATTTGTGAAGTTTATAAGTCATGTGCATCCCTGCATCAAAATTTGATCATTCAATTAACTCATCAGGTGAGGACTGTTTCACAAGAACAAGTTAAGTTGCTTCGTGTAGCCGTTCATGATGTGAGTAGCTAGCTATCTTTAAACATTTTCTATAAGATACATGCAAATGTGCAGGATTTTTTGAGGGCGGAAATCAAATATTTTTTAATTTTTTTTTTTATTGTTGTTGTTTTTCAGGATGCAGAAATTAATGCAAGACCATTTCAACCAATAAACAGGCGCCCAGTGCTTCTTTATAGACCAAGTGAAAGCAAATAGGATTGATTAAATTTTTTTGATTTTACATTCTTTTAGAAGTGGCAGAAATATATATGTTGGGGGTTGAACCAATTATATATCTTCATCAACACATTTACTTACTCCTTAATTAGGCCCTTGATTACCTTGTACTTTTCAGTCAGACTCTATGGTTCTCCCCTTTATAGTGAACATGTTGGGACATGGTGATGCTTTGATGTACGTAGGATACTGTGTCCTTGTGTATTCAGGTATTCATATATACTAAATAAATATATATATATATACTCATTTTTTTTTTATTGTTAAGAAGCGCTTTGCATGGTATTCCAGAGATTTAATCAGGCAGAAGTTCCGAATACTCCGATTATAAAAAAGAAAAAGAAATGACTGATAGATAAGTGAAGAGCATGGGAAAGCTGAAAGGTAGTTGCCAAAGGAGCTTGCCATCAACCCCTAACCCCTCATTGGATCAGATTAGAGAAGTTTCGAGGATCTAATTTCCATGAACAAGGGAGAAGCTTGAACAAAGTTGATACAACGTAACCCTCGCAAAAAACACATTTACATTAAGAACGGATGAATTGAGAGATAGCAAACTACTAATTATAAATCATATGGTAATTACCTTTTAATGAATAATTCGCCTTAATTTACTTCTCCTTAGCTAGAAAGCAATCACCTCTAACCCAAAAAAAGAAAAACTCTTCGAAGTTGCAAAGTTTCTGTAACGAGTATATTAAATAAGTAGGCTTTGGCCTTAGTAGCTTAGTGGGCCAGGCTTAGTTTACCCTTAGTAATAATGGGTTTGCGTTATGTGTATATAAAGGCCATTAGCCTAATTGTCGAGGATATGAGATTAGTGATTTGTTTATTGTGGTAAACTGGAGGCTGAGCAACTTGAATGCTTTGGAGACCGGACATCTCGAACAGTCTATTTCATTTTGTAATTATCGTTTATCAATTTAACAGAATTACACTGTTCTTTCATTTCTCATATCAATTCATCAATTCTTTCCATTTCTTTTCCAATTTCATTTACAATTCTGTAATTGAAACCCTAGAAATTAGTAACAAGTGAATAAACTTGTTACAGCTTCTCCAGGGACAACAAAATATGAAATTCTATCTATTTAAAATATGAAATTGAAATAGGCAAAAGATAAGGCAATTTTACATTGCTAGGCGAGAGTAGAAGTGAATAACACGCGACTACATGCAAAGCGCGATGTCACGCTCCCAAACCTAAATATAAGAATTGATAATGACGGTTATTATTCAAAGAAAATCTAATTGTATAAGAAAATAAAGGAAAATGCGGAAGGAATAAACAGACAAAAGAATTTACGTGGTTGATACCATGAAAGAAAAGATAATATAAATAAAATTAAAGCAGAATAATAAAATGTAGACAAGAGAATTTACTTGGTTTGGCCTATGACCTACATTTACATAATAATGCCCTAAGGGTTGCGTTGTTGCTCTTATTTACTTAATGGAAACTGTACAATGAAATGACATATTTATAGTTGAATGAGGCTAAGAATACAATAATTACATAATCAATATGTAACTTATGAGAATTACATAATCAATGTATAACATATGAAATTAATGAAAATAAATTATACATTAACAATTATGACACTCCACGAAAAACCTGCTAATCAAAATAACACTGCAAATTCATACTATCTAATAATAAAATATCAAGCAATACATGAATGTCCTCTGTTGGGGATAAAATCCCACTCAAGTCCATAAGTCTAATATTAGTACTCTAAGAAATTCTTTTTATTTATTTATTTTGATGAATGAATTTGTATTGACAAAGCAACAAAGAATTACAATACTTTTCAGCTACCAAGCTAGAACAATATATAGATGATATAACAAAGTATCTTACACCAAAACCTCGATCTTATCTTCCCATCAATATAATATATATTCTGAACTATGTATACCCAAATTACTACAAATCTCTACATTCACATTATTCTTTTTAAATTTTCCCTTCCCCCTAAGTTTGTTTCTCACTTCCCATACAACCTCTTGAAGCACTCTTTCCTCAGCTTTAGGTTGATTCTCATGTCTTAGATCATTCCTCTACTTAATAAGTAGTACATTGTTGCACTCCAACTCCAAGTAGTGGTGTCACGCCCCCGTTTTGGGATATAAGGGAAACGTGAGTTTGAGTACTAAAATCATATAAATGGAAGCGTGCATTTACAATATATAAATTTAAAACTTTCTATTATTATACCTTTCTATTAATAATCCTTTACAAGGTCATGAACTCCAAAAAAAAACAAAACATACTATACAATATTAGGGTTTGGCCGGTTCATCACGAACTATCGCTCTCAGCGAGGTCTATGCCCTTACAAGGAAAAGACTTCGTCTTACTGTTGTCATCTGGGAAGGGGTGGAGGAAAAAGGGGTGAGTTCGACAACTCAGTAAGGAAAATACAACACCAGGGGAATAAAACATGTTATAAACCTTTATGCCATAATCTTTAGTCATGCATAATGACAGATTATTCTACTCACTGATAAGAATTATTTTCACATATGATGAATTGCATAATGTAAATTGATTTATAACCTAAACCAATAGCATGTTGATTTTAATTTATTTTAGATGATTTAAGTGTTTTTAAATATATTAAGAATTATGATGATGTTTAGAAATATGATATATGATTTTAGATTGAGTATAAGTTGGAGATTCAAATTATGAAAATTGTCTGAGAAGTGTTATGCTAGGCTGTTTATGTTTTATAAGAAAACACATATTAAAGCATGATTCATAAATGAAATGTACTGTGTTAGGACAGGTGGCATAGCATATGAACAATTAAATAGAATTTGAAGAATATGAATAATGGTATAAGAATGACAGTTTATGTAGATTAACAAGATGAACAATTAAACAGATTTTCTAATGATTCAGTAAATTCTTTTATCAGTTTTCTCTTTAAACCTTCATCTGTGGTTTAACCCCTTATAGACTCTACACCGCCAATTCCCGTGAGCGGCGCACGTTGGCTTTGTCCAAAGGACCTATAGACTCAGCCTGTCGTCACAGAGAAGAGTCGCCGGGTTGGGGATCTTCCCTAGGTGAAGGCCAACCTCGGATGGTAGCACACACCGACTTACGGTATGCTTGCCATGCTACCCTATGGGTACCAATTCTAACTGTAGTAGTGCCTCAGGGTTAAACAATTACTGCACATGAACGTTTCTATGTAATTCTGTAGGCTCCGCTATAACTGTATACTTTGCTTTAAAACTGTATGAGCCGCGTTCATAACTGTAGTCATGTGCAGAATTTAAAACTTTATAATCTCTTTTCTTTCAAAACTGTATTCATAAATAGAGTCATATACTTTGGAATGCTCTATAATCATAATTTTCAAATGCTTTCTTTTTCATCATTGCAAGTATGCATAATTCTTAACTTTGAAATGCTTTTAATCATATCTGTGAGTATGCATAATTCATGATTTTGAAATACTCTCAATTATAACTGTAATTATGCATAAATCATAACTTTAGAATGCTCTTAATCATATTTGTATGCTCAAAAGTCTTAAACAATATCATATGAGTAATAAAGCTTGGCATTAAAAATCACATGAGCAACGCTTTGTAAAATTCCCCAACACTTTTTCAAAAGATTTATAATAAAATCTTGTTGGGGGTTTTTCGGTGTTGTATCCTCTTACCTGAACTTTCCATTAGCGTCAGGGTCGAGCTTCTACCTAAATAAAACATAAGGATGAATTTAGCGGGGCGTTCTGAAATATCAGTTGTAAGACTTAAACTAAATTATCCTATATACATAACTATCTAACTAAAACATAATTGAATACCCTATAGACAAATCAATAATCCTAAAACATAGCACATGGCCAATTCATCAAAATAATATTTAATCCTTTAACCAAAATATCGCACTCAATTACCCACCCAAACAGCTACTCCAAAAACGACATTTCAACCGGAAATTATACCCCAAAATTATCAATATTCCAAAATTACATATTCACGGCTAACCAAAACAATACATAGTCGGCCAAAGAACCCATAAACAGTTTCACAGCACAATCCTCCAAATAACATTCCAATACCTATCCAATTGAAACAACCCAAAACAAATCTCCAAAACACCATATGGCCAACATAGGAAATCTATTCTTTAAAATTCATCACTGATCCGGTTACTAACATACAAATACACTTAAATATTCATTCAGCTATTCTAACCTCAAAATCAGAATACCCATCACCAAAGGACAGTATTTCAGCCAAGATCAACACACAGGGACCACAATAATCACACCTCATAAACCTTAAATCAAAACAGGGGATTCATCCAAAATCACCTACACACATATACTCACTGCCTATACTGAACAGGGAACACAATCAGCACTTAAAGTACCCAAATTTATCTAAGCATCACGACAACCACTGGCTAGAGCAACCACCCACAGTGAACACACACATCACTGACCGGAAAAACCCACACAGAGAACACAATTCAAAACCATTCGGCCATCATCACCCAAAAACATAAAATCACCAATTAATAGAAAAGCCCCAAAATCATAAAACCCTAATTCCAAAATAATCACAAATCAAAATACCCAAGCTAGATCATAGGGTTTTTATACCTTGAGGATTTAATCCGAAAATCCACCGGAAAAGCCACCGACTTCGCCGGAAAAGCCATCGGAAAACGCACAGAAGAACCGGGTCTTCCTCTCGGGTCGTCGGGCCACCGGGTCGGGTTTTCGGGTCAGAGGCTTCGGCTTCGTGGATCGGCCGGAAAGTCGTCTTAGCTCGCCAAAAATCGGCGTCTAGCCGCCGGACATGGAGGATCGAACCTCCAGGAGGTTCGGGTCGCACGGGTTCTCCCGGATCCGTCGGGTTTGGCTCGCGGGTTGGGGGTTTCTCTCCTGGGTCTAGTGGGTTACGGCCCGCGGACTTCACGGCTTCACGATCGGGGCTCCTCCCTGGTCACGGGCTTCACCGGAAGTTGTGTCACCGGCGTTCCCTGGGTTCTGGGTCCACCGGGTCCTCTCTTCCCCGCCACTCTCTCCCTCTCGGCATCTCTCCCTTTCTCCCGCTCTCTGCTTCTCTCTCTCTCTATTTCTCTTCTCTCTAATCTCTCAATCTCACTCTCTCCCTCGATCTCTCATCTCAGTCTCACTCTCTCCCTCTCGCTGTCTCTATTTGCGGCAAGAAATAGAAGAATAGAAGAAGAAAGAAAGAGGAAGGAAGAAGATGCGGAAAGAAAGAAGAAAAAGAAGAATTAATAAGGGCAAGTCACTTGCCGTGCAAGTTCTTCTCCTTTTTTTTTTTCTTTTTTTTTTTAACTTATTGATTAAGTTACTTACTAACTAAGTTATAAATAAATACATATATTATTATTATTATTATTATGTCTAATAAATCTGGGATATTACAAGTGGTGTAAACTCGGAGCCGGTTCCCGGTTATTACTCGGTTATTGGGTAATAACCGAGAACCGGCTCTGGGGTCCTCAGTTATTGAATTTCAATAATCGGCTCTGGAATCGGTTACCCCAGTTAACTTGAGACCCCGGTTATTTGATTTTTATCTAGGTACTTGAGTGAAAACCGGTTATCCGGACCGGGTAGTAATTTTTTTTTATAATAAAAAAAAGAAATTACTCTTTGAGCCTAGTTTTAGTATTGGGCCTACTTTTTTGGACTTCATTTAAACTTTTTTGGTATTTATTTAAATTTTTTAGCCCATTTTTTAAGGTATTGGAACTAATTCAATCAAGAAATTTCAATTACTATAACAAAGAGAGAAATTTTCTCATTTGTGCCATCTTGAGACACATATATTATGCCCATTAATTGCAGATTTGAACTAAAAAACTCCACATCCATACATAATTACATATTAAAAATCCAAAAGTTCATAAACATATTAAATATTAAAAAAGTTCAAACCCAAAAGTCCATAAACATACTAAAAAAGTTTATAAACATATTGAACATATCTAAGCATGGTCCGGTTTCTGGCTTTCTGCAGCTCTGCTCTTAATCATCAATAACTACAATAGAAGAAAAAAAAAAAAACTTTTAACCAAGAAAAGAAAATTTCTTCGAAGTTGCAAAGCTTCTGTAACGAGTATATTAGATAAGTGGGCTTTGGCCTTAGTAGCTTAGTGGGCTAGGCTTAGTTTACCCTTACTAATAATGGGTCTGAGTTATGTGTATATAAATGCCATTAGCCTAATTGTAGAGGATATGAGATTAGTGATTTGTTTACTATGGTAAACTGGAGGTTGAGCACATCGAATGCTCTGGAGACCAGACATCTCGAAGATTCCATTTCATTTTGTAATTTTCGTTTATTAATTTTACAGAATTACATTGTTCTTCCATTTCTCACATCAATTCATCAACTCTTTCCATTTCTATACCAATTTCATTTACAATTCTGTAAACGACCCTAGAAATCAGTAACAAGTGAATAAACTCGTTACAATTGGTATTAGTATATTAGATAAGTGGGCTTTGGCCTTCGTCGCTTAGTGGGCTGGGCTTATTTTACCCTTAGTAATAATGGGCCTGAGTTATGTGTATATAAAGGCCATTAGCCTAATTGTAGGGGATATGTGATTAGTGATTTGTTTATTGTGGTAAACTGGAGGCTGAGTACCTCGAATGCTCTGGTGACCGAACATCTCGAAGAGTCCATTTCATTTTGTAATGTTCGTTTATCAATTTTACAAAATTAAATTGTTCTTCCATTTCTCACATCAATTCATCAATTCTTTCTATTTCTATTCCAATTTCATTTACAATTCTGTCATCAAAACCCTAGAAATCAACAAGAAGTGAATAAACTTTTTATAATTGGTTTCAAAGCCAATCAATCTACTGCACATGAAAATTAGAACAATAATAATGGCTGAAGAAACTGCGTTGCGGCTATAAGGGGATATGGTTTCACGATCGGAGTTCCTGGATGCTACGCATGCTCAAGCTGAAGCTACGAATAGACATGATGCGATGTTGCACGCATTGACGTCTGAAATGAAGAGTTTACAAGATCTGATATCTGGTCATCCCGGGCTTATCGTGAAAATTACAATTCAAGCGATGGAATATTGACGCCGAAGTCAGTCCAATTGGATTTTCCTCGCTTTGATGGAGAGGATCCGGAGACATGGTGTTGTTGTGCCGAAGAATTCATTGAATTGTACCGCACTCCGGCTGAACATTGTATTTCCATTTCCTATTACCATATGGACGGCCATGCTGTACGGTGGTACCGAGAATTACTAGCTAGCAAAAAGGTAACTGATTGGGAAGAATTGGTGCGGGCTATTCACACAACAAATTCGGTTCATGAGAACTTAGAAGCCCTAGACCAATTCACGAACGGAGAAGAGGAGAGGACAGATGAAATAATTCCATAATCTGACACAGATCCGGTTGAAAATATAAAACACACACTAATTCTAGCAACAGAGCTGCATGAAGACACCTACCGTTTGTTTGTTGAAATTTGATCCTCTCCCTTCCATTCCAGATCTGTTTGTTCTTTCTCAAGATGATGAAAACTTATGTGCTGAAAGGGGGAATTTGCATTTTGCACTCAGACACACAAAACATGAAGCGCAAAATCGGAAAATCTCAATTCGCATTGTGAGTCTTTTGTGCCTCAGTACTCGATGGAGAATGCAGTGGAGTTTGTTGTTTTGAAGCATAGATGGCGATGGAAACCAGAAACGAAAATGAGGATGAGGAGGTACTGCATGCAAGCTTTCTAACGGAAAACGCCTTAAGAATTTGCAGATTGATTGTTAGTGAAAAAATGAAACCAAGATATCAGACTTTGCTGACTTGGTTGAGAACGAGCGAAACCATCAGTTAATGCAGAATTTCGCTAAAGTTCAATATAGCACCGGAATGGGCGGCGATGGCAAATGTGACGACCCTTTTTTTTTTTTTTTGAGAACATACAAATGAATCATCACTGTGGCTCGACTATTTGTTACTCAACCAACATATGACACATACCCCATAATATGTACTTGATAATAAGAGTTACATCTAACAATGGAAAACATAAAGATACCGTTGATAAGCGTCGAATGTTGCACATTCAAGCCCCTTAACTTATATATGTTAATTCCTTAGCATTGTTAGTTGTTTGATTTTGTGTTGTTTTAATGTTTTCAGGTTTTAAATAAAGACGCAATTAATTCCATTAATTTTGGGCTTAAAGCACACTTTGAGAAGACTTAGAATATATGTTTAAGCTTAACCAATCATAATAGAAGACCTATATGATGTGGTTAAGTTTAATCAAATCAAGAGAATGATTAAATCGGAATTTCTCCATTAAGAGTCAAAATCGGATTAGATTCAAATTTGGATTCTGCACATGTCTCAGTGTTTGGATCATAACTTTTGCATCAGATATTAGATTATAATTAAATTAGTGGCGTTGGAAAGATAATAAAAAATGCAACAAATATGTTCGAAATAACTTTTCCCTAATTCAGACGGTTACTATGCCAAAATTTCCCCGCAATAAAAGACCGTAATTCTGGACGAATTTGAAATCCTTTTCCTACTTGGATTGAAGTTTCAACCTCCTACTTGGACAAGAAGACTCAAGAGATGATTTTTATGGAATTCCAAGAGCTTCTAGGCCTCTTCTAGTCCCTATAAATAGACCCCTAAGCTTCAAGAGAAGTGTGATTGTGCTTAGCTTTAGACAGAAATTCTTCTTGGAGGCTTGACAAGTTGAAGAGGAGAAAAACATGGCAGGAGACCATCCCAGCACCACGATGAGCGGCTAAATTCTTACAAGGGTGTTGATGTAGCCCTTTCCAAGTAACAATGGTTTAATTGCATTTTAATTTGGTATTTTCTATATGCATGATGGTTGTATAACTGTGAGAATTGATCTTAATGTTTATATTCAATCATTATGAATTTCTTATCTTGTCTAAGAAAGTCTTTTATATTGATTGAACTCAATCCTTCATATTTTCTGTGATTATGTGAATGATTTTTATACAACGGTTTTAATTGATATATAATCAAAAGGGTTAGATAGACCATGCCTAGGGAAGACGGATTGTACTACACCCTAGTTTAGTGTAATTTAGGTAGACAGTTCGTACCAACCGAAGATGGGTTAGACTATTCTATTGATTGTGTGTATCCTATTAAAGACGTAGCTAATCCATACCTAGGAAAGACGGGTCGTACTGCATCTTAGTGGTTAGGTGGATGATCCGTGCCAACCGAAGATGGATTATACTTATACTTTAGAGGTAATTTCTTGACTACTCGAGTGAGACGAGCCCTATATCATTCATAGTATGAATTTTCCTTGTTAATTTATGATTGACCATTGTTATGCGGTGAGTGGTGAAATCAATCCCCTATTCTTTATCTCATCCCTACTCTATTTACATTTATTTCTTTTACTTTTATGCACCATCATATGTCAGCGGGAAAGCACACTTATAACATAACTTGTTGTTTATATAAAAGAGCCATCAATAGTCTATCTGTTTAAGGCTTAATAACATTTACATCATATACCAAAAGAATGGCTACACAAAAGAATAAGTGACACGTAGGTCACGAGCCATATACCAAAATATACAAAATAAACAGAGTCGACATCTATGCAGCGTAACACATATAAACATAATCTGAATAGCGGAAAGCACATCTATAAAACATCAATTCTTAATTACACAAAAGAGTCATTATAACGTCTATCTGTTCAAGGTTTTAAACATAACATTACTAATTACATACCAAAAGGATGGCTCATTAAATACATGTGTCATAGGCGACATGAGTCATATACAAAATAGCTACAAAATGATGGACAACCTGTGGTCCAACAATTACAACCGTCGTGGTGAGCTTCAGCTGTAATATCTAAAGTATAGTGGTACGAGGTCATCATCTACATCTGTTGAACCTCCAGCCAAAGGAACATCATCTATACGGTTGTGGTGTTAGCCACATCTGTACAAGTGAAGGTATGAGTTCACTACCTCAGCAATATAAAACTCACTAAGTTTTCGCATAGAACCGACTTTTCATTTTATCATTCGTTTACAATAACAGCTACCACTTTTAGTCATGAAGATCCGTCCCTTGAAAACATATCGTAGCTGATAAGGTAAACACCGATATTTTAGACACTTGTGAAAGTATACTATGTAGTTGTAAATGTATATAAGCATTCCAATCTACTGCTTGAAATTGCATATATACAGCCCATCTACAACATATTACTTTTATACTAAGTGGCCCAACTATTCAAGTATACAAGCTTTTCAAACTTTGGGAAATACCAACATAGAGGCACATCTGAGCAGAAAATAGATGGCATCAAATATAACTATAAAGAGATATAACCATTTCTAAATTCTGGGAAACACAAGTATCTAAGCGCAACCCAACTTGATGCCTTTAAAACATCTATGCAGACTAGGCGTAAACATATACTTATGCGCCGTCCCATTCGACCTCATAGGCATATCGATACGTTTAGCATGAAAAGTCATCAATGCAATCTAGCCAAATAGAAATATACATATGCTCTTTCCCATTAAGACTTATATGCATATTAATACGTCTAGCCATGAAAACATCTTAAATTATCACACAAAACAATGCTATGCATGCTCATGTACAAACACAGTCGCTAATGGGAGCTCCGACCTAATGGTCTATTACAACGACGCTACGCCAAAGGGAATGTAGGCCCAAAGGCCTTTATCAATACAATGCTGTACCAAAGGGAATGATGGCCCAGTTATAGCGTCCCAGATTTTTTGACATAAAATATAACGTCTTAAATTGGAATTTAAGACCTAATAATAATAAAAAATAATATAAGGATCATATGAATATTTATAGAAGTGAATATTCAATAATATTTGAGGCACGTGTATTCTAAATTGATTAAATAAGTTTAACGGGCCTTAAACTTTAAGATACAATATTACAAATAATTAATCTGGAGATCGACGATCGATCCCCATACATGGGCAATCAATCTACACGGCGCTCGATCTCCACATTCTGGCACTTTATCGCCAGTACCCGACGCTCGATCGCCATAGAATTGCACAGCGCAGATTTCACTGAACAGTTGTCCCTGATATTTTAGAATCATTATTATATGCATGACTCATCGTAATAGCGCATCACCCAACTGCTACTTCCCCAACCGTCGATTAGGATAACCCAAGTGATCCTAACCGTCCAAAACACTATATAAGGAGAAGCACCCCCTTTGGTCTCACGCACATTTTCTCCTTACTCTCTTTTGGTTTCTCTCTCACAAAACAGCTGCAATTCTCTCTCTCTCTCTCTCTCTTGGTCTAAAACAGTGATGAAAAATAATAATATGTGACTCCTAATTAACGTGTGTGTGTATGATCAATTGTGTAACAAAATATTAATGCGGAATTTAAAGAAAACAAATATTTTGTTGACGAAGTGGAAACTCTTTTCAAGAGAAAAACCACTCTAGGGCAGCCAAAGCCAAGAAATCTACTATTTAGAAGACAAAGCTAGTTACAAGGCAGTAGTACTCATATAACCTGATGCAGTAGTCGTACCTTTAACTATGACACGTACCTATTCGTGAATGCTTCCCAACCAGACCTCCTGTTTGAAGGGGTCTTCAATGCACTCCTTTAGCTTAAGGCTCCTTCCTAAACTAGACTTCAATGGATTCATCAAATCACACAAATAAAACTCTAAGAGAGCTAGCTGATCTCATAATCTTTGCCTAAACGCTCTCTCTTAACACACTCAGAATTCTACGCTGAATTCCTTAAAGATTACATGCCTAGAGGCCTCTATATATAGGCTGGAGAAGACCTAATACAATTTTGATTCGGAGTTCTCTGGGTAGCGTCTGGACGACAAGTAGCAACCGACTTTTTTTTCGTGCCGACTGACGCGTTTCTTCATTAATCTTCATTCATCATGTCCGTACACATAGCCCTAGCGCCGGGATGGTTGCATGCTGTCTTCACTATTTGCAACCTTCAGTTTGCTGTTCAGACACTTGTGCGAGCAGGTGCTCTCGAGAGTTGATGTTTGTTGGGCTTTCTGGACATCTGTGTGAACATTTGCTTTCTATGATTGATGTTTGCTGAGGTGTTCGGACACTTCTTCGAACACTGATGGGCGTCTGGACGCTTCCTCTGGGCCGTCTAGACGGTAACAAGGGAACCGCCTTTGCTGAGCTGTACCACTCGCAGAATCTTCTGGACAACCTGAAAATTGCCTTTCTAAAGCTGGTGACACTGAAACTTGTCATATTAAGACTCTCCATGTTGAAGAAATAATCTCTGAATATTATGAAGACTCCGAATAATTACGGCATCCTTGTTATAGCAGCACACTTACAATATAGTGATTTTGTCAACAGAATGCAGCCAATAAACTAACACACTCTTCCTTTGGCCATTCTAGGAAAAAATTCACTTGACCGATTAAAAATACAATCTCAGTCCAAAAATAAAAATTACTCCACATTTTTGTCTTAAAAGGACAAATGGTAAATAGAGTATTAAAAACCACTGTATAAACAATACTAATATTCAATAAAATAGGAATAAAAGTAAATAGTCTCAAGAGTAGCCCAAATAGCCTATCAAAAAACACAAAAGATGGAAAAAGGAACTAAAGTCCTCAAGGCATTAAATCTTGCTGGTTTTCTGGCAACACATGACGGAGAGTGTTCCGTACAATATTGATCTGGATCTATGCCACTTCAGCTTCTAACTCCTGAAGCCGGATATCAATAGACTGAAATCCTTTAGTAATTTGAGTCTACAAAGCCTAAAATCGGTCATCCGTAGATTGAAATCCTCTACTGACGAGTGAGACGACTCATTACTGTATCACTAGCTGGTGCTGACCGAGAAGAATATTCTACTGAAGGCATTGTATGAGCTAGGGGGATAAGCTCATCTGAATCTTGGAACCTCTTAAGTTGAGCATTTGACTTTAAAACAATCTATTTCCCAAAGGGTTCATCTGGCATATCTTCTAGCTCATTCGCAGGTATAGAAGTCAACTTTGACTTGAGGATCTTTGTAACAAGTCTTCCACAGGGCAAAGAAACCCGCGAATCTTGTTGTAGCTCAAACATAGTCAAAATAATATGCTTACACAATCAGAAAGGAACTTGTTTGACGATGGCATAAATCAGGCAATCTCGGTTAAGAGGTACACCTCTGTGACGAGCAATGGGCCAGACATTTTGCAGCGCAATTCTGGCGAGCAACCTTTGCGAAGAATCAAACCAGCCAATGGGAACATTGTTCTTGCATTCTTCATCCCAAACAAACTTCTTTCGTTGATTGAAACATGCCATGAGCTCATCTCTGGAAGGTTGAGCAGCAGTTTTAGGGAATGGAATCCCAAGATCAGTAGAAACTGGAATGCCTGTAACTGAGCTGATATGACTAGTGTCAATACGAATTTTGACACTATGCACTTTAGTCTCAAAACTTGGAGACTGCTCATGAAGGTTGGTGATAACTAGATTTTTGTAGAATTCCCGCACAAGTCTAGGAAAAATCTTCCCTCCAACATTTAACATGCTTGACCACTGATTCTCCTGAAATCTGTGGTAAATGAAATCAAAATGAGCTACTCTGATGTATAGCTTGAGAACTCCACGTTCAATGACAATGGCCATTTTGTTGAAGCGTTCTTGTGCAACAGCAATTTTGTCTCTCTTTCTTTTGTTAGACATGTTTGTAGATAGGACAATGAGAAATGCACCAAAAATAATACCAAAAACAAATTCGATCCTGTTAGTCCAGAAAATTTGGGCATCATAACGGTTGTAATTTGAATGCTCAAAATTTTTACATAAGTAAAATAGCAGTCCAATAATCATAGATATATCAAAAACCAACCTCAGCAGGCAGCTAATGGCCAATTATTAGCGTCAACAAGCCGAAGTCGGCGATGATAACATTTTTTTTGAAAAAAAAACTTTTTAGGTAAGTTGACGCTAATGGTCAATTATTAGTGGCGACAGGCCAGAGTTGACGCCGATAGCTTTATATTTTTTTTAAAAAAATTTAGTGCATTATCATCGACCTAAGTCAACCCCGATAATTTCCATTAGCATGGAATTTAATGATCGACTATTAGCAGCGATATTTTCGTTCTGTGTTCTATTTCCAGTAGCGTCGACTCCAAATATCATCAATGACGATGGTCATCATTAGCATCGATACAAAAGTTGACGCTAATAATATAAACATTATCATTAGCATCCGAGTATTTGCATTGACATGTCACCGCTAAAGACCAATAGCTTTGACTATTAGACTTTTAGCGGCAACATTTTGTCACTGCTAATATTGAGCGAATTTTTTGTAGTGAGTCAACGAGAAGACTTGTAGTGTTTCAAGAGCAACAAAATCAGAGTTTTTGAATTTGCTAACAATTGGGAACATAATTTATTTCTTGTCCCCTTCAAGTTATGTTGATTATTTTTGAAAATTGTAATTCATGTTTGACTAGTAGTTGTGTTCTTGATTTCTTCCCCGAGCAGCACATGTTGTGTGTGAGTTGCATTATATTATCAGTTTCCAACACATATAACACTAAAATATGCTGAGAAACCTTTCAGTAGCCGAAATAAGAATGTCCATGAGCAAAGTTTCTTGATCAGAGATCCTTGATTAATGATGTGCTGATATCCTTTTAGAAGTATGCAGGGATATATTGCTATAGGCTAGGGAGGGTAGAAATAAATATAAAATAGAAATAATATTATGTGAAAGAGAAAGAAAATTAAAGGAGAGCGGAAGCGGAGAGAGACGTATCAGCAACATCTGGTCTATTCATTATATTAAACATTATTACATAACTCTCTATTTATAGAGAGACAATGAGTTGTGAGCAAAAAACTATAAACTTAAATAAGGTAAAGACCGATAAACCTAATTTAGAGAATATAAATATTCTAACATAACGGGAATATAATAAACACTACAAAGAAATCAAACCTAAATAAAAAAAATATTATTATAAGAAAATACACCAGTACAATCTGAAATATATATTTTAACATGAGTTGCCATTATATATAAAAGATATTACAATATAGCATTTTAGGGTTCAAAACTTTTTATCCAGCCAGATCGAGATATTGATAGCATAGCCATTGGGAAACCTAGCTAATAAACTTAATTCATCCATCCCTTTTATGGTTTTATCCTCCTCTCATCTTTTTTGATAACGTATAGGCAGGGACGGCTCAATGTATTTTGGGGCCTTAGGCGAAACTTCAAAATGGGGCCTTAAAAAAAAATTTAAGTAAAAAAAAAAAAAAAATCAATATTATTATTATATTAATTAAACACTAAGATTTCACGACTTTTAAGTTTAGCGCTAAGATTTTTCAAGTCATTAGTTCCTTCATTATCTAGTTGCATTCTATTAGGTTTTGAATTAAACAACTTGTAAACAAAAACAAAATATTCTATCTAAATCTTTTGAAAAGACTAATCATTTTCTATTAAGTTTCTATTTGATAAGTTACCATGGGCTTATTATATTGGGGCCTTATTAAATTAAGTCCTTTTTTAAATTACTTATTTAGAGGCCTTAAGTTTTATGAATTTTTTTTTGGACCTTACTAAAAAAATTTTGGGCCTTAAATTAAAAAAAAAAATTGGGCCTAGAATTTTTTTTTTGAGCCTTATCAAATCGGGGGCCCTAGGCGAGTGCCTAAATCGCCTAGGCTTTGAGCCGGCCCTGCGTATAGGTATAGGCATAGGCGTACAGCATGCATGACTACATTTGTGGCATCATTTTCCGTACACGAAAGCTTCAACTTTCATCACGTTGGGCCACTCGTGCAGGAATGCTTCAAGTCTTAAACTTTTCACAAGTTTTGTGATTTGAATTGTATTTTTAAGGCGGCTTTTTTATTTCTCAAAGTAGTTGATCGAGTATTATTTCATCTTATCAAAAAGTAGTTGGAGTAAAAATGTAGTGTCCTTCGTATTTAATCAATTTATTGTCAAAAAGTGGTTCATTAATTAATTTCACATTACTTGAAATACGTACCCAAAAAGCAAGCAAATATTGCAACGATCCGGTAAACCTTTTCCTTTAATCTGTTCAGCAAAGAGGCGTCACCATGGACGTTGTTGTTCAAATGGAACCTGCCCGGCCGGCCACCCCACGTTATGTGTAGAATAAAGTATAAAGAAAAGAAGAATATATTTATAGAAGAACATTTTTCTCAACACCTTATAATCAAACCATTGATAAAACAAGATTAATTCTCGGACACAACTTCTGATGTTCAAACTTGTTAGCTGAAATCTAATGGACTCTACGTCAAATCAAGGGAAAAAATTAACACATAATTTAAGTCAAACCACGTTTCCTATATTCATATTACAGTACTGAATCAGAGACGATGGATGCTAATTGCTATATAAGGAAAGCCAAGTGGTGGACCCTCTCCCCCACAAACACAAAATGGAGAAGCTCGCAATCACCCATGTCTTGTTCTGCACTTTCTTTCTTCTTCTTGCTTTGAATTCATACATTGCAACATCTCACGAAGTTGGTAAGCCTATATATTTATATATAATATACATATATATTTAGCTAGTTTTGATGAATGAAATGACGTCGTTTGTTAATGGAAGTGCAGATGATGAGAGAGAGTTTGATTATGGTGAAAGAAGCGAGAAGGGACCAGCTCGATGGGGAGAGCTTCACAGGGATTGGAGCCTGTGTAAAAATGGATCAATGCAGTCTCCAATTGATTTGCTGGATGAGAGAGTTGAAGTTGTTTCCCATTTAGGGAGACTTCAGAGGAATTACGGTCCCTCCAATGCCACTCTTACCAACAGGGGCCATGACATGATGGTAAGCAAAAAGAGATTGATCAGGATGATCAATACAAGTAAACCCAAGTTTTTTTTACACAAAACTTCACTTATATTACCACCCGGCATGATCTTTCATCACTTTAACAATCATATCCTTAAAAATTAACTTCTTCTTCTTTTTCCAAATTATTTGTGCAGCTGAAATGGGATGGCGGTGTAGGATATATTGAAATAAACGGAACAAAATATGTACTCAAACAGTGCCACTGGCACTCGCCTTCTGAACACACCGTCAATTGCCAGAGGTTTGCTCTGGAGGCGCACATGCTTCATGAGAGCTCAGATGGAAAAATTTATGTTGTTGGAATCTTGTACAAGATAGGATGCCCTGATTCTTTCTTATCATCAGTAAGTAACACTACAAAAAAACGTTCATGATCACTTTTCATTCTCTCTCTCTCTGAATCTCTGATGGGTTTTGTGTTTTTGAACAGCTGATGGATCATTTAGCAGCCATTACCGATACTAGAGAAGCAGTGATTGCCGCGGGTACTGTCAACCCAAAGAATATAAAGATAGGCAGTAGAAAGTATTACAGATATCTTGGCTCCCTTACAGTTCCCCCATGTACTGAAAACGTTGTGTGGACTGTGGTCAAAAAGGTTTGCTTTCCTTTCAACTTCATAGACTTCAATGTTACTATCCAAGTCCCACATTGTCAGGATTTTCTTGATTTGTGAAGTTTATAAGTCATGTGCATCCCTGCATCGAATCTGATCATTCAATTAACTCATCAGGTGAGGACTGTTTCACAAGAACAAGTCAAGTTGCTTCGTGTAGCCGTGCATGATGTGAGTAGCTAGCTATTCCTATCTTTAAACATTTTCTATAAGATACATGCAAATGTGCAGGGTTTCAAATTTTTTGAGGGCAGAAATCAAATCTTTTTTAATTTTTTTTGTTAATTTATTTATTGTTGTTATTTTTCAGGATGCAGAAACTAATGCAAGACCATTACAACCAATAAACAGGCGCCCAGTGCTTCTTTATAGACCAAATGAAAGCAAAGAGGATTGATTAAAATCTATGATTTTACGATCTTTTAGAAGTGGCAGAAATATATATGTTGGGGGTTGAACCAACTATATATATCTTCATCAACACATTTACTTACTCCTTAATTAGGCCCTTGATTACCTTGTACTTTTCATTCATACTCTATGGTTCTCCCCTTTGATGAACTTAGGATACTGTGTCCTTGTGTATTCAGGTATTCATATATACTAAATAAATATATATACTCATTTTTTTTTATTGTTAAGAAACGCTTTGCACAGTATTCCAGAGATTTAATTAGGCAGAAGCTCGGGATACTCCAATAAGAAAAAAGAAAAAGAAAAGACTGATAGATAAGTGAAGAGCATGGGAAAGCTGAAAGGTAGTTGCCAAAGGAGCTTGCCATCAACCCCTAATCCCTCATCGGATCAGATTAGAGAAGTTTCGAGGATCTAATTTCCATGAACAAGGGAAAAGCTTGAACAAAGTTGATACAACGTAACTCTCGCAAAAAACACGTTTACATTAAGAATAGATGAATTGAGAGATAGCGAGCTACTAATTATAAATCATATGGTAATTACCTTTTAATGAAAAATTCACCTTAATTTACTTCTCTTTACCCAGAAAGCAATCGCCTCTAACCCAAAAAAGAAAAACACATCGAAGTTCCAAAGCTTCTGTAACGAGTATATTAGATAAATGGGCTTTGGCCTTAGTAGCTTAGTGGGCTTGACTTAGTTTACCCTTAGTAATAATGTGTTTGAGTTACGTGTATATAAATGCCATTAGCCTAATTGTAGATGATATGAGATTAGTGATTTGTTTACTGTGGTAAACTGGAGGCTGAGCATCTCTAATGCTTTGGAGACTGGACATCTCGAAAAGTCCATTTCATTTTGTAATTTTCGTTTATCAATTTTACAGAATTATATTGTTATTTCATTTCTCACGTCAATTCATCAATTCTTTCCATTTCTTTTCCAATTTCATTTACAATTCTGTAATCGAAACCCTAGAAATCAGTAACAAGTGAATAAACTTGTTACAGCTTCTCAAGGGACAACAAAATATGAAATTCTATCTATTTAAAATATGAACTTGAACCCAACAAAAGAGAAGGCAATTTTACACTGCTAGGCGAGAGTAGAAGTGAACAGCGCGCGGCTACATGCAAAGTGCATTAATGTCACGCCCCAAACCTAAAAATGAGAATTGATATTGACGGTTATTATTTTAAGAAAATATAATTGTATAATAAAATAAAGGAAACTGCAGAAGGAATAAATAGACACAAGAATTTACGTAGTTGATACCATGAAAGAAAAGATAATATAAAGAAAATTAAAGTGAAATAATAAAATGAAGACAAGAGAATTTACTTGGTTTGGTTTATGACCTACATCCACATAATAAAGCCATTGCATTGTTGCTCTTATTCACTTAATAGAAACTGTACAATAAAATGATTTATTTATAGTTGAATGAGTCTATAAATACAATAATTACATAATCAATAAGTAACTTATGAGAATTACATAATCAATGTATAACATATGAAAATTATGAAAATAAATTATACATTAACAATTATTATGACATTCCACGAAAAACCAGCTAATCAAAATAACACAGCAAATTCAGACCATCTAGTAATAAAAATATCAAGCAATACATTATTGTCCTCTGATGGAGATAAAATCCCACTACGAGTCCATAAGTCAAATTTTAGTACTCTAAGAAATTCTTTTTATTTATTTATTTTGATAAATGAATTTGTGTTGACAAAGCAACAAAGAATTACAATACTTTTCAGCTAAAGCTGGAACAATATATAGATGCTATAACAAAGCATCTTACATCGAAACATCAATCCTATGTTCCCATCAATATAATATATATTCTAAACTATGTATACCCAAATTACTACCAATCTCTACATTCAATAACCGGGAACTGACTCTGGGGTCTCCGGTTATTGAAATACAATAACCTGCTCTAGAATCTGTTACCCTGGATAACCGGGGACCCTGGTTAACCGGTTTTTACTTGGGTACCCGGGTGAAAACCGATTATCCAGACCTGGTAGTATTTTTTTAAAAAAAAAAAATTACTTTTTGGGCCTATTTTTAGTATTGGGCCTACTTTTTTGGATTTCATTTAACCTTTTTTGGGCTTTACTAGTTTGTGATTGACTGCATTATGTTTGACAAAATCACTATTATGTAATGTTGCCATATAATCAGGGATGTCGTTTATTTCAGAGTCTCCATTCCAGAAAAATGGTTCAATATGCTCAAAAGAAGATTCTGTGCAAACTCCAAGTTAGAGAAGTCGGATCCCAAGCTTCCTTCTGGACAGCCCAGACATGCGTCCGGACACCCATCTGTGTCTAGAAGAGTCAAACAGTTCAAGGTTGCATCCATTCGGACGTCACGGCAACGTGTCCAGACGCTCATTTGAGTTTGACAAGAAATTGAATTTCCTTCACTCACACAGATATGGGAAAATAGCTATATCCGTCCAGATGACAGGGCAACACCATCCGGATGCTATCCAACATCTTGGATAAGGCCAGACGTTAAAAAGAATTGCAACCGTCCAGACGTTAGGGCAACATTATCCAGACGCGGCCTTGATATGGTGTTGCGTGAAGCGCGTTATGGAAAGCCGGTTGCACAGTTGTCCGTCCGGACGGCTTCAGCTTGCGTCTGGACGCTGCCTAGAGAAAATCGAATCAATGTCAAATTAGGTCTTCTGTAGCCTATAAATAGAGGCCTCTAGGCATGTATTATTTACAGAATTTGGTATTGAATTCTTCATAGCTTAGAGAGTATATTTTAGGGAGAAATTGTGAAGATCTGCTAGCTCTCAAGCCATTTTCGTTGTGTGCTGTTGCTATGCTCATTATTGAAGTCTATCTTAGGGAGGAGCCCTAAGGTAAATGAATCCATAGAAGACCTCTTGAAGTAGGTGACTTGATTGGGAGACATTTACGTTGGGTTACGTGTCAGAATGCTAGATACAATTGCTGCATCGGGTATGTGAGTGTTACTGTCAATGTACTAACTTTGTCTTCTGATAGTGGATTTCCTGGGTTTGGTTGCTCTGAAGTGGTTTTTCTCTTAGTTGAGTTTTCACTTCGTTAACAAAATATTTGTGTTCTTTAAATTTCGCATTTACAATATTTTGTTACACATAGTTCACACATACATGGTAAATTAGAAGTCATTTAATTTTCAATTCGTATGAGAGCGTGGTACACTCTGTTTAGATTTATTTCTTGAGTGTATTCCTTTTTGCGGACTTCTATTTTTATTTTTGCTATGTCTCAAACTCTGAATTATGTTCCTGCCTTTGATGGTACGAGCTATGGCTATTGGAAAGCTCGTATGCGTTTCTTTTTAAAATCCATTGATTATTGGCAGATTGTTGAATCTGGTTGGACTAAGCTAGAGGATACAACTCTCGAATTGATTCCTGAAAGAAACACACAACTTGCTAACAATGAAGCCCTCCATGCTCTTTGTCAAGCTCTTTCACCGTCTGAATTTGCGAAAATTTCAAACTGTGAAATTGCTCGAGAAGCATGACAAATCTTAGAAACAACATATGAGGGCACAAAACTTGTTAAATCTGCCAAGCTCTAAATGTTAATTTCTAGATTTGAAGAGATTAAGATGCTTGAAACTGAGGCATTCAGAGAGTTTTACACCTAGATGAGCGACTTGAGAAACTCTATGGTGAGTCTTGGGAAGACCGTCTCGGATTTAAAGCTCATCCGAAAATTTTTAAGATCTTTGCCTGAGTATTTCAGAATTAAGGTGACTACCATTGAAGAAAGTAAGGATCTAGAAGAAATGAAGATTGAAGAGTTGGTAGGATCTTTTCAAACATATGAGCTTTCCCTGCCTCTAGTCAATAAGGTAAAGACTATTGCCCTCAAGGCATCCAAGAAGAAGGCCAGAGTCTCATCTGAGGAAGACTCTGATAATGAAGAAGATGCAGTGGCAATGCTAGCCAAGAATTTCAGGAGATTAATGAAGAATGATAAATTCAAGAAGAAATTCTCCGAAAGATTGAAGAAGGCCCCCCGAGAATTTGAGCCTGAAGAAGCTGAGAAGAAAGACCCAAGAAGCCCCATATGTTTTGAATGCTCAGGCTTTGGGCATATTCGGGCTGACTGTGGGAATCTCAAGCAGGGTAAAGGGAAGGCCTACAATGCGACTCTCAGTGATGAGTCAGAAGAAGAAGAAACTTCTACTCAAGATCAGAAATTTCTAGCCTTTGTGGCTCCACATGAAGATCAGGAGGATTCTCAATCCTACTACTCTAAGCACAGTGATGAAGACGGGGAAGAACTCAAAGAGGCCTATAAAGTCCTCTATGTAGAGTTCTTAAAGTTAAGGGAGACTCGCAAGCAACACATCCATGAGCTGAACAGTTTGCAGACTGAGAAAAGTTCCTTGTTGTTCAAGATTAAGGATCTAGAGGAGAAGCTATTGGAGACACAGCTACAGTTGGAGAGAGTCACTGATGAGAAGTTGACCCATATGCTGTCAATCCAGAAGAGCTCAATAGACAAGATTGGACTCGGGTTTGTGGCTTCTTCCTTTGATATCCCCTTTACTTCTAAGACTGAATTTGTCATGACCATAGTCCCCGAGCCTCCATTCGTCGGCTTGGATAAAGGAAATGAAGTTATTGATGGGGATGTTCCAGCTAGTGCAAAAGTTACTTAGAAGCCTCCAATAGAAGGATTCCTATATGCCACCACTGTGGGTTAAGTGGTCACATCCGACCTCAGTGCTCCATTCTCAAAGCTCAGAGATCAAAGGTCAAGAAAGAGTGGACAAGACAAGCTACATTCGGCACTAGACCTTTGGCCCGGCATCAAGCTCTGGTAGCGTTCTAACCGATGATTAAAAATAAAGAATTTTGGTTTTGAAACTTTATTGGTTTTCACAACTATATAGATTTTAATATTTGTAACTACTCGCAATAGTACGAGATTTTGCATAATAGGACTAAGGAGGGTATCGAACCACAAGAATTGAGAGTTGTTTGGTTATGAAATACCTAAGACGTTATCCAATTTAATTTGAAAACAAATATTTTGTTTTGATTTTTATCATTAAGCTAACATGAACTAAAAACAATTAAAAATGGAGAGATTTAAGAAAATGAAAGGTATAGGGAATTGATTTCACTCAATCCTCATACACATGGCATATTATGTCTATCTTGGATTTCCTTCACATGAATAATACGAGTGCGTAATGATTGTCAATCACACGACGAGCTCAACATGAAACTATTTTAGTTAAAAGGTAATAATAACCCATCTAGTTACACAATACTCATCCAACTAAAATCTACTTATGAATGATTAATGCTCCCTAGTATGGGCTATAAGACCTCTCAATAAGCATACATATCTATGGAGAAAGCATAAACCATCTTAGTTTCGCACATATTATCCACATAAAATTACACTATAATGGAAAAGCATCTAAAAAGCATTTTAACTAAAAGGATGTGGAATAAGACATGTTCCCTAGCATGATCTATCAAATTCACATAGATTATGTCAAAAAGCATCATTACATAGCCATCTCTAGGCTATGTAATCATTACACATATATATAGAAATCCAAGAATAACCTAATCAAGCCATGTCACTTGGATAGAGTTCCATCAACACCCTATAATTAATTTAGCTACTCATGAAAAAATGGGATTCTCTTATAGAAAAGAAAGAACTCATTTCTCTAAGAGGATTTAGAAACTACAAATCAAACTAACAATATGTAAAACAATTTATGTTAATAAAAGAAACTAAACTAAGAATAAGAACTAAGGACAAGAAAAATTAATGAAAAACATTAAAGGAACCAAGTTAAACTCTCTGGAATTTTCGGATTCCAGAGTTGTATCAAACATAAAATGAAACAAACAAGAAAAGAAGAAGAAAGAAGTTGCTGAAAAATATAAAGGAAAATTGCATTAAACTAAATTCAAACTTGATTTGAATAAAAACGAAATTAAAGTGAGTTACAGAATTAAAATACACTAAATCTAAGCTCTGTGGAAAACATAAAGGAAAGTGGTGCATAAAAGGATTGCATAAAAAACTAAAACATAAAAAATCTCTCTCCTTAACTCTCTCGTTCATTCTCTATTTATAGAGAATTTGATACAACAAATTTAACCTATTCAGTCACTTTTAGCCACACAAATGAAGAGTGTCGACATCCCATTACAACCGCACAACTTGAGGATGATTTTAGTCCGCACAAAATAATGTTGACATCTGCAGATCTTTTCTAGAATATCCGAAGTCGATCGATCGCATCCTTAAGTCATAGAATTTTCGATCAATCGCATTTAGATCGATCGCATGTATTTCGACTGATGAATTGATCGATCGCATCCTTTAGTCATAGAATTTTTGATTGATTGATTATACTTGAACTGATTTTCTCTTCTTGGCAGGAGCACTTGAACCTCAAATGATCTTCAATTTGTACTTGATGTATCTTAGGCCTAATTTTGATGATTTTGCTCTTGTTTCCAATTAGGACTTAAAAAAGAGTTAAAACACTAAAACACAATAACACATTATTTAACAACACATTTTAAGGTTTAACATATGCGAGTTAAGGGGCTTTGAATGTAAACATTCAATGCTTATCACACCCCCAAACTTACATAATGCTAGTCCCAAGCATTACAGCTAGAAATTAAATACAAACAACTACTACAAATCCTCTTTTGTGGGAAACACGATTGCACTTAGCACATGCAACAAGCCTTTTAAACCCCTAAGCTACCCTAGTGGACGAGTGAAGTCTCGTGAAGGTTTAACAGAAATTCTACCTACAAGCATTTGTCGTATTCATGTTAACCCTAAGAATTAAGTATCTTCAAAATAATGGATTCCTATTCATGAACGACTTTAAACTAATAAACTCCATCTTCACCCATTTTAGAAAATCATAGTCTATTCACTTACAAATGGTCGGCTAAGATGTCACATGTTTAGAATGAATGCAATTTGATATTAACACACAGTTATGGGGCTTCAAAGAATATAACATACATACATGCTCCAGTGTCTCAAAATTCTATATCTTTCTCATCAGATGGAATAACTAAGGCATAGGCATACTTTAATATTTATTTACGACATTTATATGGCTGTGCAATGTTTAACTCCTTTAAGCTTATAAATGACCTATGTACAAAGTGTTAAGCCAATGACTCCCAAGCCAGATGGCTTTAGGGTACTAGATATAGAACATCCCCATGGGCTTAATAACTCAAGTCAAAAAGAACTACGAAGTCAAACTAGCCATTTTATTACTACTCACATCTTTTGACGCGAACACTCATGCTTAATGAGGCAAGAGGTTCAGTTACTCAATGAAGCCTTTTTTTTTTTTTTTTTTACACTATGCCCGAGTCATCCATCTAACAAGTCTTTTAATTTTCATCCGAGACACTAAAAACAAATATACAAGGTATTAACTTAAGCTCATACCCCACAAACATATGTCAATGTATGTCATGATTTTCAAATTTTTCAACATGTGAATCTCATAGCCAAAAGTAATTAAGCAGACTTAGAAATTGTGTGATCATGTGTTCATAATTTTAAAATTGTCAACTATTAGTTTCTATGTTGGCTGCATTCTGTTGGAAAAAATCACTATCATGTAATGTTGCTGATTTCACAAGGATGCCGTATCAGTTCAGAGTCTCCAAATATTCAGAGTTTATTTCTCTGATATGGAAATGGCCTTATTATGGGAAGATCAGTGTCACAAGCATCAAGAAGGAATTTTCAGACTCCATTAAGACTCTGCAAAGTCGGATCCCGAGTTTATTGTCCGAACGACCTAGTGAAATGCTTGGACACTTATCAGTCAGTAACATAAACAATGATGTTTTTAATCAGGGTTCAGTCAGTTTTCAGAAGTCTTCTTTAGAGATATGTTTCTAGAAGATTTTGTGTTGATTTTAAGACAGTGTAGTTAGATCCCTTGCATCCGTCTGGACGACATTGTATTCCGTCCGGACACTCATTAGTCAAGCAACATCCGTCTGGACGACATGATATACCGTCCGGACACCCAACAGTCCAAAGCATCATCCATCCGGACAACGAGAACTTTCCGTCCGGACCTTCCTTTGTGTCGAGAAGCTTCGAACTGCTCTAACTTGCATCCATCCAGACGTTTCAGCAGCACGTCCGGACGACACTCGGTGTTCGACCAACTATGGGATTTCTTTCCAAAACACAGATATGGGAAGATCGCTGCAACCGTCCGAACGATGTAGATTCCCATCCAGACGCGTTCATCCATAAGGCAAGTATCGTATTCAAAATTCAGATGTCCGGACTCCAGTCTTCATGGTCCGGACACGCGAACTACTTATACGAAAATTGCGTGCATCCGATCAATCGTCCGGACGACCATTCCCTTGGTCCAGGCGTGTGAAGCCTTGATATGGAAATTGCGTACAGCTGAACTGCGACCGTTCGGACGACAGGTCAACACCTTCTGGACGCGGCTCAAATCAGGAAAGAATTTCAGCTAAATTTTTGAAAATTCGACCGCACAGTTGTCCGTCTGGACGGCTTATGACTACCGTCCGGACGGCGCCTAGTTTTATCAAGCCAAACGCTCATTTGAACCCTCAGCCTATAAATAGAGACCCCTAGGCTTGAGAACTACAAGAATTCGGTATTGAATTATATTGTAGAGTTATTGTGCTGAGTTAGTCTCTCTTAAGCCATTGTTGTGTGTGCTGTTATTGAGCTGATCTGAAGTCTATCTTAGGGGTTGGCCCTAAGATAAAGGATTTCATTGAAGACCCCTTCAGGTAGGAGACCTGGTTGGGAGGCGTTCGTGTTGGGTTACACGTTATAGTTCAAGGTACAGCCACTGCATCAGGGGTATGTGAGTGCTACTACTTTGTAACAAGTCTTGTCTTCTGAATAGTAGATATCTTGGGTTTGGCTGTCCCGGAGTGGTTTTTTTCTTGACTGAGATTCCACTTTGTCAACAAAATATCTGTGTCTTTTATTTCTGTTTGTTGATATTTTGTTGCACACACTGTTCACACACACGGTTAATTAGAAGTCATTTTAATTTTTCATTTTGTATCAAAGCGGGTACACTCCGTTTAAAGGATTTAATTCCTGAGTGTGATCCTCATCTCTTTGTAACTTCTATTTTTTTATTACACCTTTTTTCATAGATTTCTCTCAGTTATCTGCAGAGGGAGCTGCCAACAAGAGTTATATCAGGCACTCTACCTCTGACGGCATTTCAGGCTCCAGGGCATCAGCAGCGATAGCTAAAGTTTGTTCCTGCCAATCAGAGTGGCAAATCAAAGAAGAAAAAATCAAGGCTCTACAAGAGAAAGCCATAGAAACCCATTAGCAACCATGGCTATGAAGGGTTGCTGAGCCTAATGCAAGGTATGCTAAGAAGAATGGACAACATGGACAAGACCTACAAGCCACCACCACGGGTCAAGCAGGTATGGGTCAAGAATGACGTGACCATGCACCCCTTGAGGGGGAGTGGACTCGCCTAGTAAAGGTGAAGTCTTACCATGCATAGGATTTTAGTTCCTAAATCCTAGTGCATGTCAGGTATGTTTGCATGGCATAGTTTATCTTGTCATATCTTATTCATGCCTTGTATTCTGTTTGAGGAACCGTTTGTTTTATCCCCCATAGTTTCTCTTGTTGTCTTGAGAAACATCTGCAGATATTTTTTTTGGGGATGACAGTTAAAGCACGTCGGGCGGCTACTTTTCTGTCTTGGTATTTCTAAACCTCTCTCCCTGAGAACAGGTTTGATTTTACTTTACATTCTGGGACTAGATGTCATCTCCTTTTCCATAAGCATGTCTTTGTTGTTTTTCTGTTATTGGTTTTAAAAAAAAAAAAAAAAAAATTTGGGGGTAAAGATGCGGAATTTTTATTTTTTTCTTTTGATATCTTTTCAGATATTGTATATGTTTTTGCCTGATATCTCAGTTCGTTGTACATTAATTGAATATGCTTATATATGATTGAGATTTTATGTCTGATATATGCTAAGTTTCCTGTTGCATCTTAATGATAAATAGTTGCTTTTCTCATGTGATGAAAAATTGTGCACTATCCAAAGCTCCCCTAAGGTACATTTTTCCTCTCTGGATATTCTAATGAGAGAGATTTTTTTGATAAGATGGTCAAATTGACTAACATGCTAGTTGAACCTAAAGCCTAAAAATTCTAGCATTGTCTATAGGTTGCAACACCAAAAGAAATAAGCAGTCATTCTTGTGAATTCTGTGCTTAAATTCACTTCTGTGCTGAAATAGCGTTATACCTTGTCCTTCATGGTGCAACTAAAATTTTATCTTGTCCTTTATGGTACAAGTAAAATAATTAGGTGCTGATCTTAGAGGGAGTGTATCAGATGAGGCTGGCTAGGCCCTAGTAAATAATAAGGTCTGACTTTTGACTGATCTTTCTTTGATTTTCTCTCTCGTTTCAAAAATCTGGTTGCATTAAGTCATATCAGTGATCTTCATACCTTATTGAGAAAGCTTTCACACACACACGCATTGCATGAGTTAAGTAATCTATTTAAAATTTCTATCTGCAGGAAAATTTGTGCTTATTGAATATTTAACTCTCATTTATATCTTTGCATATTTTTGCAATGCTATTTGACTACTTTATCAATTGATTATATATGCGTGTTCTAAGCTAACTTTCGGGAAAAATATTTTTCTACAAATTTTTCTCCAGTTTCAGATCATCAGTGTGAAGCATCCGGACGAACCTATTCTTATGCCCAGACGAAAGTAGTCTTGCCATACGTTGTCCTAGCAGTAGCCGTCCAGACGGTTAAGTGACACATCCGGACAGGATCTCTAAAGGTTTAAGACCTGCGTCTCTTTCTCTGCCATACACACACATCTGCATTTTTTATTGGTTTATCATGACATGTGTGTTTTTCATGCGGATTTCTCCCAAGATTTTTGCATTCTTTGCACATCTCTTCTCATTCCATGATATATACTGTATCTTCCTTTGTTCTTTTAAGTTTTTGTGCTTTTTAGAATATTTGAATATTTGGTGATTGGAATATTCTCTTGAAATATTGTGCATGAAAATCCTTTTCTGTTTGTGTGCTGGGTTGATCTTGGTATATTTATGCCTTTTGAATAGCTTCATTGCTTATAGTTTTCTTTGGCATCCATTTGACAGTCGTCTTAAATACCACATTATTTTTGGAACTAACAGGATTAAATGGTATTTTTGGAGATATTTCTGGTTGGTTTTGGTTTAGGAATATGACATCCAGCGGCTCCCAGCACAATGTTTGACAAATGGATCCTTTGGAAAACTGAGTGTTGTTGAAGTCGGATGTTCAAAATTCCAAAGGTCTCAGGATTAAGATGAGCTTTTTCCCCCAAGTTCATGCATAGCCTTCCGTAGCATCTCCCTCAGATTTGCATCAGTTAGAGGTTCAGTGGTGAATCTCCTCATTTATCTTGCAGACCAGTTGCTTAGAGGATGTCAATCTGCGGATAACCAGGTTCAGGCTTTGCAATATCAAGTGACTGAAGGTTTTTCAGTCCATGGTTCCCGGCTTCCAGATCTAGAAGCCGAAGTAGTACAAATCCAGGCTTTTGTACGACTTTCTCTCCACTACTTGATTTCAGTGGATCAGCAGGATTTGGTACTTAGAGGATTTTTGTTCCTCTCTTTTGGGCCACTTGCAGCCTCTTCTCTATTTTTCGTTTGTTTTGGATTATAGAACGTTTTTGTCTATGGATTTTATATACTCTGTTTACCCTTGTCCTGTTGAGACATCAAGGGAGAGTATTTTATTACTGTGGACTTTCTATACTCTGTTTACCCTTTGTCCATTTGAGACAAAAATGGGGAGTATATGTTTGATTTGGACCGGGTTTGTATTTTTAACCGGTCAAGTGATTTTTGTCCCAGAATGGCCAAAGGGGGAGTTTGTTAGTTTTTGTGTTGGCTGTATTCTATTGGACAAAATTACTTCTACGTAATGTTGCTAATTTCATAGGGATGCCGTAACAGTTCAGAGTCTTCAAATATTCAAAGTTTATTTCTCTGATATGGAAAGGGCCTCATTATGACAGGATCAGTGTCACAAGCATCAAGAAGGAATGCCTGGACTCCAAGAAGACTCTGCAAAGTCTATAGCTCAGCAAAAGTCGGATCTCGAGTTTATCATCCAAACAGCCTAGTGAAACGCCTGGACATTAGTCAGTAACATAAACAATGATGCTTTTAATCAGGGTTCAGTTAGTTTTCATAAGTCTTCTTTAGAGATATGTTTCAAGAAGATTCTGTGCGGATTTCAAGACAGTGTAGTCAGATCCCTTGCATCTGTCCGGACGACATGGTATTCCATCCGGACACTCATCAGTCAAGCAACATCCGTCCGGACAATGTGATATACCGTCCGGACGACGAGAACCTTCCGTCCGGACTTTCCTCTGTGTCGAGAAGTTTCGAACTGCTCCAGCTTGCATCCATCCAGACGTTTCAGCACCACGTCCAGATGAAACTCGGTGTTCGACCAGCTATGGGATTTCTTTCCAAAACACAAATATGGGAAGATCACTGCAACCGTCCGGAAGATGTGGATTCCCGTAAGGACGCGCTCATCCATAAGGCAAGTCGCGCATTCAAAATCCAGACGTCCGGACTCCAGTCTTCATGGTCCATGATAAGCATCGAATATTGCACATTCAAGCCCCTTAACTTATATATATTAATTCCTTAGCATTGTTATTTGTTTGATTTTGTGTTGTTTTCATGTTTTCATGTTTTAAATAAAGATACAATTAATTCCATTAATTTTGGACTTAAAGCACACTTTGAAAAGACCTAGAAGATATGTTTAAGCTTAACTAATCATAGTAGAATACCTATATGATGTGTTTAAGTTTAATCAAATCAAGTGAAGGATTAAATTGGAATTTCTCCACTAAGAGTCAAAATCGGATTGGATTCAAATTTGGATTCTGCACATGTCTAAGTGTTTTGATCATAACTTTTGGTTCAGTTATTGGATTATAATGAAATTGGTGATGTTACAAATCTAATAAAAAATAAAACAAATATGTCAGAAATAGCTTTTCTCTAATTCGGAAATTTAATATGCCAAAATCGCCCCGTAATAAAAGACCGCAATTCTGGACGAATTTGGAATCCTTTTCCTACTTGGATTGAAGTTTCAATCTCTTACTTAGACAAGAAGACTCAAGAGACGATTTTTCTGAAATTCCAAGAGCTTCTAGGCCTCTCCTAATCTCTATAAATAGGCCTCTAAACATTGAAGACATTGAAGAAAGACACACTGCTACCTAGAGCAAATTCAAAGAAAAACTTCTTAAAGGCTTGAAGAGTTGAAGAGAAGTAATCATGGCAGGAGGCCATTGCAGCAGCGTCATGAGTGACTAAAACCCTTTGTAGGGTATTGATGTAGCCCTATCCAAGCACAATGGTTTGATTGTATTTTAATTTAGAGAATTTTAGTTTATGCATGTTGGTTGTATAATTATGAGAATTGCTACAATTTGATATTGTTCTTCATCTTTTAATGCAATTGTTCTTCAATTCATAATCAATATTGGTAGAATTCTTCTCTTGTCTTAGAAAGCTTTTTACCTTTATTGAACTCAAATCATTCTTATTTTTTGTGATTATAAGACTGATGATTATACAACGGGTTTAATTGACATATGATCAAGAGGATTAGATAGGCCATGACTAGGGAAGACGGATAGTACTACACCCTAGTTTAGTGTAATTTAGGTAGACGATCCGTGCCAACTGAAGATGGGTTATACTATTCCATTGATTATATGTATCATATTAAAGACGTAGCTAATCCATACTTATGAAAGACAGGTCGTGCCGCATCTTAGTGGTTAGGTGGACGGTTCGTGCCAAGCGATGATGGATTATACTTATGCTTTTGATAAGGTAATTTCTTGTTTATATATAACATGCATAGAATGAATTTCTCTAATTAAATATGATTAAACATTGATGTGCAGATAGCGGTGAAGTCAATATTCTACTCTTTCTCTCTCTTATATTTCAATTCTCTTTTACGTTTATTTTATGCACTTTAGTTAATTACAAATTCAACAATCTTTTCTTTAGTTATTTTTAATCTTCACAAACTTGATAGCAATACCCCTGCAGTCCTTGAGGTTCGACACCCTCTCTATAGCCTTATCCTACAAGGATTCGTCCTATTACGAGTGGTTATTTATTATTGATATATTTTGGTAAACAAAAGATTCACATCAATTTTTGGCGCCGTTGCCGAGGACTGCTTAACGGTTGCGTTATTAAGTTTCAAAGATTAAATCTAGCTTCATTATTTTCTGTTTCTTTTTATTTTTTACTCTTGATTTTTGTTTCTAATTTTGCTTTTAGTGTTTTTTCTTTTCTTTTTTCCTCTCAATTTTCCTCACTCAGCGCCATCAGCATCTTCAGTATCTAAATTCCGGCATTCCTACGGGCCATTTGTGAGCTTTTTATTCTGTTTTTACCTTTATTTTCTTTTGTTTTATACTGGGTCGTCGTTCTCTATCATTGCCTTTAATTTCTTGCGATCCCGACGTTGAACACACTCTTAGACAACTTAGATCCGAAAGGAACTCTAATTTGCTAGGAGAACGCCCCACTGAGACTATGGGTGACAATAACCCTATGGCTTTGAGTGATCACTATCTCCCGATGGTATAGCTCGGGACTCGCCGGCTACACGTGGATTTTAAATTTATATATTTGAACCACTCGCAATAGTACGTATCAATTGTACTATAGTAAGGGTGATCGAACCACAGAGATTATTGGTTGTTTTGCGTAACGGGATACTAAAGAACGTATTTAACTTAACTTAAGAGTAAAAATAAAAGCAAAGGTTGTAGAATTGAAGCTACAACAATAAAAGTAAGAAAATAGCGGAAAATGAAAGCAAACTTAAAAGAAACTTAGGGTATTGATCTCATCTAATCCTCAACCAATGAAATGCTTAAAGTATAAATGGATTCTCCTAACATGTATGATATGAGCGCGTAATGGGCGTCAACCATTACGACGACCTCGACACGAAAACACTTTAGTTAAGACGTAATCATAAAGCACCTAGTTTTACATTAAACAACTCCACGTAAAGATTTAAACTACAATTGAAAAACGTTTACTCTACTAAAGGTGTGGAGTGATTAATGATCCCTAGCTTACTACTCTATAACACATCCTAATAAGTATACAAAATATATGAAAACCCTAATTAGGCCACAATGATAAGGTATCTAGTTTCACACCAATTCATTTCACATAAAAATTACACTATAATTGAAAAACGGTTTAAACTACCAAAGGTGTGAAAATGACCGGTATTCCCTAGTATACCCTATAAGGTAACTCTAATAGGTAAACACATATCATGTCAAAAAGTACCATTGCAAAAGACATCATTCTCTTTCAAAAATGTTGATTTTACTAATGAATTCAAGAAAACTCATAGACAAGCATAACTCTTTTTCATGAATAATTAGATTGAAATATTGAAAACAAAACCTTTTAGCATGAGTTTTGCAATCCTCTAGCCTTACACAATCATCAAACATATTAAGAAAATCTCAAGAACATCAAGAACGCTTCATAGTTTTTGGAAAAGATTTTGATCAAACCCTAAGAACTAAATTAGCTAGACATAATTGAATCTAATCTATGCATGAAAATTAACCAAAAACAGTAAAGAAAACAAAATTTAAATAAACTAATAACACTATATTAACATAAGAAGATTCAGATTACAAACGGAAATGAAAAGCATTAAAATTAACTAAGAAGATACACCTGAGAAAATGGAAGTCCCAAGAAGATGCATCATAAACTACTGATGCTCTGGAAAATAAAGTCAGGAAAGCATACATCTCTCTCTCACCCATGCCTCATATATATAGAGGAAGATATTTACAAATATCTAGGAAAGAGATAAGATAAGAGATATTTCTGAAATATCTAAGATATTTTGGAAATATCTAAGATATTTTAGAAATATCTGAAAATATCTAAAAATATCTAAAATATCTAGGAAAATATCTAGGAAAATATCTAGAAATATCTAGAAATATCTAACAAATATCTAGAAATATCTAACAAATATCTAACAAAAATCTAGGAAATATCTAGAAAATATCTAAAAATATCTAGGATATTTAAAATATCAAGAAAATATCTAGAAATATCTAAAAATATCTAAAAATATCTAAAAATATATAGGAAGAGTGACATGTCATCATTGTTCCAGATTGTTCCGAAAATATCTAAATTCGATCGATCGATTATAAAGTCGATCGATCGCATTTCGCTTGATCGCATTCGTGGTTGCCTTGTCTCGATCGATCGCATCTCACACGATCGATTTTTCTTCGACTGATGATTCGATCGATCGATTATAAAGTCGATCGATCGATTTGCCTTAGCCGATTCTTCACTTGGCAGGAGCAACTTTGAACTCTGGAAATGACCAAATTGCCCTTGATGTATTTTCAGGTCTAATTCAGGCGTTTTGAACTAGATTTCAATTAAGACCTGAAAATAAGACAAAACACAAAAACTACAACAACACGTTATATATACAACAAGAACTAGGTCTAACAAATGCAAATTAAGGGGTCTTGAATCGAATAATTCAAGACTTATCACACTCCCAAACTTACATAATGCTAGTCCCTAGCATTACAACTAGAAATTAAAATATAAACAACTAATCTATATCCTCTTTCGTGGGAAACGCGATTGCATTTAGCACATGCAACAAGCCTTTTAAACCCCTAGGCTACCCTAGTGGACGAGTGAAGTCTCGTGAAGGTTTAGCAGAAATGCTACCTACAAACATTATCTTTACAAAATATACATGTTACCTAATAGAAATAAGTATCATTACAACAATGGTTCATAATTCATGAACAACTTTAAACTAATAAACTCCATCTTCACACAGTTTAAGAAAATCATAGCCTACTTGCTTACAAATGGCCGGCTAAGATCTCACATGTAAGAAATGATGCAATTTGATATTAACATACAATTATGAGGCTTTCAAAGAAGATTACCTACATACATGTTCCAGTGTCTCAAAATTCCTTATATCTCTCGCTGGATGGAATAACTAAGGCATAGGCATACTTTAATATTATTTACATTATTTATTATGGTTGTGCAATGCTCAACTCCTTTAAGCTTCTAAATGACCTATGTACCAAGTGTTAGGCCAGTGACTCCCAAACCAGACGGTTTTAGGGCACTAGATGTAAAACATCCTTTAGGGCTTAATAACTCAAGTCAAGAAGAACTACGAAGTCAAACTAACCATTTTTTTATTTACTTACATCTTTTGACGCGAACACTCAATGCTTAATGAGGCAAGAGGTCCGGTTACTCAATGAAGTTTTTTTTTTTTTTTTTTTTTTTTATGCCCATGTCATCCATCTAACAAGTAATTTTGGTTTTCTGAGACACTAAAGACCATATGCAAGGTATTAACTTAAGTACATACCCCACAAACAATATGCCAATGTATGTCATGATTTTTCAAATTTCACAAGTGAATCTCATAGCCAAAAGTAATTAAGCAGACTTAGAATCTCTAATTGTGTGATCATGTGATCAAAATTTTAATTTTGTCAATGAAAAGCAAATCACAATTATAAATCAACTAATTTCTACAAAACAACATAGATATTCACAAAGAATTTCGAAAAATTTGTACAAAATTTAGACTAAGTGTACAAAATTTAGACTAAGTGTACAAAATTTAAAATATCAAGAAAATATCTAGAAATATCTAAAAATATCTAAAAATATCTAAAAATATATAGGAAGAGTGACTGTCATCATTGTTCCAGATTGTTCCGAAAATATCTAAATTCGATCGATCGATTATAAAGTCGATCGATCGCATTTCGCTTGATCGCATTCGTGGTTGCCTTGTCTCGATCGATCGCATCTCACACGATCGATTTTTCTTCGACTGATGATTCGATCGATCGATTATAAAGTCGATCGATCGATTTGCCTTAGCCGATTCTTCACTTGGCAGGAGCAACTTTGAACTCTGGAAATGACCAAATTGTCCTTGATGTATTTTCAGGTCTAATTCAGGCGTTTTGAACTAGATTTCAATTAAGACCTGAAAATAAGACAAAACACAAAAACTACAACAACACGTTATATATACAACAAGAACTAGGTCTAATAAATGCAAATTAAGGGGTCTTGAATCGAATAATTCAAAACTTATCACCCGACCACATACACTTCTCCCACATGTCTCAGGCTGCCAGATGTTACGGCAGCCCACTATGAGATTAAGCCTAACACTATACAGAGTTTACCATCTTTTCTAGGACTTAGTACTGAAAATCCTTACGACTTTCTCAGTGAATTCCTAGCAATCTATTCTACCATAAAATTGAGCGGGTTCACTGAGGATGCTCTAAGGATGCGTCTCTTTCCCTTCTCCCTCAAGGAAAGAGCCAAACATTGTTTCATTCCTTAGCACCAAACTCCATTACTTATTGGGCTCAATTGCAACAAGAATTTCTGAAGAAGTATTTTCCCATAGGAAAGACCAATGATATTATGAGAGCTATCACTTGTATCTCCCAATATGAGGGAGAACAACTGTATGAGACCTGGGAAAGACTCAATGACCTACTTAGATCATGCCCACACCACGATGTCCCAAAGTGGCAGCTAGTGCAAAGCTTCTATGAAGGCTTGACTGAGCCTAATAGACAAATGGTAGATGCATCTTGTGGGGGAACATTTATGATGAAAAGTGAGGACGAAGCATGGACATTGTTTGAAACTTGAGTAATAATTCCATTCAGCATGCATCCACTAGACGTAGAGCACCTGAACCTAAAGCACCAAAGACCGAAGGTCTTTTTGAAATAGGACATTCTTCAAATGTAGCTACCCAAGTAGTTGATGCTATCACTACGAAATTAGATCAAATGACAGTTGCTCGTTTTGCTCCAAATTCTACTCACATGCACACACAGCACGCACCATGCTCATTCTATTCTAGTCCTATGCATCACACAAATGATTGTCCTACTGCAGGAAAGTTTTATGATGATTCAACTAAGCAGGTCAATGCAGCTTTTTCACATCCGGGTAATGATCCATACTCCAATACTTATAACCGAGGGTGGAGAAATCATCCCAATTTCTCATGGAAGACTCAAGCTTCAAGTAACACAGTCCCAAGGATGCACAATCAAGCTCAATCTAACAGGCAGCCCTACCAATCTTCTTCCACATACCGCCCTCCACAGCATCAATCTCAGGTTACACCATCTCTTCAGTCAGATTCTGACATTCAGGCTCAAATGTTGAAACTTCTGAGTGGGATCAATCAGAAAGTGGACTCTTAGAATCAGATGGGACCAATGGTTCAATCCATTGCCAAGTTAGAGGTGCAGATGGGACAGATGGCTAATACAATCAATAAGAGGGAAGAGGGGACACTTCCAAGTCAGCCGGTTGCCAACCCGAAGGGACATTACATGGTAGAAGGTGGTACTTCACATCACCAACAAGTGTTGGCTATCACCACATTGCAAAGTGGAAGAAGGGTCGACAATCATGTGCCAGAAAAAGAGGATGAGCAACCAGCCACCCCACAGAATCTGCAGAAGGAAAAGGGTAAGCAAGAAAGAACTGAGGCTTCTTCTTCATCTGCTCCCACTCCTGAGATGCCATATGAGCCCCGGGCCCCATTCCCAGAACGTCTCAAGGCGCCTTCTCACTTCGGGAAACAAGGAGAGAAAATACAAGATATGATGGAGGTTTTCAAACAGGTAAAAATCAACCTCCCACTCCTTGATGCCATCAAGCAAGTGCCTGCTTATGCCAAATTCCTTAAAGATCTGTGTACTCAAAAGCGACGAACAGGGCCAACACTCCGAAGAAGGTGTTTCTCACTGAGCAAGTCAGTTCTATCCTTCAGCACAGTCTCCCTCCAAAGTTCAAGGACCCTGGTGCTCCCACCATCTCCTGTATTATTGGAGACCACAAGATTGATAAAGCCCTCCTTGATTTGGGGGCTGGAGTGAATCTATTGCCATACTCGGTCTATTTACAACTGGGTTTGGGGGAATTAAAGCCCACACCAATTATCTTGCAATTGGCTGATCGATCCACCAAGAAACCGCGGGGAATCATCGAGGATGTTATTATCCAAGTCAAAAATTTCTATTTCCCCGTGGACTTCATTGTTCTTGATACTGAACCAGTGGCTAATCCCACAAAGATGATCCTTGTAATCCTCGGTCGCCCTTTCTTAGCTACAGCTAATGCAAACATAAACTGTAGGACTGGAATTATGAAGATCAGATTTGGGAATCTGAAGGTAAAATTGAACATATTCCATACCTTCCAGCAACCACTAGATAAAGCTTAGTGCTTCTTTCTAGACTCCATATAGAACTTGGTTGCAGAGCCCCCTCCTTGCATTCTTACTAAAGATCCTTTCGAGGCTAGTATGACGCACATCAAGGTGGATAATTGTGATACAGGGCAATCCATAGGCCAAGCAAATTATTGGCTTCCCACTACTGCCAAACTCGACGTTCCTCCATTGGCCATATCCAGAATGTCTCAATTACTGCTTCTAGGTAACATTCTTTCCAAGTGGTCCAAAAAGGTAAATGACAGAGTTACCAAGGGCAATGATTGCAGCCCTACATAAAAGGGCATTAAACAAAATGGAGATGTTGCTTCCATCTACTTGACGGATCCCAGGAGTTTTTCTTATCCTTCCTCGTTTTTTATTTCTTTGTGGATCTTGTTTGTCTGGCTGAAGACGTTGAACTTAGCGCTAATGGGAGGCAACCCACTTTACTAACACTTCTCCTGTTGATTTTCTTGATGCTTATTATAAAGCTGGAGTAGTGCTTTGTTTTTTTTAGGACAGGCATTCTTGCGTTAAAGTTTGGGGGAGTACAACCAGCCCCATTTTTTTTCCTTCCACCCGGTATTGTAACTTTATCTATACATTGGGGACAATGTATCGTTTAAGTTTGGGGGTGGGAAAAACATTTTGTTGTCCTATTATAGATATTATGACTGCCTGATCATGCTATTTCTAAGAATTTGGTTGAACTTTAATTTTGATTTGTATTTCATTGGTGAGCTTAACATGATAAACACATGATCACTTGACTAGGGAATTAAGAAGTTTTGTTATTTTCTTTGGCAGCATGAGATATTACTTATTTCAATTTGATTATCACAAGCACACTAGCACATAGTCTGTGGGGGTATGAAATTTGAAATCAGTTATGTCTACTATCAATATCTTTGATGCAGCTGGGTAACTTATTGGAGGAATAACCTTGGCATTAAAAAGAAGAAGAAGAAGAAGAATATTGATCACTTTGAGCTTTTCACTGAGCAACCGGATCTCTTGCCTCATTAAGCATTGAGTGTTCGAGTCAAAAAGTGAAAAATTTCTTTGATTGATAAAATGGCTAAGTTTAGCTTCGTAGCCTTTTTTACTCGAGTTAGTAAGTCTTTAGGGTGTTTTACACCTAATGCCCTAAAACCATCTAGTTTGGAAGTCATTGACCTAACACTTGTTACATGGGTCAATTAGAAAGCTTAAAGGAGCTAAGCATTGCACAGCCTAATAATAATGATAATAATAATAAATATATATGCCTTGGTTGTTTTTTCTAATAAGGAGTCCAGGGAATTTTAAGTGTTGAACCATTCATGATTGAGATTAGTTTTTGAAACCCCATGACTATGTGTTAAGTTCACTTTACACTAATTGAATCTTGTGATATCTCATAATGCCATGTTAGTAGCTTAATTTTTAATTCCCTAAAATTGTGAAGATGAAGTTTATTTTGTTAAGCTTGCTAATGAATGAGAATCATTGTTTTTGTGACACTTCAATCTTATATATAACATGATCTTGCATAATGTTTATGGGTATCAATTCTGGCAATCCCTCATTAGACTTCACTCGTCCACTAGGGAGTCCTAGGGGTTTAAAAGGCTTGTTGCATACGCTAAATGCAATCGTACATCCCACAAAAGAATGATTTATCTTGTTGTTTTTCAATTTTATTTCTTGTTTTGTATTGCTAAAGGACTAGCAATATGTAAGTTTGGGGGTGTGATAAGCGTCGAATATTGCACATTCAAGCCCCTTAACTTATATATGTTAATTCTTTAGCATTATTATTTGTTTGATTTTGTGTTGTTTTAATGTTTTCAGGTTTTAAATAAAGATGCAATTAATTTCATTAATTTTGGGCTTAAAGCACACTTAGAGAAGACCTAGAAGATATGTTTAAGCTTAACCAATCATAATAGAATACCTATATGATGTGGTTAAGTTTAATCAAATCAAGTGAAGGATTAAATCAGAATTTCTCCACAAAGAGTCAAAATCAGATTGGATTCAAATTTGGATTCTGCACATGTCTCAGTGTTTTGATCATAACATTTGGCTAAAATATTGGATTACAATGAAATTGGTAGCGTTGAAATCTAATAAAAAATTCAACAAATATGTCAGAAATAGCTTTTCCCTAATTCAGAAATTTACTATGCCAAAATCACCCCGTAATAAAAGACTGCAATTTTGGACGAATTTGGAATGCTTTTCCTACTTGGATTGAAGTTTCAATCTCCTACTTAGACAAGAAGACTCAAGAGACGATTTTTCTGGAATTCCAAGAGCTTCTAGGCCTCTCCTAATCTCTATAAATAGGCCTCTAAACATTGAAGAAAGACACACTGCTACCTAGAGCAAATTCAAAGAAAAACTTCTTAAAGGCTTGAAGAGTTGAAGAGAAGTAATCATGGCAGGAGGCCATTGCAGCAACGTCATGAGCGGCTAAGAACCTTTGTAGGGTATTGATGTAGCCTTATCCAAGCACAATGGTTTGATTGTATTTTAATTTAGAGAATTTTAGTTTATGCATGTTGGTTGTATAATTATGAGAATTGCTATAATTTGATATTGTTCTTCAGCCTTTAATGCAATTGTTCTTCAATTAATAATCAATATTGGTAGAATTCTTCTCTTGTCTTAGAAAGCTTTTTACCTTTATTGAACTTAAATCATTCTTATTTTCTATGATTATAAGACTGATGATTATACAACGGGTTTAATTGACATATGATCAAGAGGATTAGATAGGCCATGTCTAGGGAAGATGGATCGTACTACACCCTAGTTTAGTGTAATTTAGGTAGACGATCCGTGCCAACTGAAGATGGGTTATACTATTCCATTGATTATATGTATCCTATTAAAGACGTAGCTAATCCATACCTATGAAAGACGGGTCGTACCGCATCTTAGTGGTTAAGTGGACGGTTCGTGCCAACCGAAGATGGATTATACTCATGCTTTAAATAAGGTAATTTCTTGTTTATTTATAACATGCATAAAATGAATTTCTCTAAATAAATATGATTAAACATTGATGTGCGGATAGCGGAGAAGTCAATACTCTGCTCTCTCTCTCTCTTATAATTCAATTCTCTTTTACGTTTATTTTATGCACTTTAGTTAATTACAAATTCAACAATCTTTTTTTTAGTTATTTTTAATCTTCACAAACTTGATAGCAATACCCCTGCAGTCCTTGAGGTTCGACACCCTCTCTATAGCCTTATCCTACAAGGATTTGTCCTATTGCGAGTGGTTATTTATTATTGATATATTTTGGTATACAAAAGATCCACATCATTCTCGACGCACGAGCTACTTATATGGAAATTGCGTGCATCTGATCAACCTTCCCGACGACCATTCCTTTGGTCCAGACGCGCGAAGCCTTGATATGGAAATTGCGTGCAGCTGAAGTGCAACTGTCCGGACGACAGGGCAACACCGTTCGGATGCGACTCAAAACAGGAAAGAATTTCAGCGAAAGTTTGGGAAGCCGATCACATAATTGTCCTTCCGGACGACGCCTAGGTTTATCAAGCCAAACACTCATTTGAATCTGCAGCCTATAAATAGAGGTCCCTAGGCTTGAGAATGGCAAGAATTCGGTATTGAATTCCGTAGTACTTAGAGAGTTGTATTTTTAGAGTTATTGTGCTAAATTAGTCTCTCTCAAGTTGTTGCCAAGTGCTGTTGTTGTGCTGAAACTGAAGTCTATCTTAGGGGTTGGCCCTAAGGTAAAGGATTCTATTGAAGACCCCTTCAAGTAGGAGACTTGGTTGGGAGGTGTTCGTGTTGGGTTACACGTTAGAGTTCAAGGTACGACCACTGCATAAGGGTATGTGAGTGCTATTGCTTTGTAACTAGCTTTATCTTCTGAATAGTGGATACCCTGGGTTTGGCTACCCCGGAGTGGTTTTTCTCTTAACTGAGTTTCCACTTCGTCAACAAAATATCAGTCTCCTTTAATTCCGCATTTTGATATTTTGTTGCACAATATTGCACACACTTGTCTATATTAGAAGTCCAATAATTTTCATATTTTACCATTTGTTCTTTTGAGACAAAAATGGAGAGTATTTTTTGTTTCTGGACTGGGAATGTATTTTTAAACCGGTCAAGTGATTTTTGTCCCAGAATGGCCAAAGGGGGAGTTTGTTAGTTTGTGATTGGCTGCATTCTGTTTGACAAAATCACTATTATGTAATGTTGCCACATAATCAGAGATGTCGTTTATTTCAGAAAAATGGTTCAAGATGCTCAAAAGAAGATTTTGTGCATATTCCAAGTCAGAGAAGTCGGATCCCAAGCTTTTATCCAGACAGCCAAAACACACGTCCGGATGCTCATCAGAGTTCGACAAGAAATGGGATTTCCTTCACTGACACAGATATGGGAAGACAGCTGCATCCGTTCGGAAGACATGGTAACACCGTCCGGACGCTATCCTTGATAAGGCAAGACGTGGAGAAGAATTGCAACCGTCTGGACGACAGGGCAACACCGTCTGGACGCGGTCCTTATTATGGTATTTACGTGCAGCAGAAATGCAACCATCTAGATGCTAGGGCAACAGCATCCGGACAACAGGGCAACACCGTTCGGACGCGGCCCTGATATGGTATTGCGTGAAATGCGTTATGGAAAGCCTGTTGCATTGTTGTTCATCCAAACGGCTTCAACTTGCGTCCTGATGCCGCTCAGAGAAAATCGAATCATTGTCGATTTAGGTCTTCTGTAGTCTATAAATAGAGGCATCTAGGCATGTATTGTTTATAGAATTCGGTATTGAATTCTTCATAGCTTAGAGAATATATTTTAGGGAAAAAATTTGAAGATCCGCTAGCTCTCAAACTGTTGCCATTGTGTGCTGTTGCTATGCTCATTATTGAAGTCTATCTTAGGGAGGAGCCCTAAGGTAAAGGAATCCATAGAAGGCCCCTTCAACTAAGAGACTTGGTTGAGAGGCGTTCACGTTGGGTTATGTGTTAGAGTGCTAAATACGATTGCTGCATCGAGTATGTGAGTGTTACTGTCTATGTACTAGCTTTGTCTTCTGATAATGATTTCCTGGGTTTGGCTGCCCCCGAATGGTTTTTCTCTTAATTGAGTTTCCATTTCGTTAACAAAATATTTGTGTTCTTTAAATTCTGCATTTACAATATTTTGTTACCCATTGTGCACACACACACGGTAAATTAGAATTCATTTAATTTCCAGGCTTTATTTTTTAAGTTTTTAGCCCATTTTTTAAGGCATTGGACCTAATTCAATCAAGAAATTTCAATTACTATAACAAAGAGAGAAATTATCTCATTTGTGCCATCCTGAGACACATACATTATGCCCATCAACTGCAAATTTGAACTCAAAAACTCCACATCCATACATAATTACATATTAAAAACCCAAAAGTTCATAAACATATTACATATTAAAAAAGCTCAAACCCAAAAGCCCATAAATATATTTAAAAAGTTCATAAACAAATTAAACATATCCAAACATGGTCCGGTTTCTGGCTTTCTGCAGCTCTGCTCTCATTATCTATAAGACTATAACAACAATAGAAGAAAAACAAAAAAAAAAAAAAAAAAAAAAAAAAAAAAAAAGAAAAAGAGAAAGAAAAAGGAGAATTAGTTAAATGAATAAATAACTAAAATGAATTAATAATAGTGAAAACTAAAATGAATTTATAACCATTTACCATGCTCATCAAATATTTCAATAATATTCTTATTCTCCAATTGTTCATATCCGAAAAAAATCAAGCAAGAAAAAATCCAAAAAAAAAAAGCACTTGCAGCACCATAAACATTCGTGTATCTTGTACTTAAATGCATGAGATTTTAGTGTATTTGTCCATTTGATGACAATTATGTTTCCTTTTCCATCTCTTGTCCATTTGATGTTTCTGCTGTTGCAGTGATATTAGGTTGGGAGAAATGTCTAAATCTAGCCCCATGTACAGAGCTGGTATATTCACCATATGTTAGTTTGTATTTGCCACATTTTGTTGGACAAAATTACTTTTGTGTAATGATGCTTTTTAACAGGGATTCAGCTATTCAGAGTGCTTCCAGAAGATTCTGCTCAATCTACTAGTCAGAAAAATCCGGTTCTCTATCAGCTGTCCGGACGACGTGATATACCGTCCGGACGCCCATTTGTCCAAAGCATCATCCGTCCGAACGACGAGAACTTTCCGTCCAAACCTTCCACTGTGTCGAGAAGCTTCAAACTGCTCCAGCTTGCATTCGTTCGAACGTTTCAGCAGCCCGTCCGGACGACACTTAGTGTTCGACAAGCTACAAGATTTCTTTTTAAAACACAGATATGGGAAGTTTGCTGCAACCATCCGAACGACGTGGATTCCCGTTCGGACGCACTCATCCATAAGGCAAGTATCGCATTCAAAATCCAGGCGTCCGGACGCCAGTCATCATGGTCCGAACGCGCGAGCTTCAGATATGGAAATGGGTGCATCAGATCAACCGTCCAGACAACCATCCACTTGGTCCAGACGCACAAAGCCTCTATATGGAAATTACTTGCAGCGGACGTGCGATCATCCGGACAACAGGGCAACACCTTCCGGATGCGACTTAAATCAGAAAAGAATTTCAGCGAAATTTTTGAAATTTCGATCGACAGTTGTCCGTCCGGACGGCCTATGACTACCGTCCGGATGGCGCCCAGTTTTATCAAGCCAGACGCTCATTTGAACCCTCAGCATATAAATAGAGGCCCCTAGGCTTGAGAACTGCAAGAATTCGGTATTGAATTCCATTAGTACGAGAGCTATATTGTGAGATTATTGAGCTGAATTGGTCTCTCTGAGAGAGAACAAATCAGCTCCGATAACCTCACAAAATAACTCTCTAAGCTCTGATGGAATTCAATACCGAATTCTTGCAGTTCTCAATGCCCAGGGGCCTCTATTTATAGGCTCAGGTTCAAATGGGTGACTGCAGTAATATATGCGGACGCCGTCCGAACGGTGGACATGGGCCGTCCGGACGGACAATTGTGAGACCAGAATTTCTGAGATTTTCGCTGAAAATCTTTCCTGTTTGGAAGCCGTGTCCGGATGGTGAGGCATTGTCATCCGAACGGTCGCACGTCCGCTGCAAGTAATTTTCATATAAGGCTTCGCGCGTCCGGACCAAGGGGGATGGTCGTCCGGATCAAGGGGGATGGTCGTCCGGACGGTTGATCTTCAACACGCAATTTCCATACTGGTTGAGTGCGCGTCCGGACAAAGGTAGGCAGGCGTCCGGACGGTTGAAGTCGAATGTGCAATTTCCATATCTGTTTAACGCGCGTCCGGACCATGCTGACAGACGTCTAGAAGATGGTATTTGAATTGCGATTCTTGCCTTATGGATGAGCACGTCCGGACGAGAATCCACATCGTCCGGACGGTTGAATCAATCTTCCCTTATTTGAACTTGGAAGGAATCTGAAACTTGGTCAAGTCCTGAGAGGCGTCCGGACGGATGCAAGCATCATCCGTCTCGACAAAGTGAAGGGTCCGAACAGAATTCCACGTTGTCCAGACGGATGATGCTTGGTCTGTCGTGCGTCCGGACGGATGAAATAGTAGACAGATGAGGGTCCGGACGGGATGACACGTCGTCCGGACGGCTGACAGGGAACCTGAAATCTTCTGACTTGCAATCAATGCAGAGTCTTCTGAATCACTTCTGAATAGCGGAACCCCTGTTAAAAGCATCTTTACATACAAGTAATTTTGTCCAAACTGAATGTAGCCAATTACAACCTAACAACTCCCCCTTTGGCCATTCTGGGACAAAAATCACTTGACCGGTTTGGAAATACATTCCTGGTCCAAAAATGAAAATTACTCCCCCTTTTTGTCACAAAGGGACAAAGGGTAAAACAGAGTAATAAAAACCAACTACAAAGAAAAATTACTCCCCTAACAATCTCAGAAGGTCCAGGGTAAACAAAGTAATATGAGTCCAAAAATTAAACAAACATGGTCTGAAAAAGTTGCTGAAAAAAGAGTAAGCAACAAGGTTAGGTTCTTCACAAGTATAGTAGCTCATGCATGTATATCCGTCTAAAAAATCAGTCAAGGAGCAAGTCAGAATTATGCAGACATAGAGTTGATAGACAAGTATAACATATGATGAGTGCCAAATATGGTGTATTTGGACCCCTTGATTTGCATTAGTTAGACCTTTAGCCTTGTTATTTTCTAATGTTTTGGCTAGTTTTTTTGTTTTCTGTTTCTGTAGGACAATAAGAGAGGAATGACAAATTTCATAAAGAAATAACTGGAAATTCGGAGACCCTGACAAAGTCGATCGATCGAACTTAAAATTCGATCGATCGAAAATTTGCCCGAAGTCGATCGATCGAAATAAAAGTCAATCGATCGAAATTTCCCAGAAACCGGTTTTGTAGAGCGCGCCAGAACGCCCAATCAGAAGCCAAAAAGCAGTCCTCCCTCTGATTTCCGCTGCAGAACAAGCTGGTTTCGTGTTTGGGGTTGTCTCTAGCTGCAGAGGAACCCTAGAGGAGGGTAGAGAAGTCATTTCTTGCCATGGCTTTCTTCTATAAAAGCCATAGCCATCCCCTTGTTGGGAGGGTAGTAGAGAGAGTAGGAGAGGAGAGAATAGAGCAGAAATTTTGTAGTTAGGTTTAATTTCGTGCTTCTTGTAGTGTAATTCAGTAGTTTATTTTCATATACTTTCTCTTTGTAAAGCTTTTCTTTCATTTCCATGGTTGTTCATCCTTTTCTTGTGGTGTTCTTAGTCATGGAAGGCTAGTAACCTCAACTAGGGTTGAGGATGAAACCTTTCCATTGATAACACTCACAATCTTGCTGTACCACTTGCACATTTAATGATATATCATGTTAGTTGTTCAAGTTCCATTCATTTAACGCTTTATCTTTTGCAATGAATGTGGTTAGTGGTGGATAGAGAACATTTTATGTGTTTCAACCAACTAATACATTGTTTTATCGGTTTGAATGATGATATCCATTGTGATTGAATGATACATTGGATGTTTTGACTTCAATCGGTACTCTTTGTGATTTGTTAATGTGTTGGATTCATTTAATGGTTCTTGGGTTTATGGTTAAGAAACTTGAATAACACCCTAAGCTTAATGTTCTTTGGGTGTTCAAGTGGAAACCAAGAGTGTGAGTTGTAGGATTTGGTTTGGTGGATTCCTTAACCTTAGTTCCTTTTAATTTACATATTTCATTATATCTCTTTCCATTAGTCTTTTGTTCTTCAATCATTTCTCAAACCTTTGGAACTAGGTTAAAATGAGGTTGATTAAGCAAGACACCAATATTTGACCATTTCCCTGTGGATACGATCTCGCACTTGCACATACACTATATTACAAACGATTCGTGCGCTTGCGAGTATTAAAATTTGCACAACAACATACACAAATGTTACCCTGCAGACATAATAATGAAAATAGCTTGCTCAACTCATGCAATGGGTGCGTGTGTGTGAAGACTCTTTTCCCACAAGGTTTGATTTTTACAAATATGACAAGAAGCAACCAGATTTTCTAGATGAGAGAGAAAATCAATGCAAGATTAGTCAAAAGTCAAACCTTATAGCTTACTAGGGCCTAGCCACCCTCATCTGATACACTCCCCCTGAGATGCAGCACCTAATTATTTTACTTGTACCATGAAGGACAAGGTAAATATTTACTTGCTCATAAAGGGCAAGACATATTGCAATTTTAGCACAAAAGCAGTGATTATAGAATTTTTAAAGCACAAAAATCATAGATTGTACTGCTTGATTCTTATGGGGCTGCAATCTAAAGGGAATGCCAGAGTTTTTAGGTTCTAGGTTCAACTAGCCTGTGGTCAATTTGACTATCTTATCAAAAACCTCTTCTCTTTTCCAGAATTTCTAGGAGCAAAAAATCAGAGAAGGAAAAGTACGCACCTTTGGGGAGTCTAGGATAGTGTGCGAAGTCATCACATGAGACAAGCAACTATCAAATAGAACAATGAGCAGGAGAAACTTTGCATATATCAGACTTATGTTCTCAGCCACATGTAAGCATAATACATCAAAGCTCAATGAACTAGTAAACCAGAAAGAATACATGAGATAGTTGACATACCCTGCGAATAACTACCCTGCTACACAACTCCCATTTTTTTTTTACAACACCATGCTATCAGAGGACAGAAATCTTATCCTAGCAGGGAACATCATGTCTAGGATATGACACAAACACCAATGGCTTTTCGAAAAGACTCAAACCTGCTACCATCTAGAGGTTTGGTAAGAATGTCAGCCAATTGGTTTTCAGTGAGGATGAATGAGAGAGAAACTACCTCGGATTCCACAAAATCACATAAGAAGTGATGTCTGATGTCGATGTGCTTGGTCCGAGAGGGTTGAACGGGATTCTTGGAGATATTGATAGCACTAGTATTATCACAATTGATAATCATAGTATCTTGAGAGAATCTGTAGTCCCCCAGCAGTGTCTTCATCCACAGTAATTGGGTACAACAGCTACCTGCAGCAATATACTCAGTCTCAACAGTGGAGAGAGATATGGAGGCTTGTTTCTTGCTCATCCATGCTACAAGATTGTTCCCCACATAGAAACATCCTCCCGAGGTGCTTTTTCTATCATCAGCATTTCCAGCCCAATCTGCATCAGAGTATCCTACAACAACAAGATTTGTTTCCCTAGAATACCAAATGCCATAAAGAAGGGTATTATTTACATACCTGATGATACGCTTGACTGCAGTGAGGTGAGATTCCTTAGGATTTGCCTGAAAATGAGCACAAACTCCCACACTGAAAGCAATGTCTGGTCGGCTAGCTGTAAGATGCAGGAGGCTCCCTATCATACTCCTTTAAAGAGATAGATCAACTGATTTGCCTGCAAGATCACTACTAATCTTGACACTGGTGCTCATGGGAGTTCGAGCACGACTCTTCCCATCCAAACCAAACCGCTTGACCAGATCTTTAGCATACTTTGACTGAGAGATGAAGATGCCTTCAGTAGTTTGCTTGAAGGCCAAGAAAGTAGTTCAGCTCACCAATCATGCTCATCTCAAATTCCTGCTTCATTTCTTCACAGAACTCATGGGCAAGAGAGTCTAAGGTAGCTCCAAGAATGATGTCATCAACATAGATTTGAGCAATGAGTTTGTGAGTACCTTGATTTCTGATGAACATGGTTCGATCAGCTAGTCCCCTTATAAATCCCTTAGCCAAGAGATAAGTGGTGAGACGCTCATACTATGCCCGAGGAGCCTGCTTAAGCCCATATAGTGCCTTTTTCATCTTGTACACTTGATGGGGATGATGAGGATCTTGAAAACCCTTCGGCTGTTCTACATAGACTTCTTCTTGAAGAACACCGTTTAGAAATGCACTCTTTACATCCTGAAAAATTGAAATGACTTCTAAAAGTAAAGTGTGTGCATTAGTGTCAACAAAAATTAAGGCACAGCGGAAAGTAAATGACACAAGGATTTTTGTTGACGAAGTGAAAACTCAGTTAAGAGAAAAACCACTCCGGGGCAGCCAAACCCAGGAATTCCACTATTCAGAAGACAAAGCTAGATACAAGATAGTAACACTCACATGTACCGATGCAGTGGTCGTACCTTGATCTCTAACGTGTAACCCAACACGAACGCTTTCCAACCAGGTTCACCTACCTGAAAGGGTCTTCAATGGAACTCCTTACCTTAGAGCCGACCTCTAAGATAGACTTCGATTTATAGCGCAGCACACTTGAAAAACGGCTCTAGAGGAAATAACACGTCTCTGAGCTCTAATGGAATTCACACTGAATTCTTGCAGCTCTAAGTGACCAAGGACCCTTATTTATAGTCTAGGGGTCAGAATGAGCATCATGCAAAATAAGCCTGTGAGCCGTCCGGACGGTGGACCATGACCGTCCGGACGGACAACTGTGCGACAAGATTTTTCAAAATTTTTGCGGAGAAATCTTTCCTGTATAAGAACATCGTCCGGACGGGATGGCTCCATCGTCCAGACAGACGCATGTCCGCTGCAAGTAATTTCATACCAGGCTTCGCGCGTCCGGACCAAGGGGCAGGAGCAGCCGGACGGCTAAACTTCAGCACGCAATTTCCATATCTGATGCGTGTGCGTCCGGACCATAAATGGGAGACGTCCGGACGGCTAAACTTCAGCACGCAATTTCGATATCTGATGCATGTGCGTCCGGACCATAATGGGGAGACGTCCGGACGGTTGAAGTCGAATCGTCAGTTACCATATACGATGCACCAGCGTCCGGACCACAGCTCTCAGATGTCTGGACGGTTCATTTTGAACTGCGATTCTTGCCTTACGGAGATACGCGTCCTGACGGTATACCACATCGTCCGAACGGTTGATTGATCTTCCCTTTCTTGGAACTTGGAAAGAATTAGTGAACCGTTCGAGAACTGATAGGCGTCCGGACGTGCTGCTGAAACGTCCGGACGGAACAAGCTGGCACAGAAGCTTTTCGATACAGTGAAGTGTCCGGACGGAAGAAGCACGTCGTCCGGACGGATGATACTGGAGTGTCTGGCGTCCGGACGGGATGACACATCGTCCGGACGGATGGAGCAGTAGACAGATGGGCGTCCGGACGTGATGACACATCGTCCGGACGGCTGACAGGGAACTTTGAAATTCTTCTGACTTCACTCTGAACAGTGGAATCCCTGTTTGCAACATCCTTACATATAAGTGATTTTGTCCAAACACGTAATGAGGCCAAAATACTAACAAACTCCCTCTTTGGCCATTCTGGGACAAAAATCACTTGACCGGTTTGGAAATACATTCCCGGTCCGAAATGAAAATTACTCCCCCTTTTTGTCACAAAGGGACAAAGGGTAAACAGAGTAATAAAAACTAACTGTCATAAAAATTACTCCCCCTAACGGTCTCAGAAGGACCCGGGAAACAGAGTAATATATATCCAAAAAATTTTAACCACAAACAGAAATTGTCTCAAAAATAACAAAAAAAAAACTACAAAAAAAAAAAAGAAAACATAAGAGGGAATCAAACATCCTCAGTCATGGGTAAAATCCCATCTGCACCATCCTCATCATCACTGTTGTTAGGATGATGATACTTCAGGCACTCCTGAAGGTCCAGCTGGTTCTGCTCGACGTGCCTGTCGATGGAGTGCACAGCAAGCTGCAAGGAACTCATAGACTGTTGCATGGAGGATATAGACACCTGCAAGCTGCTCATCCCTCCTTGAAGTGCAGCAAGAGCCTCCATAATCTGAGCATAATTTACCTCTGGCTCAGATGGAGGTACAGTATGTGAGGATGAAGTCATATCTGGAAAGCTGACTGGAATAGCAGCAGGTGGGGGCGCCTCATCATCATCAGAGTCATCTCTCCGCAGCTGCGCATTAGACTTCATCAATGTCTGCTTGCTGATGGGTAGCTGGATTTTCTTCTTCGGTTAGCCATTGACATTTATGCCCGACTGAAGAATAATCTGAGTAAGGAGGCAGCCAAAAGGGAGACCAGCAGTGCTCTCATCACGGGCCTCTAATATAACCCCCAAAATGTGCTTGCATAGGCAGAAAGGCAGGCGGAGGTGGATAGCATAGACAAACTGGGCCCGTTTCAGGATCAGATCACTGCGCCGGGCAACCGGCCAGATGTTCTACTAGATTATCTTGGCCAGCATGCGGTGTGAGGGTGACAGGGCACCAATCTGGATGGCAGTAGAGCGCTCCACACCTTGTGGAACGGCACGGAAGAATTCCCTGAGATCATCCAGGGATGGAGGCAGCACCACCTCATTGTAGGGGCTGGCCGAAATCTCGAGCATTGGGACTCGGATGCTGTGACTGATGACCTGAGGATCAACAGTGATGAGATGGCCTGCAACGGAGGACTGGAGCACCACTCCATGATCATCATTCTGTACCACCTCCAGGTTGGCGTAGAACAGCTTGACCAATCTGGTGTACACCACACAAGCACAGCTGTGGAGATATCCCCAGTTGTACGTCTGAATGATGTCAAGTATGTTGTCCAGTGGTGGCACCATGATATCAGCCCGAAGCACGTTCATAATTTTGGCCTGAATTTCAGCCCTATCTTCCACAAGCCTCTGACGGACCCTGCGGGGTGTACTGCCGGCAAACATGATTCTGCATAAGATCCAACAAGAATTTTGAAAGAAAAATATTCCAAAAATATTCTTGTTAGGATAACACAAATTTGGCAGAATAACAGTAGTAAAGGGACTTCAAAAATAATATCAACTAGGTCCAAGAAATTTCAGCATGGTAGATATATGCATCTCATATTCCAAAAATAAATAACATTCTAACAGCCTTTTTTTTAAAAAAAAACTGAAGAGAAAAAGATTAGAAAAATACCTGAAATATGCAAAATGCCAAAAAACTTAAAGCCAACCTTACTCACAAACAGCCAAAAAATCTGATTTTTAGGGTATGAAGAGAATTCGGCGATCTGGGCATTTTATAGTCGCTATAGGGTCCCCGTCCGGACGGTGGATTGATGACGTCCGGACGCTCGCTGCCTCGGAAAGGAGCAGAATGGTCGCGCGCGTCAGGACGATATAAAGAGACCGTTCAGACGATGATAACAGCGCGCGTCCGGACTCCGTCAGGTCCTGTCCGGACATGTGGGCTCCATCTCCGTCTGGACTCCAAGGGAGAACCGTCCGGACCACCAGTCCGTCCGGACGTCAGTGTAGACCGTCCGGACGCTCCACATTGAAACACCAGAAAAGCTGAGAAGAATTTACAGAGATCAAATTTTCTCAAGTCAGTGTTAGAATACGCATGCATAAACAACTTATAACACAATCAGAGAGCATCTCAGAAATACACAGAGATTTCAATTAGCACACATAATTTTTCCTGATCATATAAAAATCAAATAGGCAACTCAACTCAAGCAATGCGTGTGTGTGTGTGTGGAGACTCTTTTCCCACAAGGTAAGACTATCCAAGACATGACAAAATGCAACTAGATTTTCTAGACATGAGAGAAAATCCAAGACAGATTAGCCAAAAGTCAAACCTTATAGCTTGCTAGGGCCTAGACACCCTCATCTGATACACTCCCCCTAAGATACAGCACATATAATTGTTTACTTGCTCATAGAGGGCAAGGTAAATTTAAGCACATACGCAGTGATTAAACAAATTTAAAGCACATAACTTTTATGATTTACTACTCGAATCTTATGGTACTGCAAACTGAAGGGAGTGCCAGAGTTTATAGATGCTAGGTTCAACTAGCCTGTGGTCAATTTGGCCATCTAATCAAGGATTTCTTCTCTTATCCAAAATTTCCAAAAGCAAAGAGTCAGATAAGGAAAGATGTACCTTTAGGGGAGCCCGGGATAGTGCACTTTTTCATCGCATGAGGAAAGAAGCTATCCTACTTTTTGCATAAACAGGAAAAACACTTGGCTAGCATAGTCAAAACTCTCAATTATATCTAAGCGTATTTAATCAATGCATACCGAATTGAGATATTAGGCAAGAATGCATGCAATATCTAATAAGCCAAGAGAAATAATATCCTGCGAATTCTCCCAATTTTTTTTTTTTAATTAAAATAAATAAACCAACACAACAAGCAATATGGATAAAGACATCATATGCTAAGGTACAATCAAACCTGTGTGTGCTCAAAGATGCCACTACAGAAAAACAGTCGCTCGACTTGCTTTTTCTGTCTTCCCCAAAAATACATGCAAAGTTTTCTTAAGAAAAAACACAAGGGGGCACAACCAACTGGTTCCTAGATAACTAACACATAAATATGACAAGGACAATATGCTAGCAATCAAACCTAATGCCTTAGGATTAGGAACCAAATCCTAGGCATGAACACCTGAATCCGCTAGGTGTGTCTATTCCCCCTCCTGGGGTAACTGTCCTTCTCAGCCCAAGTCTGCCTTCTAGTGGGTGGTGGCTGACAAGACTGCATCATCCACTCCATCATGTTTTGCATCAAAATAGGAGGCTCACCGATATATTGCTCTTGAGGCCTTCTCAAATGCCTGGTTTTACTCTTGTAAGTGCCACTCTGATTGGCTGGTACAAACCGCTGTTGAGGCCGCTGCTGCTGAGGAGCATGAGACCAAGAGGCTTGGAACTGATGTCTTGGTGCTTGTCCCCATGGTGCCTGATGCCAAGGAGTCTGATGCTGAACTGCAGGTACAGTGCCATACTGAGCTTGTCTAGGCACTTCTTTCTTGGCTTTGGCCTTTTGTGCTTTCAAAAGGGAGCACTAAGGCCGTACATGCCCACTGAGACCACAGTGATGGCAAATAGGAGGTCTTCTGATGGAATGAGGCTGCAGAGTGCCTGGAACATCATCATTGACCTTTGCCTTCTGTTTATCTTCAATAACTAGAGGAAGCTCTGGGACTGTAGGAGGCACAAACACAGTCTTCGAGGAAGAAGGAATATCAGAAGAGGAAGCTACATACCCGAGACCAGTCTTGTCATGTGGGCTCTTCTGAATGGACAGCATACGAGTCAACTTCTCATCAGTGACTCTCTCTAGCTGGAGCTGTGTCTCAAGTAGCTTTTCCTCGAGCTCCTGTATCTTGAGCAGCAGTGAGCTCTTCTCAGTTTGCAGACTGTTCAGATCATTAACTTGCTGCTTTCGGCCTTCCCTCAGCTTCTCAAACTCTTTGTAGAGAGTTTTGTATGCTTCCTTGAGCTCTACCTCATTCTCACTATGCTCCGAATAATATGAGTCTTCTTTTTCAACATAAGGGGCCACAAAAGCCAGAAATTTGTCAGACTCTGGAGCATCTTCTTCGGACTCATCACTGAGAGTCACATTGTAAGCCTTCCCCTTGCCCTTCTTAAGATTCCCGCAATAGGCCCGGATATTCCCATAGCCTGAGCATTCAAAACATCGGGGTCCTCTGGGATCTTTCTCATCCTCTGATTCAGCTTCTCTGAGAGGTTTCTTGGCTTTTTCAGAAAACTTCTTCTTGAACCGATCATCTTTCATTAGTCTTCTAAAATTTTTGGCAAGCATTGCCATAGCCTTTTCTTCATCCTCAGATTCTTCTTCAGAGGAGGCTTCTACCCTCTTCTTGGAAGCCTTAAGAGCAATGGTCTTTAATTTCTTGACCGGGGGCAGAGATAGCTCGTATGTTTGAAGAGATCCAACCAGCTCTTCAATCTTCATTTCTTCAAGATCCTTGCTTTCCTCAATAGTCGTTACCTTAATCCTGAAACGCTTGGGCAAAGATCTGAGAATTTTTCGGATGAGTTTTACATCCGAGATAGGTTTCCCAAGACTCACCATGGAGTTCCTTAGGTCACTTATTTTGGAGTAAAACTCTCCAAATGTCTCTTCCTCTAACATCTTAATTTCTTCAAATTTTGAAATCAACATCTGAAGTTTGGCAGATTTTACAAGTTTTGTGCCTTCATATGTTGTTTCCAAAATTTGCCATGCTGCTTTGGTTGATTCGCAATTTGAAATTTTGGCAAATTCCGATGGAGAAAGTGCTTGGCATAGAGCATGGAGGGCTTTGAGATTTGAAAGACGAGCGTTCTTTTCAATGACTAGTTCAAGTGTTGTATCCTCTGGTTTAGTCCAACCAGTCTCAACAATACCCCAACAGTCAATAGATTTTAAAAAGAAATGCATACGTGCCTTCCAATAGCAATAGTTCGAGCCATCAAGGGCAGGAACAGAATTAAGAGTTTGAGACATAATAAAGATAGAAGTCAAATATAAAAACACTCAAGAAATTAATCTTCTCAGAGTGTACCAAGCTCTGATACCAATTGAAATGAATTCTAAAAGTAAAGTGTGTGCATAAGTGTCAACAAAAATTAAGGCACAGCGGAAAGTAAATGACACAAGGATTTTTGTTGACGAAGTGGAAACTCAGTTAAGAGAAAAACCACTCCGGGGCAGCCAAACCCAGGAATTCCACTATTCAGAAGACAAAGCTAGATACAAGATAGTAACACTCACATGTACCGATGCAGTGGTCGTACCTTGATCTCTGACGTGTAACCCAACATGAACGCTTCCCAACCAGGTTCACCTACCTGAAGGGGTCTTCAATGGAACTCCTTACCTTAGAGCCGACCTCTAAGATAGACTTCGATTTATAGCGCAGCACACTTGAAAATCGGCTCTAGAGGAAATAACACGTCTCTGAGCTCTAATGGAATTCACACCGAATTCTTGCAGCTCTAAGTGCCCAAGGACCCCTATTTATAGTCTGGGGGTCAGAATGAGCGTCAGGCAAAATAAGCCTGTAAGCCGTCCAGACGGTGGACCATGACCGTCCGGACGGACAACTGTGCGAGAAGATTTTTTGAAATTTTCGCAGAGAAATCTTTCCTATATAAGAACATCGTCCGGACGGGATGGCTCGATCGTCCGGACGGACGCACATCCGCTGTAAGTAATTTCCATACCAGGCTTCGCGCGTCCGGACCAAGGGCCAGGAGCGTCCGGACGGCTAAACTTCAGCACACAATTTCCATATCTGATGCCTGTGCGTCCGGACCATAACGAGGAGACGTCCGGACGGTTGAAGTCGAATCGTCAGTTACCATATACGATGCACCAGCGTCCGGACCACAACTGTCAGATGTTCGGACGGTTCATTTTGAATTGTGATTCTTGCCTTACGGAGATACGCGTCCGGACGGTATACCACATTGTCCGAACGGTTGATTGATCTTCCCTTTCTTGGAACTTGGAAAGAATCAGTGAACCATTCGAGAACTGATAGGCGTCCGGACGTGCTGCTGAAACGCTGGACGGAGCAAGCTGGCACAGAAGCTTCTCGATACAGTGAAGTGTCCAGACGGAAGAAGCACGTCGTCCGGACGGCTGATGCTAGAGTGTCTGGCGTCCGGACGGGATGACACATCATCCGGACGGATGGAGTAGTAGACAGATGGGCGTCCGGACGGGATGACACATCGTCCGGACGGCTGACAGGGAACTTTGAAATTCTTCTGACTTCACTCTGAACAGTGGAATCCTTGTTTGCAGCATCCTTACATATAAATGATTTTGTCCAAACACAAAATGAGGCCAAAATACTAACACACCCATATGATATAACTTGAAACCAAGATGACAAGCAATAGAGAGAAAAATTCTGATGGATTCTAACCTGGCAACTGGGGCAAAAGTTTCATCAAAGTCTACTCCCTCTATCTGAGTATATCCCTGTGCAACAAGATGGGCTTTATTCCGAATCACAGTACCATGCTCATCTGTTTTATTCTTGAAAATCCACTTGGTACCAATGATATTCTATTCTACAGGACGGGGAACCAAGGTCCAGACATCATTTCTGGTGAATTGATGAAGCTCATCATGCATTGCAGACACCCATCCTTCATTCTGGAGGGCTTCATCAACTTTCTTGGGTTCTGTCTGAGCAAGGTAGCAGCTGTAGGAGACTTGATTAGCTACTTCACTGGTAGGCTGAATGACTCTGCTTCTTAGCCTACGCCCTTCATCTATGGTCCCAAGAAGCTGCTGAGGAGGAGGATTGTTCTTCACCCATGATCGCTTAGGAGGATTAGCAGGAGTATCCTCATCTTCGAAAGTAGTGGGAGTGGTATCCAAAGTTGTGGGAGAAGAGGGAGATTCATTTGGAGGCATACTCGGAGAAGCCTTAACAGTATCAGTTGAAGCTGCAGATGGGTCAACTGAATCGATCTGATCTTCCTCCCTGCTGCTTGATCTTTCAACTTCTTCATCATCGATAACCACATTTATAGATTCCATCACAGTCTCTGTTCTTTTATTGAAGACCCTATAAGCTCGACTGTTTGTGGAATACCCCAAGAATATACCTTCATCGCTCTTAGAATCAAACTTCCCAAGATTCTCCCTATCACGAAGGATATAGCATTTACTTCCAAAGGTTCTGAAGTACTTCACTGTGGGCTTTTTACCTCGCCAAATTTCATAGGGAGTCTTGTTTGTTTCAGGCCTCAGGTAGACCCTGTTGATGATATGACATGCAGTGTTCACTACTTCTCCCCAGAAGTGTTGAGCAAGATTTTTTGAGTGGATCATCACACGAGTCATCTCATGAATTACCCTGTTCTTTCTTTCAACAACTCCATTCTGCTGAGGAGTGATAGGAGAAGAAAATTCATGCTTGATTCGATAAGAGAGACAGAATTCTTCGAACTTGGAATTTTTGAATTCTCTTCCATGATCACTGCGGATTCTCATAATCTGGCAATTTTGCTCAACCTGAATCTTCTTTAACAATGTCTTTGCCTACAATTTTTAACATATCTGAGAAATTCAGATGCCTTAACCTTTAGTGCCACAGGTCACTGTCATCTATGGTTGCCTTGTTGCAGAAAATTTGAGGATCTACAGTAAGACCAGGAAGACCATAGCAATTGTCAGTAGTTCTTTTTCTCCCCATAAGCCATCTGCCACTGCTGTCAAATATGTTACATTCCTTTTTGGAGAATTGCACCACCAAATCATTGTCACAAAATTGGTTGATGCTGAGGAGATTTGCCTTGAGCCCCTCTACATACAAAGCTTCCTGGGATGTTCCGAGACCTGGAATATCGATGATTCCTTTTCCAATGACTTTGGATTGGCTCCCATCTCCATAGGTGATCCATCCACCTTTGCCCATTTGAACTTCTTTCAGTAAAGTCTTGTCACCTGTCATGTGTTTAGAACAGCCACTATCCAAATACCACAAACAAGTATCAAGAATTTTTAGTGCAGTATGAGAAACTAAACACAGGTTATCTTCCTTTTTGACCCATACTTGTTTGGAAGCTTTCTTATGATTATTAACCAGGACAGATCTTTGCTCGTTAGGGGTGAGGTATGCTAACTTCTCACTAATTAGCTTAACTTGCTCTTCAAAACCTGGTTCATCTTTTCTAGGGACAAGGGTTTTGTTCCAAGGTTTCTGAGACCTAATTTGGAAACAGTTTGGTCGAATATGACCAATAATACCACAGTGGTGACATGTAGGTATAGATTGATTCTCCCCTTTACCCTTACAAACAGATTGAGTATGATTATGAGACATGATAGGCTTAACAAACATGGTTCTATGAATAGACATATCATGAGAACTAGAAGCAACTTTATCCATACTCAAATTAGACATGATAGAAGTAAAAAATAACACTCAAGAAATTAATCTTCTCAGAGTGTACCAAGCTCTGATACCAATTGAAAAATTAAATGGACTTCTATTTTATACAAGTGTGTGTGAACAGTGTGCAACAAAATATTAAATGCGGAATTAAAGGAGACAAATACTTTGTTGACGAAGTGGAAACTCAATTAAGAGAAAAACCACTCTGGGGCAGCCAAACCTAGGATATTCACTATTCAGAAGACAAAGCTAGATACAAAGTAGTAACACTCACATACCCCTAATGCAGTGGTCGTACCTTACTCTCTAACGTGTAACTCAACACGAACACCTCCCAACCAGGTCTCCTACTTGAAAGGGTCTTCAATGGAATCCTTTACCTTAGGGCCAACCCCTAAGATAGACTTCAGTTGTAGGGCAGCAACAGCACACTTGCAATGGCTTGAGAGAGAACAAATCAGCTCCGATAACCTCACAAAATAACTCTCTAAGCTCTGATGGAATTCAATACCGAATTCTTGCAGTTCTCAATGCCCAGGGGCCTCTATTTATAGGCTCAGGTTCAAATGGGTGACTGCAGTGATATATGCGAACGTCGTCCGGACGGTGGACATGGGCCGTCCGGATGGACAACTGTGCGACTAGAATTTTCGAGATTTTCACTGAAAACCTTTCCTGTTTGAGAGCCGCGTCCGGACGGTGAGGCACTGTCGTCTGGACGGTCGCACGTCCGCTGCAAGTAATTTTCATATAAGGCTTCGCGCGTCCGGACCAAGGGGGATGGTCATCCGGACGGTTGATCTTCAACACGCAATTTCCATACTGGTTGAGCGCGCGTCCGGACCAAGGTAGGAAGGCGTCCAGACGGTTGAAGTCGAATGTGCAATTTCCATTTATGCTTAACGCGAGTTCGAACCATGCTGACAGACGTCCGGACGGTGGTATTTGAATTGCGATTCTTGCCTTATGGATGAGCGCGTCCGGACGGGAATCCACATCGTCCGGACGGTTGAATCAATCTTCCCTTATTTGAACTTGGAAAGAATCTGAAACTTGGTCGAGTCCTGAGAGGCGTCCGGACGGGCTGCTGAGATGTCCGGACGGATGCAAGCTGGAACAAAAGCTTCTCGACAAAGTGAAGGGTCTAGACGAAATTTCATGTCGTCCGGACGGATGATGCTTGGTCTGTCGGGTGTCCGTGCGGTATGGCCCGTCGTCCAGACGGATAAAACAGTAGACAGATGAGCGTCCGGACGGGATGACACGTCGTCTGGACGGCTGACAGGGAACCTGAAATCTTCTGACTTGCAATCAATGCAAAGTCTTCTGAATCACTTCTGAATAGCGAAATCCCTGTTAAAAGCATCTTTACATACAAGTGATTTTGTCCAAATAGAATGTAGCCAATTACAACCTAACACAACCTATAAAAATTAGCTTTTAGGCTTTTGTTCCTGTATTCATTTAACCCCCTGCACATAATTTCTTCCCAACTTATAGAAGGATCAAAGGACTAAACATTTCTTCATTATTTTTCTCCAAATTATTTTGCTAAAACTACATTAAAAAAAAAATGATCTCTACATTCAGTATATGTTTATGCGGAACACACATTAATTTAACCTCTCCCTTTTAGAGCCCCAATTGAATAATCTATCTCTTGTGGTCAAACTAGAAGTGTAAACGAGTTGAGCTACTCGCGAACTTATTCGAGATCGACTCGACTAAACTCGACTCAATTATTAAATGAGTCGTTCGTGAATACGAAACTAAACTCGATTATTAAACGATACAAACTCGTATAAACTCGGCTCGACTCAGTTAATGTTCGTGAACCCACTCGTACGAAGATTGACTAGATTATTAGGGCTCGACTCGTGTATATATATATATATATATTAATAAAGATAAATTATATAGCATATTATTTATTAAGTATCTATATACTATACATATATGAGCATAAATTAAGTAACAAATAACAATAATCAATATATATTAAGCACCAAGAATTAATTGGATATATGTATATTGAATAGTAAAAGCGAATGATGTCAATGCTTAATCATATGATATAATGATAATTCAGATACTTAATCATATTATTCATATAATATAATGGGATCAGATGATCATATAATAATCTAACATTGTGTTATATGATCATATAATTATTGTATCATATGTATATGATCATTTGATCTAATTATTATCATTAAATACTTATGAATTGATCGATCACATGATCAAAGATTTAAGATCATATGAATTATTAGATTACATGATCCAAGATCAAGATCATATGAATTGTTAGAATATATCATTATATGATAGTACTTAAATCATATGATTTAAGTACCATATAATGATTAAGTATTCTTTAAGATTCTAAGCATTTGAAATTCTTAATCATACTTAGATGCAGTGATTAGGCATATAGAATACATACGTAAGTATGAATTCACATTAATCATATGATATAATGATAATTCCGAAACTTAATCATATTATTCATATACAATAACAATGTGAATTAAGTGACTAGGATTGGAATCACCAATTTGTTAATTATAAAAACAAATTAAGTATTATTATTTGAATTTAAATCGTATGATTATATGTCTCATTATTAGAATTTTGATCACATGATCATGTGATCTAACATTGTGTCATATAATCATTAGATCATATGTATGGTCTAAGTATTATCATTAGACTAAAAAAAGAAAATATTATCCTTAGATACATAGAGGACCATATGATTATATAATGATTATCATATTTAATGTTATTAACTTAATATACATTAGTTAATATTTATATTGATTATTGTTACTATTTTCTATCATTAGATACTTAGGAATCTTTAGATCAAATTAGTATCATTGATTTTTGAGTAACTAATTAGTGATTAACATTTTTGTCCTTATTTTACCTAGTCATCTTTTCTTTTCTTTTTTCTTTTTTCTTTTTTCTTCTTTCTTTTTATTTTTTTATGTTACTTGGACTTGGTTATCTTTAACGTATAGGCTGTATAGCTAACCAATATGCAAGCTTCCAAAACATTAAATGCACATTTCCTTTATAATGGATGACAACTGCATTCCACCATTTTATCCTGCCATTCCTTATCTCATACGTGGCCTTGGACTACTTACTTGGTCTATATGCACACCTAACTCTTCACTTTCCCAATTCAATAACTTGCTTCAATGCTTCTCAAATCGTATTCTCATCTTCTCTCTTTCTTCCAATCTCTTGGCCATTTTCTTATTCTTCACTTCTTTTTTATTTTCTCACATATGGCATTTTTTCTTCTTAATTTTCTTTTCCTAGTCATTCAAATGTGTCGTTTCTAAGTAATTTTCTTCTTCTTCATCACATGATGCACGTTCTCAGTCATTCTGTGGGCCACCGTCTTCGGCTTTGGAATATTCCAGCGTCGGGTGTAACTTGTTGGAGAGAGATTTCAGGCGTTGAAGGAGCGGCGCTTAGCCTTTTTAGCTTACTCAAACCGATCTCAAGCCGAATACTCGAACTCGAGCTCAACCAACATGATCGAGCTCGAGCTCGAGCTCACACATAGTTCACCTTTGGGCGAGATGAGTATTGTGAGTTTTAAAGTACTCGCAAGTGCACAAATCAATCGTATGCAATATAGTGTGTGTGCAAGTGCGAGTACGAATCTACAGGGAATTGTGTCATGAAAATTAATTTTTATTTAAACTAATCCTATTTTAACCTAGTTCCAAATTTTTGGGATTTTAACATGCAAAATAAACAAAAAAAAAATGATAGAAAGCACTAAGGTTTTCATAATCCACCTCGCCTACATGTCCCTCTTATCCAATCGCACATATACATTGAACCAAGACATTTGCCAGCTCATGTCAGCTGTTTAGCAATACTGACTCCTCGACCTTCACCCATCTGTCTCCTCAGAAACCTCACGCACGCCTTGCTTCCCTTTCCTCGAGCCTCACATATCTGTGACCCTTGGAAACCCACGCACGCCTTGCTTCTCCCAACATCTTCCCTTCCTTAGTTAATTTCTTCTGCAACATCTTCTTCCCAACGGATGCTTTTCAAAATCATCTCAAAACTTCCCCTTTTGCTGGACTCATGACAATACCCCCTCCATTTACAACACCTTGCCCACAAGGTGTGGGTAGGCCAACTTCAAACGATGATAATCCTCCCAAGAGGCTTCATCTTGGTTTTGGCCACTCCAACGAACCAAGATCTCCACCACAACCCCATTATTCACCTTACGAGATCTACAATCGAAAATTTCTTTCGGTTCCGATTGTATGACACCGTGAATATCAACTGGAGGAAGATAAGGTATGGCCATTGAGGAACGACCCAGCAAATCCTGGGTGGATGAGGGAGCTTTTCAGCAAATCCAGTTTTTAGGCAACCTCGACAATCTGAAAAGGACCATAAAAATGTGGCGAGAGCTTTAAATTTCTTTGAAAAACTACAGATGTCTATCAATAGGGTTGTAACGTAAGTAAATCCAAACCCCTTCCTCAAAACTTCTTTCAGTACATTTTAGATCTGAATATGACTTTTCTGTAGGTTCTCGCGAAGGATTTTCGACACTACATCCCTGTTATTCAGTTGATTAGCAACCACTTGTGTAGTCCTCGGCATGTAGGTAAGCAGCCGGGGAGGTAAGTATCCAAACATGGCTTCAAAAGGAGTCATTTTGGTAGAATGGTGGATTGATGTATTGTAGCAATATTATGCTAAAGGTAGCCAACTAACCCATTCCTTGGGTTTATCACATATGATACATCGAAGATAGTTTTCCACATATTTGTTGACTGCTTCTGATTGTCCATCTGACTGAGGGTGATATGCTGCTAAGAAAACCTGCTGTGCTTTAAAGATTTCTGTCCAAAATTTTCTTGTGAACGTGGAATCTCTGTCTAATATGATAGATGTAGGCATGCCATGAAGTTTGAATAGTTGAGTTATGAATAACTGAGCTAGTTTTTCTGCTGTATATGGATGTTTCAATGGTAGAAAATGTGCATACTTTGTTAATTTGTCTACCACAACCCAAATGATACTGTACCCCGAAGATAAAGGTAACTCTTCTATAAAACCCATAGAAATACTAAGCCAAGGTCTAACTGAAATAGGTAAGGGTTGCAACAATTCAGTTAGAGAAACATTTTAAGACTTCACCCTTTGACGAGTATCACATTCTCGAATGAATTTCCTAATGTCTGCTTTCATCCCTGGCCAATAGAAATCCTTCCTAGCTCGATACATAGTTTTAGCATAATCTGCATGGCCTGTCATTGGACTTGCATGAATAAAATGCATAACTTTCTCCCATAGAGTAATTCCTATGTACAATCTTTGTTTATACAATTGGACATCATTCCTTAAGGAAAAACATAGTATTTAACAAAGCACCTTCTCAAAATCTTTGAAGAAGTTCTTGCATTTGAGAATCAAACAGGTAGCTGTTCTTCAATTCCATGAGCCACTCCAAAGTAGGATAGGATACTACTGATAGAGAAATTTCCAGCTCTACCTCTTCATTCCTCCTTGAAAGAGCATCTGCCACTTTATTATCTTGACCCCTCTTATACTCAACTAGGAAATCATAACCTAGGAGTGTAGAAACCCATCTTTGTTGCATAGGAGTACCAATCTTCTGTTCCAACAAAAACTTCAGGCTTTGATGGTCGGCCTTGATTTTAAAAGGGTGGCCCAACAAGTAAGGCCTCCGTTTTTTAACAGCCGATACCAAAGCTACTAACTCTTTTTCATAGGTAGACATCAATATAAATCTGCCCTTGAGTGCTTTACTGAAAAAGGCAATAGGCTGATGATTCTGCATTAAAATTGCATCAATACCTTTCCCTAAAGCATTGCATTCAAAGATGAATCGTTGAGAAAAATCTGGTAGAATTAGGACATGAGGATTAGTGACTGCCTTCTTTAATTCTTCAGAAGCTGCCTCTGAAGCATCCCCCTAAAGAAATGAATTCGTTTTTAATAAATGAGTTAAGGGAGCTGCAATGTTGCCATAACCCTTGACAAACTTCTTGTAATAACCTGTGAGCCTTAGAAAACCCCTTAAGGCTTTTAGAGACTTAGGTCTAGGCCAATCCACCATGGCCTTCAATTTCTTTGAATCTGCCTTCACTCCTTTAGCCGAAATCATACGTCCCAAATAATCAATTTCCAAGCAACCAAATCTGCACTTACTTTTCTTTGCATAAAGTTGATTACATCTTAGAACCTCCAATGTCAGCCTTAGGTGTTGCAAATGATCTTCTAAATTCCGACTATAGACTAAATGTCATCAAAGAATACGAGAATGAATTTCCTTAAGTAGGGCTTGAAAATGTCATTCATTAAACTTTTGAAGGGGGATAAAGCATTCGTCAACCCAAATGGCATCACAAGGAACTCGTAGTGTCCTTCGTGAGTCCTAAAGGCTATCTTAGGAACATCCTCCGGTTTCACTAGTATTTGATGGTATCCAGATCTCAAGTCTAGCTTAGAGTATATCTTAGTACGATGTAGCTCATCCAAAAGTTCATCAATAATTGGAAATGGGAACTTATCTTTGATTGTCTCCTTATTTAGTGCTCGATAATCCATGCACATTCTCCAAGACCCATCTGCCTTCCTCACTAGCAAAACAGGGATGAGAAGGGGCTTTGAGAAGGTCTAATAACCCCTGTCTCCAATAATTCTCTAACAATTTTTTCTATCTCATCTTTCTGATAATAAGGATAATGGTATGGTCTCACACAAATTGGTTGAGCATCTTGCTTTAAAACAATTGCATGATCATGACTTCTGCTCAGTGGTAGACCTGTAGGCTCCTCAAAAACATCTTTAAAAATCTTTAACTATGGCTGTTACAACTTTTTCCTCTTGGTGTGTGATGTGTGTTTTAATGAGTACTCGCAAGCGCACGAATCGTTTGCAATATAGTGTGTGCAAGTGCGAGGTCGAATCCACAGGGAAATGGTCAAATATTGGTGTCTTGTTTAATCAACTTCATTTTAACCTAGTTCCAAAGGTTTGAGGATTGATTCAAAAGTAAAAGACTAAACAAAAGAGATGAAATGAAATGTGCAAATTAAAAGGAACTAAGGCTAAGGAATCCACCAAACCAAATCCAACAACTCACACTTCTTGGTTTCTACTTGAACACCCAAAGAACATTAAGTTTAGGGTGTCATTCAAGTTTCTCAACCACATACTCTAGAACCATTAAATGAATCCAACTCAAAGATAAATCACAAAGAGTACCCATTTGAAATCAAATCATCCAATGTATCCATTCAATGAACAAATCACAATGGATATCATCATTCAAACCGATAAAACAATGTATCCATCGGTTGAAACACATTAAATGTCCTATATCTACTAACAACCACATTCATTGCAAAAGATAAAGCATTTAAATGAATGGAACTTGAACAAAAAATATGATATATCATCAAATGTGCAAGTAGTATAACAAGAGTGTGAGTGTCATCAATAGAAAGGTTTCATCCTCAACCTTAGTTGAGGTTACTAGCCTTCCATGACTAAGAACACCACAAGAAAATGAAGAACAAACATGGAAGTAAAGGAAAAGCTTTACAAAGAGAAAGTGTCTAAGAACAAAAGCTACTGAAATAAACTATAAATGAACGAAATTAAACCTAGCTACTGTTCTCTGAACTCTCTCAACAAGGAGGTATGGCTATGGCTTTTCTAGAAGGAAATTAGGGCTAGAAACCCATGTAAAATGACTCATCTAACCCTCTCTAGGGTTCCTCTCTTGCTAGAGCCAACCAAGGTCATGCAACCAGCGTGTTCTGCTGCGAAAATCAGATGGAGAACTGCTTTTTGTCATGGAGAAGCTCCTGATTAGGTGTTCTGGCGCGCTTCTGCAAAAGTAAGTTCTGGGAAATTTCGATCGATCGACTTTTATTCGATCGATCGACTTCGGGCAAAATTCGATCGATCGACTTTTAAGTTCGATCGATCGAGTTCTTCAGAACTTTCTAATTTTCCAAGCAATTCCACATGAATTTTGTCATTCCTCACTTATTAACCTACAAAACATAAAAACACAAAAACTAACCAAAGCATCAGAAAATAACAAGGCTAAAGGTCTAACTTATGTAAATCAAGGGGTCCAAATATACAATATTTGGCACTCATCAGTGTGCTAAGGATTCTTCCGCATCATCTATTAATTATAGAAAAATGCCTTTTCTGTTTTCATTTCTGTTTGTTGAATTTTGAGTAGCTACCAATTGCTTAGGTGAAGCCAAACCTTGTGAAATGATTGTTTCCTTTGCAATGGTAAATTCCATAGTTAATTCTTTAAAGTTCCATAGGATATAACCTAAAGAAACTAACCACTAAATACCCAAAACCATGTCACAACTTGCTAACATGATGACAAAGACTTCAATAGTGAAATTAAAATTCTGCACTTCCACTCTCACCCCAGAACACTTACCTTCACTTAATAGAGGTTCTCCATTAGCTATTTGTACTCTAAGTCTGGTTTCTTTACTCAACAACAACTGAGTACTCTCAACAATTGATGAATCTAGGAAATTGTGAGTACTCCCACTATCAATAAGAATCACTACCCTTTGGTTGCCCACCCTACCAGTAATTCTTGTAGTTTTAGGATGGTTGCTACCCGTAATAGCATGTAATGAAATCTTAGGATTCAAATCACTGTAGGTAAACTCCATTAAATCATTCTCTTGATTTTCAATTAATTGTTCAGAATTATCTTCCTCAAAAACTTCAACACTTTCAATCACAAACACCCTAGGATTTGGACACTTATGCCCAATATGCCATTTAGCATCACAACTATAGTATAATCATTTTTTCCTCCTTTCTTCCATTTGTCCTTGGAAAATTTTCTGAATAGGCACTATTCCTTTAGATACTCCAGCTCCTAAGTAGGCTCCCCCACCAGAATAGTTAGGATTTGAAACCCCTGTTTTTGGTAAGCTTGGATTTGCAACATTCCAATTAAAAGTTCTATAATTCTTCCTCCCATTCAACACATACTCTTCTTGTATTTTAGCTAAACCATAAGCAGCTAATAAGGTTTTTGGAGAGAACATCCTCACGGGCAATCTAATATTTTCCTTCAAACCACTTAAGAAGCAACTAAGCTTATAATTCTCAGACAAATCCCTCAATCTATTGGACAACACCTCAAATTTTGCTTTATAATCTTCCACAAAAGTATTCTGTTTTAGTCTAGTTAAAGACTCCTTTAGGTCATCATAAGCACTCGGGCCAAATCTATCAAATAACCCTTGAGTTAAGGCCTCCCAATTAGGTAAAGAACCGGATTGTTGCATATCTTGAAACCATATTAAAGCTTTGCCTTCCATATTAATAGAAGCAAGTAAATTCTTGTAATCATGTGGAGTGTTATGAACAAAAAAAAAAATTAATTTGCCTTGTTAGGAATTTAATGCTTTTTCGGTAGATTTTCTGTAAGGAATTGTGAATGGAATTGATTGTATTGAAAATGGTAATGAAACCACAAGAAATCGATAAAGAACCACAAGAAATGGCCAATTTCGAGGATTGGGCCAACCTCTAACTATAAGAGCTAAAACTATTGATTACACTAAAATGATACCAGGTTTTGAATGAAAAGCCTAAAATACAAAGTTTACATTTTATACAAAGCTAAAGTCCAACTGAAAATACAGCTAGCCCAACTGAAAATACAACTATCCAACCCACTTTGGTTGTCCAGCTCATGAATCCTGCATAGCCAGTTAGCCCATGTGCCGAGTATTCATTGTTAGCCCATAAACCAACTACTCAACCCATCCCTCTTATCCAATCGCACAAATACATTGAACCAGCAATACTGACTCCCTGAGCCTCACCTATCTGTCTCCTCGGAAACCTCACGCACGCCTTGCTTCCCTTTCCTCGAGCCTCACACATATGTGACCCTTGGAAACCCACGCACACATTGCTTCTCCCAACATCTTCCCTTCCTCAGTTAATTTCTTCTGCAACGTCTTCTGTCTTCTTCCCAACAAATCCTTTTCAAAATCATCTCAAAACTTCCCCTTTTGTTGGACCCAGGACATTTGAGAATCTACAATTTCTTTAAAAATGGTAGGAGATGGTCGTCCAAATAAAACATACTAATCCACATGTTGGTAGTCATGCCATTCTGGCGAGGACTTTCATGATATCATCCATAGATGGCCTATGCAGAGGGTCATCTTCCACACAAGCCTTGGCTAAAACTGCTAAACATAAAACCTCCGCAAGAGAATAATCGTCTTTCAAAGACGGGTCCACCAAACTCCTCAACTGTTCAAAACAACCACCTTCACTATCTTCTCCCAGAAATTTGATGGATTCTCTGAATAATTTTCCCTCAATGTCCTCCCTTGCCGAGATGAGCTCAAGCAAAACGACTCCAAATGCAAAAATGTCTTCCTTTTCAGAACCCGAGCCATGCACAAAGTGCTCCGGCGCAACCCATCCTCTGTTTTTCTCATTATCATCGTTTCCTTTCAAAGGCTCAACAGTAGGGGAGGAGGCTCCAATTTTTGCAATTTTTGCTCTCCAGTTTGCATTCACAAAAACATTTCTACTGCTTAAGCTCATGCATGGATGGGTGAGAAAAGTGCAGTAATGTAGATAGTGAAGCCCTGCTTCAATATCAAAAGCGATTTGTGTCCGCCTATGCCACCCGAGAGTAGTAGATGGATTAGATAAACAGTGCCTCAAAGTGCCATTGCTAGGGAACTCAAACACTAGATAACAATCGGGAAAGTCATGATTTTCTCCATAACAAACACCTTGTAAATTCACGATATTTATGTGATTGATTTTTGAATGTAAATCAATAACCTGCCGAGTGTCTTCAAACCTCGTCTTCTTGATCATCACTTCCACATTGTTGATCAACCCCTTATAGACTTCACCGGCTATCTTTCTTTCTTCACTGAAATCTCTAGTTGCTCTCCTGAGATCCTCCACGCTGCAAATGAACAACGAGTACTTTATTCCGACAAGAAGATCTGGAGATAAACAGGAATTCGTCGAGCTTCTCCCTGTTTGACCAGATCTAGGAGAGCTTCTAGAAGTCAAGGACTGGAACTTCTCACGCTTCCATTTCTTTAGGGCCATTATATACAATCCACATGCAACTAATGCTGCAAGTAACAGAGAAAACCCAGCAACAGATCCTGCAATATGCAATCTTTTTGGTGTTCTCTTCTTGGGAATTGTGGGAACAAAGACATGAGTTGGAGGTGGAGAATATGGGGTACTGAAATCTATGACTGGAGCCGATTTCAGGGGAACTAAAACAGTTGTTTTTGGAAAAATGGTTTGCATAGATTGGAAAGGATTGACTGCCCAAAAGTCTTCGAGAGAGATGCCAAATTTCTCAACCAATGTACCTGGTTGATCTCCTTCTATGATAGGATATGTTACAAGGTAATTCACACCATTACTACGAGTGAAATTATCTAGGCAAGCACATCTCAAAGGCACATGAAGCAGAGAACCAACCTTGATGAGCTCGTTTTCTTGAGATGGGTTCACTTCTTTAAGAGTAAGCGATTTTAGTAGCCCTTCAAAATCTTCACAAGCAACCTCGGAAAATGACGTGTTTTCCAGAACCGTGTAGGTGAAATTTGCCTGAAAAAACTGGCCTGAGCAAGAACAGTTGACGGGAACAAGAACGTCTCTACCTGGCTTGAGTATCTCAGAAGGAGATGTAAGATTGTTCAGGTGAAGTACATCGGCAGAGTTCAAGTGGAACAAGTCTGAGATGCGTCCAACGGTCTGAAAATGTTGGTTGGCTCTGTAGACTAAGAATGTTTTGCATGAATTCTGGAAGGAATTGCAGGCGTATCTGAAGAACAATCTGCCGAGTCATAAGACTGTTGAGCATAACTCGAACTCATGCAAACCCAAAAGACAAACGAGAGATAAATCATGGTTTTCATCGAATATTGCAAAATTCTGTTGAAGAGGCAAGAACTGTTACTATCTAGGAGACGCTACGTAAATTATCTCCCGTGAGGAGACGAAATATGAGGCGACCGATCCTAGAGAAATCTTTGGCAGGACCAATAATGTGACAGCTGTTATCGGTGTTGATTTGCCAGATTGTGTATGGGAGCTAGCAGTGATAGGAGACAATAGATTATATAAATGGTTTAAGTATAATTAACAAACTTATTTAAAGTATTAAGCCTGTGATGAAACTTACACGCACCATCATGGCCGGCCTTAACACTAATGGACTCTAGGGATCAGAACACGACACATAAGCTTTTTTATTTCCTTCTGCTTGTTTTTTTATGCAATCAACACCCTCCCAAGAAGATGATTATTGTATAGTTATCCTCATTTATCATATACTATGAAGGAAATTATAATTTCCTTCCGCACAAGCCGAGCTAATTAACAAGCGAGTCGAGTTTTTGACGAACGTTATTCGAGTCGAGCCGGGTTTTATACGAGTATGTATCGATTAATAATTGAACATATTTTTCGTGTTCGCGAGCGGCCTATTTAATACTCGAGTCACGCGTGAGCCGAAGTTCACCAAGCCAATCCCAAGCAAACTCACGAATAACTTTGTTTGTTTACGCCCTTAATTAGAAAGCTGAGTTTAGTTTCCCTTAATAGTAAGATTTTATTAACATATATTCAGCGGAGAAAGACCACCTACGTACATCTTTTAGAGTGCAGATACACTCCTACGCTTGAGGCATATAGTTTTAGTTTTTATTATTATTAAAAAGAAGAAAAAAAAAAAAAAGGATATTCAGATAGAAGAACCTAGTCTACTTTTGCCGATCTTGGGGTGTGGGAAGCCCAGGGGACTTCAAAATGGGTTCTTTTTATTTAGAATCTGGTATTGCTACAAAACATGATACTTGACTTGACTTGTTTTTGTTAAGAATTATTTTCTTTTTTTAATCTCAAAGAAAATATCAATACATCAGACGTACCACCACATTTAGTAAGTAATTAATAAAACCTTCACGTTTCTTGAAAACTAAATTAATTTATAAACAAAATTTGATTAAAAATAGAAAATAGCAAAACCTAAGAATATACAAGTACACAACAAACCAACAAGAAACGCCAGACTTGACATTTCTCTTGTAAGATTACCTCTCCCTCTGTTATATATATATATATATATATATATATATATGTGTGTGCTGTTCTATTTATTTTGGACAGAAGCTTATCAAGAACAGCCTACTGTACTGATTTTTATTGGTCTGCACCATCTGATTAAGGGCTTATCTGCAATAAATAAGGTCCAGATCAATTATGAAAAAGCAGAAATCCAGATATCAGAAATTACAACAAAACCACAAACCAAACATTATGGTAAAGGAACTCTTCATAGCAATTCTTGAGAGGCTCTACTTGACTTGAAGAGAGAGAGAGAGAGAGAGAGAGGAGAGCTTATAACTTTACAGCATCCTGTTGGGCAGCAGACTGTCCACAATCATCAGCTCCATTGTTGACCTTGATTTCCAGGAACTTGCCAACTGGTTGCCTACAAATGGGGCATCTGTTTGACTGGAGCGCCAGAACTTTAGCACACCCATTGCACATACACTGCATCCAAAGACCCAAACAAAACAAAATTTAGCCACAACAAGCAAGTAAAAGCTCCTTTATGTTCAGATTTTCAAAGACAATAAGCAGCAAAGTTTACCACCCCCCAATTCTAACGATCCAGCGAAAAGTAATAGCTACGTTTGCGCCATAACTCCAAAAGGACTAGTGAATTTAAAGCTTCCCTAGAATTCCTTATAAAGCTCAGTTTCACTTAGTAAATTAGACAATATAAGCTACTCCTCATCTTTCTAATGTGGGACTAGAGTGTTACACCTACATGGTGATTAATAGAGGATATTTCTAATTATCCAACATTAATTCCTGTTGCTCTGAGGAAAAAGGTGGGGTGGCACTGGGTTAACAACAGCAAAATCCACTTTTCCCTGCACCACCTGTGGCCTTTAGCCTTAAGTCTGAAGAGATGGTGCATGTCGACAGGCAAGCTTCTTTGTGGGGATTTGAACTCCCAACTTGCTTTAGGAAATAATCACTTGATAACCACATTGAAGATTGTTGTTGTATCCATGTCCAACTTAAAAATGAAAATGTAACAAATTATTTTCTCCTGGATATCAATATCTATATCTGATAGATGACTTTAATTTACTACTATAATCACTTGAAGAAATACCTAAACAGAATATCTGATAACAAGTTAAAGCCAGCTCAAACAGGTTACAGGTTATCTGGTCAAGCATCGCTATACTAAATACATTCCAAATCCGGCCATTAGCATGTCTAACCATGTTCAATAATTGAAGTCCATGTAATTGATCTCACCGAAGTGAAACATTGCAATAAAAAAAAGTGAAATATTGTACTTTTATAGATCCGCACAAACACATGATTCATGTGCATTTCCACCCTGATACTTTGGCAGCCTACTGAACTGTTGGCTCTACAATTTTCAGCCCAATAGACATAAGACACCAAAAGGGTAAAGAGTCTGTTCTGCTTCACATCTACAATGTAATCCCGGTCTTCATCCATAATACAAGAAGGGGGAAAAGGAAAGCAAAAAGAGGGAAGAAAAAAAAAAAAAACAAAAGGAGCATCTGTACATACCATGTGTCGGCATGGGAGGACAGTTGTGTCTCGGGGTTCAGACAAGCAAATAACACATTCTTTACCAGAATCATTCTCATCCAAATCACCATCAACTGTATTCCCAATTCCATAAATTTCATGCAGCTCGTACCTCATCCCATTCACCCACAGGATCTGTTTACTCACCCGCACATGGTACTCACCTGTCTCCTTCTTTTGAAACGAAGCCAGAGTGATCTGAGAATTCCTAACTGGATTTCCTTCTGATTCAGTATGGGTCAATGAGTATGCCTCAGCCTTCACCACAAGTGGGTAAACTTCTATATCACCATCTTTCACCAACTCCGTCTCCTCAAACTTCAAGAAGTCAATCCCGGTTCCACTAGGTTGTCTGAACTGCTGACCAAGACCTTGCTGAAAAGAAACTGTGACAGGGCTAAGCAGGCCTTCCTTTGTTTCTGTTAGGTTACAGTCTTCATTTTCTTTAGCGAAAAACATAACTGTGATGCTATCGCAGAGAAGAAAAAGTAACTATCAGAAAAGAAGAAAATTCACATAAATGCATTGGCAGGGGAGAAAAAAGTTTTGTACAACAACCAAGAGAATTAAAATTTAAAGCATGCTTATTTTATCTGATAAATGGTGTATTTCCAAATAAATGAATCAACGAAATGTAAGAATACTGTAAAAGCTGTACAAATACTGCAAAGCAAAATGGTTACATATCAAAACACAGATTTTTATGTGGAATGTAACAAAACAATATACCCGTTTCACAGTTTCCAATGGCGGGTGGATGTCACCAAACAATGACTACACCCACAGCTCAGAAAGGAGGCTCCAAATAGTAGAACAGTCATGGTAGTAACAGAATGTATCACATTACTAGAACAGACCTGGAGACTATGCGAAACATCATTATCAAGTGATGGCCACCATGGATAGTATAATATACTCTAACAGATAGGATATAGGGCCCTATGTCTTAACTGTTGAGAAAATAAATGGCAGATCAAATTCAATTTGCTCTCACACTAACCTTTATTATTTATAGAAGAAATACAAGACAATATCAACACTAGATAACCATATCTATCAACAAGGTAAAAATAACCACAACAAACCTAGATAAGATAAACTAGCACAACAACTAGATAAAAGATGAAATACTCTGAACACTCTTACTCAAGTTGGAGATTATCATATAATACCAACCTAAATCAATTAAATGCATCCCGTCCATGAGCAAGAATTTTCGTGAACAAATCTGTCAATTGATTTTCTGACTTTGCATACGGAGTAACAATCTCTTTGTTGATAAACTTGCATGAATCAAACGATAATCTACATCTACAGAGCCAGACTCGGACTCCATATGAAACACCAAACCCAATCAATGCTAAGAAGTAAAATCAACAATCCAGAAACTGCAACCAACATTGATATTTGCTGAAATCAACTTTAAATTGGCTGAAATGTCCTTGGATTGAACTGAACAGGCCAAAAAACACCTAGACTGGAGAGAACTGAATCTTAACAGGTCTAAACTTGGCCAAAAATCACCTAACTCGGTTGAAAAACAAATTGAAGTGACGGAAAAACCACCAAACCGGCAGAAAAATTACCTGAACCGACCAAAAAACCAAAGAGTGGTCAAAACATAAACTGAACCAGCCAAAAAACCAATGAATCAACTGAAACGTAAACTGAACCAGCAGAAACACCACTTGATTGGCCACAAATTCACCAAAACTTGTCGAAACTGGAACTACCTCATTAGGAAACTACCAGTGCCAACTGAAACTGGACGAAACCGGCCAAAACATAATCACCCGTCTAGACACAACTTCATTGGAAAACCAATGATAACCCCACTAGACATTGGCCAACCACCACTACAAAACATAAACAACTATTCAGAAACAACCAAAGACCACCATAACACCAACCACAGCAGCCATGACAATCAATGATGACAACCACACCCATGCGCCATCGAACTCTAACCACAAATATTGAACCAAAGCCCACAAATAAATGGTAGGTCATATTCATCTTGCTCTACACTAACGTTTTTTTATTTATAGAAGAACTACGATGCAAGATCAACATTAAATAACCATATATCTGGACAAAGATAACCACAACAAACCTAGATAAGATAAACTACCACCATACTCCAAGATAAAGCTTTTTTTTTTTCTATAAATAATCGATATATCATTAAAAGCGTAAGGCGCCCTAGATATACAGAGAATATACAAGAGAAGCCACCTAACTAGTAAGAGTAAAAAAACAAGAAAATCATGATAACTAATCACCAAAGGAGAAACAAAAGCAAGTGTCCAAAGATACAGGGTTTTTAAAAATAAAGACTTAATCTCCTCCAAAGTCCTCTTACCGTACAAAAAACTCATATCATTCATTTCTCTCCATAGACAACACAAAAATTACGAAAGCATCATCTTTCACACAAGAGCACTCTGAGTGCTACCGGCAGTCCACCAACAAGCATACAATTTGATTACTCCTTTAGGCATAACCCAATACAATCCAAACCGACTTAAGAAAACACTTTGAATAGCACAAACAACCTCACAATGAAGAAGAAGATGGTTCACAGACTCCCCATTCCTTTTATACATATAACACCTATCAACCACAATGACGCGCTACTTCCAAAGATTGTTCATGGTAAGCATCTTTCCTAAGACCGCTGGCCAAGCAAAGAAAGGCCACCCTCAACGGAACCTTAGTACGCCAAACACTTTTCAAAGGGAAACGGAAGCTATCATTACAACTCTTGACACTGTAAAAGGATTTAACACAAAACAACCCTCTTTTGGAAGCGACCCACCACAACTTGTCCTCACCTTCCCGTCTTACTCTCACTAAATACAACACTCTAAAGAATGAAGCAAAGACATCCACCTCCCAATCATGAGCCTCTATAGCAAAGCTCATGTTCCACTAAATAGAACCTCTAAGAAGTTCCACATGATCTGCAACAGAAGCATCATTTGCGCAAGCAATACCAAATAACCTAGAAAGGCTTCCTTAAGGGCCATATCCTCACACCATAGATCATGCCAAAATCTAATATTGAAGCCATTTCCCACCTCATATCTAGTATGACTAAAAAACTTCTAGTAACCCCCCCACCCCCTAACAAGCTCACTAGAGCACCACCCTCCCCATGAACTTCCATATTTAGCGTCCACCTCCACTCTCAACCAAGCCTCTCTCTCAAGCTCATAGCACCAAATCCATTTACCTAAGAGAACATGAGTGAACCTCAGCAATTTTCTCATCCCTAACCCTCCCTCAGAGATCGACGTACAAACCTTGGATCAATTCACCAGGAGATATTTGAACTCTTTGCCTAACCCACCCTATAAGAAATCACTTTGAAGCTTATCAATACGGTTTGCAACGCCTGTAGGGAGAGGAAAGAGGGATATAAAGTATGTAGGTAAATTAGATAGGGTGCTCTTCATAAGGGTAACCCTACCACCCTTAGATACAATCTTTTCCAACTAGCCAACCGATGCTCTATCTTCGCAATGACATTGTCCCATACATGCTTGGCATTATGGGAGCCCCCCAACGAAAGACCAAGGTACTTCAAGAACAAAGAATCAACCCCACAGCCTAGAATCCCAGCCAACTCAGTCACAATATCAACATTTCCCACAGATTCCAACTTGGCTAAGTTCATCTTCAAACCCCACACAGCCTTAAAAAATAAAACTAAGCATCGTAGATTACTTAAATGATTTGGATTGGCCCCATAGGAAATCAAAGTATCATCAGCAAACAAAATGTGAGAGATGCCAATCCATGTGCCTACACAGAAGCAAGACAAAAAACCTCCACTTGCTAGAGTAGAAATCATTCTACCCAACGCCTCCATCACAACAACAAACAACAAAGGAGACACAGAGTCCCCTTGCCTCAAGCCACGGGAGCTGCTAAAAAAGCCTGTGGGAGAACTGTTCACCAAAACCGAGAAATACAATATGCCATCCAAGAGCACCAATGCCCCCCCAAACCCGCACCTTCTCAACATATGTAGTAAAAAATTCCAATTAATATGATCATATGCTTTTTCTAAGTCCATTTTACAAATAACCCCCGAATTTCCAGATCTCATTCTACTATTAAGACATTCATTGACAATAAGAATAGGATCTAGGATCTGCCTACATCGGATGAACGTGTTTTGTGACTTAGAAATAATCTTCTCCAACACCATCTTAAGCATGTTCACTAGAATCTTAACAACAATCTTGTAAATGCTACCCACTAGACTAATTGGGCGAAAATCCTTGGAGTCGATAGCCCCTAGAATCTTAGGAATGAGGACAAGGAACACAGCATTTAGGCTCCTCTCGAACTTACCACTAGCATGGAAATCATGAAAGACCTTCATGATGTCCTCTTTCAAAAAAAATACCACAAGCTTGGAAGAATGCTATAGAGAAACAGTTAGGGCTCGGCACCTTGTCACCATTCATAGCTTTCACTATCACAACACCTAGATAAATGTAAACTATCACAAAAGATGAATAAAATATAAAATACTCTAACACTAACAAATAGAGGAGTTCCATTAGAAGCCAAGTAATAGACATCATCATCAAAAATAAGTTCACCAATCATAACCTATATAAGAAGTCAGGCCTTAACTCACAAAATATTCATCACTCATATATTCAACATGGAAAATCTACTGTTTGAATTAAATATCACAGCTACGATTGATCCATATTCTGAAATTACCTTCGCAATGTTCACATCTATGTAGTCTGACTTCATACTATAAGGGTCCAACATAAAACTCAGATTCTCGTATTTATTTTCTTTTTCCAAAAAAATAAAACAAAAAGTCATTTTCTTTCCCAAGTGAGGAATATAATAAGATTTCATTGAACGCCATAGGACTGGGGTGAGAATTTTAGCTACAAAGCGTTTACTTTTGCTTCTCTCATCTACAAAGCTGATATATTGCATAGTTTACTAGCACTAATTCATCTGCTATTTAAAAACTTCCAATTTCGCAATCATCAAGTGAATAAAAAATTCATACAACACACTACCAATCCAACGTCACATGATCAAATCCACAAAACCTCTTGTGTACCCAGTCACCGAGGGCCTTCCTGGCCTCATCACCAACTGATTACCGAAGGCTCGTTACGCCTCACCACCCACAAGGCCACCTTCCTTCACCCAAAGACTTCTTGGGAGCTCAAGGCTTTGAAGGCCACTCCGACCCACCTAGCCGCGAGAGACTAACAAGAATCACAAGTCATTAGCTCAAATGCGCCACACCAAGGCCGAATGACGGACTTATAGAATATCGCATAGGGTGCAATGCACCGCATTACCCCATGCCACATTATATAATCGATTGGGACCACTACGAGTAACCACCTTGATATTCTAGGGAGGGAGATTCCTCCATTACCAGAAACAAGCGGGAACCCTATTCTAGCGCTCCCCTAGAACTTTTAGGCTACAAGAGGTGGCGGAAAACCTAAGCTTATAGGAAAGTCAATCTTTAAGTACGATCCTATTCCTTAGCCATTTTACACCTTTCCTTCATTTCTTCCTCTCGTTCTCCTACAGACTTAAGCATTGGAGGTGGCCCCATCGGCATACCCGACGAAGCATCCCTTCTCACTCTTGTCTTCCTTGCAATCAAAACCCAAATCCATACTCCATAACTTTATTTAACCAAAGCTACACTCCACATGAACAATTTAAAATCAAATTGAAGCATTTGAAGTTATACCTTCCGGCCGTAGTGGCATCAAAAGTGAACGCAACAAGGAAGTGCCCAGGATTCTCCTCATCAGGTTCAACCCTCAGACTCTTCTTCTTAATGTTCACATCGTTCCTAATCGTGACAGCCTTCTGGTGCTCCATATGGGGGGTAACCGGTTGCGGGGCAGCCCCACACGAGTACGGCCCATTAACCCAATTGGCGGAGACCGGAGCCAGGTGGACCCCGCGGTAAGGCTGCGGATACGGACCCCCCACGGGCGGTGGCGGGTAGTACCCGGAATACGGGTGGTATTGGGGAAGGTTAGGATTCGAGTATTGGGTCGGGTACGGTGTGGCCGCAGCGAAAACGTATCTGTTCCCGGTGGTTCCCGGCTGCGGATCCTGCGGCATCGTCGGAGGAGGAGGCGGCTGGTTCCGATGCCTCCGGTGGCTCCCTCCATTGCTATTGCTTCCAATATTCCCCATTTCGTTTCTTCTCTTCTAACCTGAAGAAACTTCAAGTTAAAATTCTTTGAAAAAAAAAAACAAAAATTGTTTAATTTGGTAAGAAACAAAGAAAAAGAAACGGTAAAATACAATTCATATAAACGAATCAAATTTTTACAGAAGTTTCAGGAATTCTTAACCCCAACAAAGCAGAAAATTTTGTACCTGAGAAGCGTGGCTCCTATGTTGTTGTTGTTCGCCTAACAGATTAAGCGCAGCGACAGAGAGAGATTCAATGGAGAAATGATGGCGTTGGAAAATAGAGGATGAATGTTCTGCCACCAACCGAGCATCCACCACCACCAAGACAGCCCACGTACACAGAAACACAACAAATTGCTGTTTACGCTAACGTAAGCGGTAAGCGTTAAGCACTTTACATTCTTTGTCGTTTTTATAATTATGACATAATCCTACACGTAATACTACCGCCACATCACGTGAAAGAAGCAGATGCCGCGGAATTGTAGAACCTTCAGGTGAATATGGACTTGATTATGTAAAACCCATATTTGGCTAGAATAGATAACATAAATGCTAAAAATACACTCCATTGGATTATCTATCATAAATCTAAAGTAGAGTTTTGATAGATTTGTGAATAGTACAACTCTACATGTGGAGTTGCACTATTCACCAATCTATCCATTATTTTATTGTTTTCTATATATAAAAAGTGAAAAAAGTAAAATGACAAAAAGTAGATAAGAGATAAAAAGAATAAAATAAGAGTAAAAAAAGAGTATAGAGTTAAGAATAGATAATCGGATGGAGTGTGCCTTTTAAAACTCATTAGCTAAACTAAATAAAGTGAGTTTTGATTAGTTATTTTACATTGAAATATACACGATCCAATGTGAGTGCTCTTACATTTATAAATAAATATGAGACTTAGAAAACATTTGATGGGCAATATAAACAATTAAAAAAAAATTTAGAACTGTGTTTCTGAATTGTGCGTCCGGACGGACCTATTTAGTGCCCAAATGGGTTGAACAGAAAATTCATGTCCACTGCCGTGTCCGATTGGCCTACAAACAAGACTTCTAGTAAGTCCCAATTTTTATGCGTGTCGGACAGACTATTTCTGCATCCGGACAAGCTTACTAGTGAGTTCATATCTGCAACTTCACACATGCGTGTTCCAACGGGCCATTTATGTGTCCAGACAGGCTATGTTTAAGACACCAACGAGCTCTTTTCAGCTCATCTCTCTCTCTCTCTCTCTCTCTCTCTCTCTTAGGGCTTTGAGACAAAACCTTAGATTTTAGCATATTGAAGCTTCATAACTCAACGCCGAAAATGTGATCATCGGGGTAGAATCTACATTTTCACCGATTGGTTTGAGGTAAATTTGAAAATTCTAGTTCCTCTATTTTGTGTACATTTTGAGAGTTTGAGTTTGATCTCTCTATTTTGTGCATTTTTTGAAGTGTTCTAGACAATTTCTATATGTTGGGTTTCACATTTGGTGAGAAATCAAAGTAAGACCAAAAAATTCTAAATTTTTAATAAGTGTTTAAATTATGATTTTTAGTGTCTAACCCTAAGATTATCTTATAAGTTATTGTGTTTTAGTTAATGGGTTGTCAAAGAGAACCCTAGAAATTCTATGGGTTCTCGATAAGTTTTTAGTTCTTGAACAATTCAATAGGTAAATGGGAATTTAGAGTTAGAACATGTTATGTGATAGTATTAATATAACGTCTCAGATTTTAAGACATAAATTATAATGTCTTAAAATAGAATTTAAGACATAATAATAAGGCAAAATAATATTTATGAATATTTATGAAAATAAATATTCATTAATTTATTAAGACGCATTTATAATTCTAATTTAATAAAAAGTTTAACGGACCTTAAACTTTGGAATAACGAAAATAGGGTCAAACGAACTTCGTTTTGGTCGATTCAAAAGCTATAACGCTCTTCTCGGAGTCCTCTATCTACCTGAAAATTTTCATAAAAATCAGATTTTTGTAGATTGGCCGAAAATCACCGTGAATCTACTGCTAGTGGGCTGTCAGCATGCAGGTGTGGTCGCCACATCACCCTATTGATTTTCTGATGCTTTCTTGAGTTGGCAAGTGTCCATTCTTGTCTTGTATGGTAATTTGATAGTTACTATAAGGTCAAGTACAGGGGCGGAGCCAGGGGGGTCGAGAGGGGGCACATGCCCCCCCCCCCCCCCCCCCTCAACCCCCAAAATTTTTCCTTAGTCCCGGTAGATTTTTCTTAGATATCTTGGTTGCCCACCCTCAACCACTGATCAATGGACATCTACATTAGACTGGCAAAGCTTTTCCGAGACTAAGAGAACCAGAGTTCAATCTTTCATGCTTTTACCATTTTAGATCTTCAAGCTTCAGACATTTATAGGTTAAATGGTCCTGACTCTTAACGAAGAAGAAGACGAACACTGTGCACAACACTGGGTTAATTATTTGTGACAAAACGCCCCGTTTTTATAACTCTAGTCCGAGTCCAAAACGCGTGTTGCGTGTACAGTGTTTTAGTTGGGTGTTTATTTTAATCTTTTAGTCTTTTAAAGTTGTGTTTTGCAGCTTTTGTTGACTTGTTTATTTTTAAAATCGCGTGTTACGTCACTTTACTTGTAAGTAGTGTACTTCAGTTTATATATATATATATATACACTTTAGTTAGTTTTAGTTGCTGAGTTCTTGATACATGTTTCAAAATATACAACTATAGTTATTTGAACTTATAGAGAGCAACAATGATTCCATCGAACTTCAATCAAACTCTAAATGAGCCCGTGTCAAGATAGATTTATCAAATATGCTAGTAGATGCTTGCTTAAGAACAAAATTTCAAATTATCATCATAATGATAGAGACCAAATCCGAAGAGCATATCTACAAAAGGAACATTGTCAAATTATTTTTATTGAATTGTTTATTTATTTCGTTAATTACATTCTTTAATATTTTCAATTAATTTTGGATCACTTTTATTGTTTAATTTTGCCCCCCGTGAACCAAAATTCTGGCTTCGTCACTGGTCAAGTAAATATCTAAGGATAAAATTACATAACTAAATGATAAAGTTACTAAGATAAGAGATATTGAAAAATCATGATTACTTGTTTTGATGATTTCTTCTCATTTAAAGCCAGCCACGAGTAAGCATTCATTTGTGATATTTTATAACCAATTAGTCCTATCTATAACTCAGTTTCATTTCTTAGTAAAGACAAATGCCAAATTTAGTTAGAATGTAATTTGCTATGATTGGATTAGATATTATTGATTTTTGTGACGATTAGATTTTAGGATATTTTGTGGGAAATTCTCCAACTTGATCGGCCATCATGTGTGAGGGAGAGATGGCTTAATCTCATTGCTTTGATCATATTCCATGTGTCACCATCCCATGCTTCCAAAATTCTATAAATACAAAGCTACCTCTTCCATTCTTTTACTTTCTTTTCATTTCAAGAAACTCTCTCCCTACCCCCACGGCCATAATTGTTTGGGCAAGTTTGAAGTTCTTTTCTAGTTATTTCATGAGTTTTATATTTAGAAGTTATGTACATCATTTTAAGCTTAATTACATCCATTATGTGCTTAGAAAATGCTTTGAAAGTTTTCATTCCAAAATTATTCAGATATTTACTAAATACGCCATTATGATGCTCAAATTTAATTGAGTATTCCATAAATGCATTGTTACTCTATCCGCAATTTTAAAAAGTTTTTAAGCATTAGTTTTAAAAGCATCGTTGTTCTACCGAATTTTATAAAGGGTATAATAGGAATTATTCGTAATTATGCCGTTTTACCGCCCAAAATTCTAAAATTATTTTTAGAAATTTTTAATACTAATGTCATTATTCTGCCAAGATTTTATAAGATTAAAATAAGGGTTAAAGATGTCGTTATTCTATCCACTTGTTTTTAAAAGTGTAAAACTCATTTATTATATTAATGAAGTTATTATATTTATTTAATATAAAAATAAGCCATATGTTGGCTTAAACCTATTTTTGGTATCTCACTGTTTCAGTTAGAATAACTGAAACAGTACTTGCTTTAAAAGTATCTAATTAAAGATTCGGTTATTTTTTGTTGCAAAACTCTATTGTAAGTTCAGTAAATTTTAACTGGTATATCTATTTCTATAAAAATAATATATGCTTTTAGCATATTAATGCTATTATGAGATCTATTTTGATATATAGATATTTAAGGGCACTAATAGATGCCGTAATAAGGTCCACATAAAATATGTGGCATTATAATTAAACTAATTTATATACCGTTACTATGTCTAAATAATGTTAGAGATTATAGTAAGGTTTAAAGGTTAGAAATGAGAATAGTGTTAAAAGGTATTTTTAGTGAATTAGCACTATTATTTATATTAAATATATATTGCAGTGAACAATTATCTATGAACACTTTTTGGAAGCAGGAAATAACTGTGAGTATTTCTTACTCATCAGGGATGATACATGGTGGTCTTTAGTAATGTGGTGTTTTCTATATTATTTAATTGTATACGAGTTGTTTGGCATTTTATGTGTGTTGTTTGTAAAATCGCATATATCATTGTAGTGAGTATTTCTTACTCACTTGGGATGATACGTGGTGGTCTTTAGTAATGTGGTGTTTTCAATTTTATTTAATTGTATACAAGTTGTTTGGCATTTTATGTGTGTTGTTTGTAAAATCACATATATCACTGTTGTGAGTATTTTTTACTTAATAGGGATGATACGTGGTGGTCTTTGATGACGTTGTGATTTCTGCTTTATTTAATTGTATGTAAGTTGTATGAAATATGTGTTGTTTGAAATATTGTCTATTTTACTGTCATGAATGATGAACATGCTGATAAATTGTCATTGCATATTATGCTATTGGGAATTATGAACTTGTTAATAAGAAAGACCAAGGGTTAACGTCCCAAGGCAAAGACTACAGGTTAGAGTCCCAAGGCAAAGATTGCAGGTTAAAGTCCTAAGGCACCATCAATCTGTCTCTGAAGACCGAAGGTTAAAGTTTCATAGCAAAGACCGACAGTTGGACTCCCGAGGCAGTACTGATTCAAACCATAGGTTCAAATAAGACCAAAAGTTGTTAGAGTCCCCAAGCACTGATCAATAATCACCTATAATAATAAGACCAGGATTTAAGTCCTTAAGGCCATAATTAATAATAAGACCAAGGTTAAAGTCCTAAGGCAATGACTGAGGGTTTAAATCCCGAGACAAAAATGAATATAGGAGATTATGCATACATATAACTGTCATCATATTGTTACAGTGTACTTTTAAATGATTCAGTATTTCATTATGTTATTGAAGGTTGTTGACTCACTTGACCATAGTATGGGATTGTCGTGATAACCACATGCATATGCAAGTTTATACAGGTCCGGACATAAGATTGAACAACTGCACTTATGAAGTTAATTTGATTTGAGACTTTTTATGTTAATGTGTAATGTTTAATATGTTGGTTAAAATAATGGTTGTTTGTTTTTAAGTACCGCATGTGGCACATATGTCATTGCTTTGAGTGTATTTATTATATTAGAACACATGGTTCGTATTTTTATATAATGAGGTAATTCAATCAGTTCTAAAGTGTTATTTACCCAGTTATATTCCGCTGCCAATACTTAACTCTGATGACGTTGCAATGTCACATAGAAATTAAAATTTTCACTTACGCTTTTTATAAAAAGCGGGGTGTTACACTTTGGTATCAGAGCAGTTTGCTCTAAGGATCATGAGACTTGACCTTAGAAGTCTAGAGATAACACAAGAGCTATAGGTAAAATAAACAATTTTTATAAACTCTGTAAACGAATTTGTGTGAAATTGTGTTGTTCACTATGGATTACAATTAGGATTTTAAAAGGATTTGAAATGATACTATGCATATGAAATAATATTATGCATGTTGAAATGAGTAGAGTAGTATATGGTACTACTCTAGATTATATTTATAGATAAACATTGAAAATATTTATTAACTTCTAATTTAAACCAAGTGTGTGTGTTTGTGTGCAAACAAATATCTTAAATGGGGAATTTAAATAAGATAAGATATTTGTTACGAAGTAAAAACTCTATAAAGAGAAAAAAACCACTCCGGAGCAACCAAACCCAGGAAATCCACTATCCAAAAACAAAGCTAGTTACAAGATACTCGTACTCTCATAACCCTATGCAGTAGTCATACCTTTAACTCTGACGTGTAACCCAACACGAACGCTTCCCAACCAGATCTTTCACCTGAAGGGGTTTTTGATAGATTCATTTACCTTAGGGCTGACCCCTAAGATAGACTTCACATGAACACTTGAGCACACACCGGCACCGGCTTGAGAGCTAGCGGATGTTCGATTCTTCCTAAACACCCTCTCAAAGCACTATGGAATTCACTACCAAATTCTGTACAAAACACTAGCCTAGAGCCCCCTATTTATAGGCTTCAAGAGACCTCAAAAACTGCTGAGATTTAGACTCTGGCTGGCGAGCGTCCAGATGGAAGTTAGCCACGTCCAGACGGTTTTCTGCGATATCCTTTCAGAAACAGCGTAATTCTATCTTTTCGAGTCCACGTCCGGACGACTTGATCGAGCGTTCGGACGGTCTTCGCTAAAATCTTTTCCGTGTTCGAACGGGACTCTAGAATATTCTGAACTACTGGACATCGTCTGAACGTGTTGCCACATCGTCCGACCAGCTTGCAGAGACTTCCCAAACAGTGTTGACTTCTGAAAACAGACTCCTTATTGAATACTGATTGACCTAGCATCCGGACAGTGTTGCTCTGACGTCCGGACGTCTTCAATGTTTATTTATGAGACACTGCGGGGCGTCCGGACGTCTTCAAAGGCCCGTCTGGACGGTGTTGCTCTGACGTCTGGACGTCTTCAATGTTTATCTGTGAGACACTGCGCGGCGTCCGGACGTCTTCCAAAACCCGTCCGAACGGTTGCACAGGAACCTGTTGTTTTTGTCTTGGATTTTGCAAGGACTCTTCATGGACATCTTTAAGCAGCTTGTGATCAGTTATTGTCTTTGATTTGATCATTGTCTGAATACATGAAGATTCTGAATCTAAAACCGACCATCCTGTTAAACTACAACCATTACATAAAGTGTTTTTGTTTTATCCAGAATGTAGCCAATAAAATACTAACAAACTCCCCATTTGGCCATTCTGGGACAAAAACACTTGACCGATTTGGAAACACATTCCCGGTTGAAATACCAAATAGACCCAAAAAATACTCCCCCTTTTTGTCACACAATGACAAAGGGTAAACAGAGTATTAATTAAAACCATAAGTGTTTAAGAATTACACAAAGTGTCAGTATAAATTTAAAATTGTTCTGAAAATAAGAGAAGAACAACAAAAATTAAAAACTCAATCATCATCATCATTCAGCTTTTATTTCAGGCATTCTCTGATGTCGATCTGGCTCTGCTCGACACGCTCTCCGATAGGATTGACTTCCCGCTGAAGAGCTGACATGGAAGTCATGAGTTGTGCAAAAGCAGCCTCAATGTCAAAAGAGGGAGGCACAACCTAAGATGATGATGATCCAGCTATTGTGGGGAGATCTGGTGGAGGCTGAGGAACAGCGTCTTGAGTCTCGTGTCGCAACTGGGCATTAGACTTCATGAGAGTCTGAATGCCAAGAAGATCTAGGATCCGTGAACAGGTCTCCGAGTATGAAATATCTGGCACGACCTAAAGGAAGATTTGAGTGATCAAACACCCAAACGACAGACTCTTGTTCTTCTCATCTCGAACCTCGAGCATAGTATGCAAGATGTGCTTGCACAGGCAAAATGGAGTCTGCATCACAATGGCATATAGAAGGGTGGCCTTCTTGAGGGTAAGCTCACTCCGCCGAGCTTGAGGCCAAAGGTTTGTGACAACAACCTTTGCTAAGAATCGGTGCATAGGAGCAAAGGCACTGATGTTGATCTAGGAGTAGGACTTGTCCTCGCGCACTGGTCTCGTCCCAAAGAAGTCATGTAAAAACTCAATGCTTGGAGCCTCATCGGGAAAAGGAACTCTTGAGACTGGTAGAACAGGGACCCAGATCACAGAACTGATAAGCTAGGGGTCTATCAAAATTGTCTGGCCTCTAACCGTAGTCTGCAAGATTAGTCCTCTATCATCCTAGATGATGATCATATGGCCATAAAATTCCCGCACCAGTCTGGGAGAGGCCTGGCAGGCACAATTATACAGGTACTCCCAGTTATTCTCCAGGAGCATCTGAGCGATGGGAAGCAGAACTGGGCCTCGCAGATCTACATGGAGAAGATTCCGCTCAGATAGGACCTGTCGTGATTGCGTACGATGCAAACGGTCAGTGACTGATTCTTCAATTCTTTGCCTGACACGGGGAGGAGAGTCATTGGAAGACATAATTTCTGGACTAAAAAAAATCATGAAAACATTAATTCCTATTAGTCCAAAAAAAATTGGGCATTATAACGGCTGTAAAATGGACTATCCGAAAATTACAACAAAAATAAAACACAACCCAAACAACATGGAGAACCAAATATGCATAATCTCAACCCAAATAATAACATTTATTGAGAAATACTTATTAAACTCACAATAATTGTAACGACCCACCCCCAATGACACAATATTGTCCGCTTTTGGCTCCCCATATCAGACTTCTCAGGAGGTCACCCATCCTGGAATTGCTCTCGCAGCGGCTCGCTTAACTGCGGAGTTCTGATAGGTTCATTGCCATCACGGCTTTAAAACGCGTTATGTCATATATGGTGCATTTATACATATAAGCACATCCTCATTCCCAGGCGATGTGGGACGTCACAATCACCCCCCTTGGGTCGCCAGCGATTGTGACGTCCCACATCGCCTGGGAATGAGGATGTGCTTATATGTATAAATGCACCATATATGACACAACGCGTTTTAAAGCCGTGATGGCAATGAACCTATCAGAACTCCGCAGTTAAGCGAGCCGCTGCGAGAGCAATCCCAGGATGGGTGACCTCCTAGGAAGTCTGGTATGGGGAGCCAAAAGCGGATAGTATTGTGTCATTGGGGGTGGATCGTTACAATAATAAAAACCAAAAAAAAAAAAAAAAAAAAAAAAAAAAAAACCTATTTTAAGCATAGAAACTTAAAGTAAATTCGTCAAAGAGTACAAAAATATACCTGGAGTGGAGATAAACTGCAAAGATGACATGTGTACTATAGACTTTCGCATAAAAAGCATAGAGAAAAGTCACAAGACAACAAAAACGAATCAAAAGAGGTGAACAAATGGGTTGCAGCGCGGGGAGAAAGCGATTTAGCTCTACAGGGTTCACCGTCCGAACGAAACTTAAGTGACATCCGGACGTAGTGTCAGGTAGAGGTCGCAAAAACACGCTCGTTCGGACAAGAAGAATGAATGTCCAGACAAATAAACCGTATCGTCCAGACAACCAGAATAATCGTCCGGACATACAGGAGCACCGTCTGGACATCCCGAAACACCATCCGGACGCTTCACACAAAAGAATCTGAAAAAGAGAGGAAAAAGAGCAGAACAATATTTCCCAAATAATTTCCAGAGCACGCATGTATATAACACTGATATCTTAGTTCAATTAGCATTTTAAAAAAGTTCCAAGATATAATTAAGAGTTATGTTTTAATCACCACAAGAATTTCCCTGCAGAAGGACATTTTTCAATAGAAAAACTTAACTCATGCAATGCGTGTGTGTGTGTGAAGGTTTTCTGAATAAGGTATGAAGTATACTAATATGACTTAAAACACCTGGATTTTTCAAATAAGAGAGAAAATCAATGTTAGATCAGTCAAAAGTCAAACCTTATTATGCTAAGGCCTAGTTACCTTCATCTAATACACTCCCCCTAAGCTGCATCACTTTTCTTTTACTATGTCCTTTTGTGACTGTCTATTTCCACAATGATGTGGTCACTGACTGTTTCTTTAGGGACAAGATCAAGAACAGATTAGCATAAGCAGTGGATCTTTTTATTTATCCATTTTTATTCAGTTGAATGCCTTTTATCACTTGGTACTGTAACCTAGAAGGAATGCCAGAATTTATAGGTTCTAGGTTCAACTAGCAAGTTGGTCAATTTGACCATCTTGGCAAAACAATATCTCTCTCATTTTTAAAAAAAAAAAAATCCAGAAGCTAAAAGTCAGAGGAGAGACACAAATACCATAAGGGAGCCTTGGATAGTGCACATTTTTCATCGCAAGAGAAAAGCAACTATCTAGTATGGATGCCACTGGGAAACTTCGCAGATATAAAAAAACTCTTAGTTATATATAGGGGTGAGCATATACCCGAAAACCCGCCCCGCCCCTAAAATCGCGGATTTTAGGGGTTTTTTTGCGGGTGCGGGTTGGTTTTTAACCAACCCGCACGGGGCGGGGCGCGGGTTAAATTATTTTTTTTGCCCGGATCCCCGCCCCGCCCCGCCCCATGTACATTAAGAAAAAAACAAAAAACAAAAAACCCTAATATGTTACTAAAGCGCCGCCCCCTCATATTTTGTTTTCTTTTCTTCCAGGTTCTTCCCAGACCCTCTCCCCCATCTTCAGAACGTCTCTTGAGATTGTGAAAGCGGAAAACGACCGCCATTTCTACACCAGATCTGCTTCTTCTTCTGCTTATTTCTCTTGAGCAGTTGAGCATAGCAATTCCTACATCGGATCGGCTTCTGCTTTTCTTCCTCAGGAAATGGGTACGCATCCTTTCCTTATTATTGTCATTTTAGGGTTTCTTTCCATCCTCAAAATTTTGATTATTGTCGTAGTTTTAGTGCTACTTCTGCTAAAACTACCAATAGTGGTAGAGATATTGTGGAAACCCCCAATCAATTTTTGAAATTTGTGGGAAATTGATGCAGATCTGGAAGCTTTTTTTCAACTGGGGAAGAGGACGTGGGGTGGCAAACAGACATCATTTCTTTTTGTCTCTGTTTATAGGTGGCCATTATGCCTCTCAGATTACATTCTTTTGCTTCATTTTCAGCTTTTATCGTCTTAATATTTCCTGCTTTGGCAAAAAAGTATATAAATAACTGTTATGATTTTCTTCAACTGCTGGGGATTTTGTTGTGAATGTTCTGAAGAAAATGTTGTGCCTTCACTTGTTCATCCCCGCGGGGATCCCCGCATACCCGCGGATCCCCGCCCCGTTCATCCCCACCCCGAGCCCACCCGCCCCGCACGGTTGCTGGGAATTTTTCGCGGGGCGCGGGTTCCCTTTGGGGAACCCGCACGCCTGCGGGGCGGGGGCAAAAAATGCCAATCCCCGCCCCCCCCCCCCCGCCCCATGCTCACCCCTAGTTATATAAAGGCAAATGAATAAATGCATCAGAAACTGAGACATCAGTTAAACATACAAAAGATATCTGGAAGTTATAAAACAATAAACCTCTACATCCTTTTAACCCCCTTTTATTTTATTTTATTAAAAAAATAAACCACAAACATGCTTTCAAAATAAAGAAAGTAGTGTTGACCAAGCATGTATGGTAAAAACAAACCTAACCTTATGGAGAGAGGTTAAAGAGTAACAAGATAGAAAAAACAGCCGCTCAACGTGCTTTTACTATCATCCCTATTTAATACCTGCAAAATTTCCTCAAGACAACCCAAGAGGGAATATAGGGATAGAAAAGATGGTTCTATAATAACTTGTAAAGTACTTATAAGATGACAAAATAAAGTAAACTATGCAAGTGTACCTGTCATGCTCTAGGATTGAGGAACCAAAATCCTAGGCATGTGTGACCTTACCTACTAGGTAGGTCTGTTCCCTCTCAGGGAGTGAGTGTCCTCATCCTTGTCCTGTCCTTCCTTCTGAAGCTGTAGAGCCAGAAATCTGACCAGATCTTGCATGAAAGTACTGGCGGAAGATGTTCCGTCACTGCAGATTTCCCTTGCTGTAGTTTTCTTGGGGACCCAAGTCTTTTTCGCTTGAGTAGGCTTCTGCAGCTGCTGAAGCTTTGGAACATGATTTCTAGGCGGAGATCAATGATGCTTGGGAGGCTTAGGTGGAGGAAACCTTGGTCTGATATGACTGCTAACTCCACATTGGTGACACATGGGAGTTTTAGGAGCCATCCATTTTTCTTCTGCTAAACTTGCCAATGTGGGCAATTTGGTCTGATGTGCCCTAGCTTGCCACAATGATGGCATGTGAGAGGCTTTTTCCTGATAGGAAGCTTGACCAAAGGCTAAGGGTTGAAAGGAACTTCTCCTTCCATAACTATTTTTCCCTTATCCATTCTTAGAGGTGGGGATTCGGGAATAACTGGCCTCACGAAAATGGTCTTAGAGGTAGATGGAGTATCAGAAATAGAAGTAGGAACATACCCGAGTCCGATCTTGTCAATTGGGCACTTCTGAATGGAAAGCATGTGAGTGAGCTTATCGTCTGAAACTCTCTCTAGCTGCAATTGTGTCTCTAGTAGCCTATCTTCTAAATCATTGATCTTTATGAGCATAGAAGTCTTCTCTGTCCTGAGGTTGTTAAGCTCTAGTACCTGTTGTTTGTATTTCTCCCTCAGCTTTAGAAATTCAACATATTGAAGTTGATAGGCTGACTGCATATCTTCTTCTTCACTATTCTCAGAGTAGTAGGACTGAGAATCCTCCTTATCTTCATGTGGGGCTACGAGTGCCAAGAATTTTTCTTCCTCAAGAGTTTCTTCTTTGTTAGTATTTTGGCCTCATTCTGTGTTTGGACAAAATCACTGAAGTGTAAAGATGCTGTAAACAGGGATTCCACTATTCAGAGTGATGTCAGACGATTCTGCTTGCAAGTCAGAAGAATTTCAAGTTCCCTGTCAGCCGTCCGGACGATCAAGCCATCCCGTCCGGACGCTAATCTATCCACTGTTCCATACGTCCGGACGACGTGTTCTACCATCCGGACCGCCAAGATAGATCAGCATCATCCGTCCGGACGAAGTGTTCATTCCGTTTGGACCCCATACTGTATTGAGAAGTTTCTGTGCCAGCTTGCATCCGTTCGGACGTTTCAACAGCACGTCCGGACACCTCTCAGTACTCAATTAGTTTCTGATTTCTTTCCAAGTTCCAAGAAAGGGAAGATCAATCAACCGTCCGAACAATGTGGTATCCCATCCGGACGCGCGTCTCCTAAGGCAAGAATCACAATTCAAATATCACCGTCCGGACGTCTGACAGCTATGGTATGGACGCGCGTGCATCAAAGAAGGAAATTGCCGATTCGACTTCAACCGTCTGGACGACTGCCTATCATGGTTCGGACGCGTGCATTGTAGATATGGAAATTGCATGCTGAAGAATAGCCGTCCGAACGCTCATCCCCCATGGTCCGGACGCTCTAAAGCCTTAGAAGGAAATTACTTGCAGTGGACATGCGACCGTCCGGATGATGTGCCATCCCATCTGGAAAAAGTACTTAAACAGGAAAGATTTTCTCGCGAAATTTTTAGAAAATCATGTCGCACAATTGTCCGTCCAGACGGCCCATGTCCACCGTCCGGACGGCGCCCAGGTATATTTTTTCCTGACGCTCATTTGAGCCCTCAGCCTATAAATAGAGGCCCCTGTGCATTGAGAACTGCAAGAATTCGACGTGAATTCCATTAGAGCTCAGAGAAGTCATCAATCCCTCTGAAGCCGTTTTACAAGTGTGATGTGCTATAAAACGAAGTTTATCTTAGAGGTCGGCTCTAAGGTAAGGAGTTCCATTGAAGACCCCTTCAGGTAGGAGAACCTGGTTGGGAAGAGTTCGTGTTGGGTTACACGTCAGAGATCAAGGTACGACCACTGATCGGTACATGTGAGTGTTACTATCTTGTATCTAGCTTTGTCTTCTGAATAGTGGAATTCCTGGGTTTGGCTGCCCCGGAGTGGTTTTTCTCTTAACTGAGTTTCCACTTCTTCAACAAAAATCTGTGTGTCATTTACTTTCCGCTGTGCTTTAATTTTTGTTGACACTTATGCACACACTTTAGTTTTTGAAGTCAATTTCGGTTTTTCATTCTTCTTTCTCAGACTCATCGCTGGGAGTTGCATTAAAGGCTTTCCCTCTTTGTTTCTTTAGGTTTGCACATTTAGTCCTGATGTGCCCAAAGCCTAAACATTCGAAGCACTAGGGACCCCTCGGATCTTTCTTTTCTGCTTCTTCTGTATCAGTTGTGAGGGGAGCATTTCTTAATCTGTCAGAGAATTTCTTCTTGAATTTATTATTATTCATAAAACGCTCGAAGTTCGTGGATAACATTGCCACTGCATCTTCATCAACATCAGAGTCTTCGTCAGATGAGACTATGGATTTCTTCTTGGAAGCCTTAGATGCCTTGAGGGCAATTGTCTTTACCTTTCTAACCGGAGGTAAGGAATATTCGTATGTTTGAAGAGATCCTACCAACTCTTTAATCTTCATCTCCTCCAGATCTTTGCTTTCTTCTATAGTTGTCACCTTAATCCTGAAATGCTCAGGCAAAGATCTTAGTATCTTTCGGATGAGTTTTACATCCGAGATTTGCTTCCCAAGACTCACCATCGAGTTTCTTAGGTCGCTAATCTTAGTGTAGAACTCTCTGAATGTCTTATCTTCTAGCATCTTAATTTATTCAAATTTAGAAATCAACATTTGAAGTTTGGCAGATTTTACTAGTTTTGTGCCTTCATATGTTGTTTCTAGAATTTCCATGCATCTTTAGCAATTTCACAATTTGAAATTCTTGCAAATTCAGATGGTGAAAGTGCTTGACATAGTGCATGGAGGGCTTTATCATTGGAAAGCCTTGCACTTGTTTGAATAACAGTAATTTTGTTTGTTTCTTCTGGTTTAATCCAACCAGTTTCAACAATTTTTCAGACGTCAATAGATTTTAAAAAGAAGCGCATTTGGGCTTTCCAATAGCCATAGTTCGTCCCATCAAAGGACGAAACAAAATTAAGATTTTGAGACATAATAATCAAAGACAGAAGTCAAAAGGATACACTCAAGAAATAAATCTAAAACCAGAGTGTACCAAGTTCTGATACCAATTGAAAATATTTGTTGACTTCTAATTTAAACCAAGTGTGTGTGTTTGTGTGCAAACAAATATCTTAAATACGGAATTTAAATTAGACAAGATATTTGTTACGAAGTGAAAACTATATGAAGAGAAAAAAAACACTCCGGGGCAGCCAAACCCAGGAAATTCACTATCCAAAAACAAAGCTAGTTACAATACACTCGTACTCACATAACCCTATGCAGTAGTAATACCTTTAACTCTGACGTATAACCCATCACGAACGCTTATGTTATGTGCGCAAATGGAAGGAACCTGGATTACGGATTGCTAAGTTGGGGAAGGAGAATAGTACGGCTACTTGGGCTCTTTTCATGGGCTGACGTGGTAGAGAGGCTTCTAGAAGTCCTGCGTTTAATACTTGTTACTTGTCGTTTTATCCTTATCTTTAAATTCTGCATTTTATCCTTTTTGTTGCGCTGTAGAAGAAGTTGTTAGGATATTATTCCATAGTTGGGGGGGGGGAGAATATTGAGCTGGCCATTCTATTAGGGGATCAAACAGAATGGAACTTCCATTAATAGCTGAGAGGAGGTAGGATGATGCAGGAAATGAATTCAGCCATTAACGTTTGTACTCAGGAGATAAAGCCTCTCGAATGCTCACTATCTTTCTTTTAATGAATTTCAATACTTCTCTTCATCATCTTCTTCCATTTCCTTGCTAAATTTCTATCACATCCCTAAAATCCAAAATAATACACTACAATTGATATCACAGCCGTTCGATTCTTCCCTTCTTGTTGCCTTTCTCTGTCCCAAATATTTTTCCTCTTATCTTCTCTTGTTGGGTTCTATGGCCGATGGAAGTCATATGCATCAACTCTCGGATTCCATCAAGGAATATCAGGATGCTATTACCCAGCAGCATCTGACTAACGATAATGTCCAGCTTCAGCTCCAGGAGGTTACTGACATGCTTCGTACGCTACTAGCTAACTAATCTCCTCCAGTTCCGCCTCCCCTTGTGGTGGGTCCGGATGATCGGCGTCAGCATGAGTTGGAGAGGTAGGATGCTCGGGACGCTAGGCATTTTCCTCCTGATGAGGACGATCTGGAGTTCCCTCATGATGATCGACTTATACAAACCAGAACATTACGTTTGGATTTTCCTCGTTTTGACGGTGATAATCCATCCGGTTGGTCCTATAAGGTCAACCAATTTTTGGACTACTACCAAACTCCACAGGATCAACGTCTTCGGATGGCGTCCTTTCACATGGAGGGCGAGGTGTTGGTTTGGTTCCAAGACGCTGATGAGGCAGGCCAGTTTCCTACCTGGGAAGATTTCTAGTAGGCATTGCTTACACGTTTCGTTCCCGTTTATGACGACCCAATGGATTCACTCATGTAACTGCGTCAGACGTCGACGGTTGCGGAGTATACCACCTTGTTTGAGGCCCTGTCCAACCGCCTTCGCGGTCTTTCTGACCGTAACCGTCTGAGTTGTTTTCTCAGCGGTTTAAAGGATAAGGTTCGTCTTCCTCTTCACATGCTGAGTCCTCATACGTTGGTGGCCACCTTTGGGCTCGCCAAGCTCCAAGAGGAATACCTCACGAGTACACGTCGTCCAGTTCATTAGTACTCTTCCTACTCATCCAACAAGCAGTTGCCATGGAGTTCTTCTGGTAGTTCTTCGTCGACTTCTCCATCTTCGGTGGTTGCCTCATGGAGTCCTTCGGTAGTTCCGATCCAAAAGTTATCCCCTTCACAGATGAAGGAGCGGCGTGACAAGGGGTTGTGCTATAATTGCGACGAGAAGTGGAATCCCGCCCATAAGTGTAAGTCCCCGAAACTATTTCTCATGCATGGGTGTGACTTTTTTTCTGAGGCGAAATTGGAGGAGGTTTTATATGAAGATTCACTAGATGGGGGTGAACCCACGGTGGACCCCATTGTCACTGAGGCAGCGGATCCTAAAATCTCTCTTCATGCTATTGTTGGCTCTGTCAGTCCGAATACTATGCGGTTAGAAGGCACCCTCCAGAATCAACGGGTTGTCATTCTGTTGGATTCTGGAAGCACCTATAATTTCTTGGATCCAGCTGCCTTACGTCAGGCCCACTTACCTATTGATGTGGGGGTCACCTTGAAGGTTCGCGTGGCTTACGGTGCTACTGTTGAGAGTGAGGGTCTCTGTCAGTCGGTTTCCTCACGCTCCAGGGCTATTCCTTTACCATAGATTTCTATCTTATTCCCTTGGCTGGTTGTGACATGGTTTTGGGTGTGGCCTGGTTACACACTTTAGGTCCCATCCTTTGAGACTTTACCTTAATGACCATGGCGTTTGATCAAGGTCGCCAGGCCATCATCTTGAAGGGTTTAGCTCCCTCTGGGTTTACATTGGAGGATGGTGCTAATTTTCTTCGGTCTTCTCCTTCATGTAACAAAGGTTTTTTGCTGCATCTTTGGTCCGGAGGTCCCTCTTCTTTTTCTCTCACCTTACAAGCTCCCACTCGGGCCTCTCTTCCGCAACCACTTCAGGCTCTCTTAGATGAATTTGAGTAAGTTTTTACCGCACCACAGGGACTTCCTCCACCACGATCCTGTGATCATCAGATCATCCTTACTGATTCTATGCCTGTGAGTGTCCGTCCTTACCATTACCCATATTTCCAGAAGACTAAAATAGAAAAGATTGTGAATGACCTTCTGGCTTCCGGGGTTATCCAACTGAGCCTTAGCCCCTTCTCGTCTCTGGTTTTGCTTGTACGGAAGGCGGACGGAAGTTGGTGGTTATTTGTTGATATTTGCGCACTCAATCAGGCTATTATGAAGGATAAGTATCCCATTACCGTAATTGATGAACTACTTGACGAATTGTTTAGGGCTCGAATTTTTTCTAAGCTGGACTTGCGCTCTGACTATCATCAGATCAGAGTTCGTCCTGAGGATGTGTCGAAGACCGCTTTTCGGACTTATGAGGGCCACTGCGAGTTTCTCGTAAATCCCTTTGGGTTGACGAAAGCCCCTTCCTCCTTCCAGGGGCTTATAAATGACCTATTTAAGCCTTTTCTTTGTAAATTTTTCCTGGTCTTCTTCGACGATATCCTGATCTATAGCCGCAGTCTTTCCGAGCATGTGGACCATTTACAGCAGGATTTGGATGTTCTCCACTCTAATCAGCTTTATGCAAAAGAGTCCAAATGCCGCTTTGGCGTCTCTGAAATTGATTATCTCTGCCATCTCATCTCTAGTCAAAGGGTGTGAGCAGATCCTGCTAAACTAGACTCTATGATCCAGTGGCCTCTTCCTAATAACATTAAAGCCCTCCGGAGATTTTTGGGTCTCACCGGGTATTATCGAAATTTTTTCAAAGACTATAGTTCCATTGCTGTCCCTCTCATCGCCCTGTTACGCAAAAATGTTTTTTGCTGGACCGCTTCTGCCACAGAAGCCTTCCTACGCCTCAAGGAGGCCTTGACTACTCCATCAGTTTTGCGGCTTCCCGATTTCACTAAGCAGTTCACTATTGAGTGTGACGCATGTGGTAATGGGCTTGGGGCCGTCTTGATGCATGAAAGGCGGCCCATCGCTTTCTTTAGCCAAGCTTTGAAGGGTCGTGCCTTGTTGCTTTCAACGTATGAGAATAAGCAGTTGTCTCTAGTTTTCGCAGTCCAAAAATGGTAGCCGTATCTCCTTAGGCAACCTTTCACTGTTAAAACTGACCAGCAGTCTCTTAAGTTCCTTTTGGAGCAAAAGGTTGCTACCATTTCTCAGCAGCGTTGGATTTTGAAGCTTTTTGGGTATGATTTCATTATTGAATATAAGAAGGGCCAAGAGAATTGCGTGGCTGACGCTTTATCTCAAAAATTTGAAGCTGGTCCTGCCACTGTGGCTCTTTCCTTGTCCCTCATTTCCTTTCCCACTCCTACTTGGGTAGCTGATCTTAAGGCTTCTTGCGCACAGGACCCCGAAACTCAGTCCATTTTGCTTAGTCTTCAGTAGGGCATTCCTAATTATCAAGGATTTTCCTTGCAGCAGGGTCTTTTGTTAAAAAAAGGTTGTTTGTGGGTGGTGCAGAATTCCCCATTTCAGCTTCAGTTGTTGGCATTTGTTCATTCTAACCCTACCGCTGGACATTCTAGTTACCACAAGACGGTCCACCATGCTAAGGCCAATTTTTATTGGCGTGGCATGTGGCAGGATATCCGCCGCTTTGTGCAAGAATGTGAGGTTTGTCAGGTTAGCAAACCTGAGACCATTCACCCACCGGGCCTCCTGCAGCCCCTCTCTATTCCTAATCGAGTATGGTCTGATATCTCGATGGATTTTATTGAGGGTTTGCCCTTGTCTCACGGGTCTTCGGTCATATTGGTGGTTGTGGATCGCTTTACTAAATATGGGCACTTCATTGCCCTTGCTCATCCATTTACAGCTTCTAAAGTCGCTCAAGTTTTCCTAGCTAATGTCTTAAAGCTTCATGGCATGCCAACTACTATTGTTTCGGATCGTGACCTGGTGTTTACTAGTTCCTTTTAGCAGGAGCTTTTCAAGCTCCAAGGCATTTCACTTGCCTTCAGCTTCGCCTACCTCCCACAATCCGATGGGCAAACCGAGGCTTTGAACAAATGGGTGGAAACCTACTTGCGGTGTTACACGGCTTCTAAACCTAAGAACTGGAACACTTGGCTACCTATGGCTGAATGGTGGTATAACACCAACCACCATTATTCCACTAGCCTCACACCCTTTGAAGCAGTGTATGGGTATTCCCCACCTTCCTTACTCTCCTATGTTCCTAGTACTTCTGCCAATTTAGCAGTTGACACCCAAATACGAGACCGCAATGTCATCATTAACCTTTTAAAGGAACATCTCCACAAAGCTCAAAACCGAATCAAAATACCGGCTGACAAGAACAGAACTGAATGGGTGTTTCAGGAAGGGGATTGGGTTACCGCCACAAATCGGTTGCTTCTCGAAAATATTTGAAGCTCTCCCCGCAGTTTTTTGGTCCCTTCCAAGTCTTGTAGAAGATTGGGTCTGTCGCATACAAGCTGGATTTGCCAGCAACAGCTCGACTCCATCCTGTGTTCCATATGTTGTGCTTGAAAAAGAAGCTCGGGCAGCATACAATTCTAATTCCCACCCTTCCACCAGTTGATGTCAATGGTGAGATCCACCCCAAACCCGAATCCATTTTTGGATAAACGGGTGATTCCAAATCGGGGACGCCCTCTTATTGAGCTCCTCGTCCGTTGGAAAGGGGCTGCTGCTGAAGAGGATACGTGGGAGACGGCTTAGAAACTTTAGGCCCAATATCCGCATCTTGTGGGCAAGGTGCTCTAAGGAAGGGGGCTTGTTATGTGCGCAATTGGAAGGAACCTGGATTACGAATTGCTAAGTTGGGGAAGGAGAATAGTACGGCTACTTGGGCTCTTTTCTAGGGCTGACGTGGTAGAGAGGCTACTAAAAGTACTGCGTTTAATACTTGTTACTTGTCGTTTTATCCTTATCTTTAAATTCTGCATTTTATCCTTTTTGTTGCGCTATAGAAGAAATTGTTAGGATATTATTCCATTGTTGGGGAGGAATATTGAGCTGGCCAATCTGTTAGGGTTACCAAACAGAATGGAACTTCCATTAATAGCTGAGAGGAGGTAGGATGATGCAGGAAATGAATTCAGCCATTAACGTTTGTACTCAGGAGATAGAGCCTCTCGAATGCTCACTATCTTTCTTTTAATGAATTTCAATACTTCTCTTCATCATCTTCTTCAATTTCCTTGCTAAATTTTTATCACATCCCTAAAATCCAAAATAGTACACTACAGCTTCCCAACCAGATCTTCCAACTGAAAGGGGTTTTTGATGGATTCCTTTACCCTAGGGCCGACCCCTAAGATAGACGTCACACAAACACTTGAGCACACACTGGCACCGGCTCGAGAGCTAGCGGATATTCGATTCTCCCTAAACACCCTCTCAAAGCACTATGGAATTCACCACCGAATTCTATACAAAACACTAGCCTAAAGCCCGCTATTTATAGGCTTCAAAAGACCTCCAAAACTGCTGAGATTCAGACTCTGGCTGGCAAGCGTCCGGACGGAAGTTAGCCACGTCAGGACGATTTTCTACGATATCCTTTCAGAAACTACATAATTCTATCTTTATCGGGTTCACGTCTAGACGGCTTGACCGAGTGTCGAGACGCTCTTCGCTAAAATCCTTTCCGCATTCAAATGGAACTCTGGAATATTCTGAACTATTGGACATCGTTAGAACGTGTTGCCACGTCGTCTGGACGGCTTGCAGAGACTTCCCAAACAATGTCAACTTCTGTAAACAAACTCCTTGTTGAATACTGATTGACCTAGCGTCCGGACAGTGTTGCTCTGACGTCCGGACGTCTTCAATGTTTATCTGTGAGACACTGTGGGGCATTCAGACGTCTTCAATGGCCCGTCCGGACGGTTGCACAGGAACCAGTTGTTTTTGTCTTGGATTTTACAAGGACTCTTCATGGACATCTTTAAGCAGCTTGTGATCAATTATTGTCTTTGATTTTATCATTGTCTGAATACATGAAGATTTTGAATCTAAAACCGACCATCCTATTAAACTGCAACCATTACATAAAGTGTTTTTGTTTTATCCAAAATGTAGCCAGTAAAATACTAACAAACATGTTTTTGTTTATTTATGATTTCTGAGCCTAACAGTTTGATCTTATAAATGATTGTATTTACTCTTCTTAAACTATTGGATAAGAGATGGGATATTGGATTATTAGAAAAGAGTGAATATTTATCTTTTTATGAGATCTAACAAGTTTATATGCTTCGGTACTGAACCATGCCACCCAAAGACGGAGGAAGGGTGGGCCGGTAGGGGCCATGGCCCCCCCTCAATTTCTTGAAGAAAAAAAAATATTTAGAATGGAAATAAAGAACAAGAGTTCCTCAAATAGACTAGTTTCTGGTTAGTGTATAGAGAACAAAGAAATGAAAGTAGGTTAAGTTTGAAACTTGAAAGTGTGTGGAATTATAGCTTGCTTGGAAGCGAAAAGAACTGAAACTCGTGAGGGAATTTGGTGAAAGGGTTTGAGTTTGATTTCGCATACCTGGTGGAGTGGAGGAAGAGAGAAGGAATCGGGAGGAGAAGACAAATCCCTGGGAAATCCAAATCCGGGACAAGTGGTGGGGTGTTCAGTTTGGGAAGGAGGAAAATGTGTGTGTTTGTATTTGGGAAAGTGTGAATGTGTGAGTATAGGTTGGAGAAGGAAAAGGACAGCAAAGAAGAACATTGATTTATTTTGGAGTGGAAATCTTGTACTTTTTTCTTTGAAGGGTCGCCCTACTAGCCTAGGTCAGAAAATTTTTCCTCATTTTGTTTATTAAATTAACTTGTCTTTTTATAGTACATAATTTTTTCTTGTATTTTTTTTAATAGTAGATGACATTTGTTTTTAGAGCATGTAATTATTATTTTTTTGTGTATTTTTAATAGCATTAATAAAAAATAAAAAATAAAAAAAGAATTGTGTTTTTCATATGATTAAAGGACTCATGATACTTTTAGAGGCAAAATTTGTGGAGTTCCTACAATTCAATTCATAAGAATTTTATTTCATTTTCAAAATACATGTGAAAATCAAGTATTTCAAAGCAGGGACAAAACCATTTTTTTTTTATAGTAGTCATTCGATCTGCCATTATCTTCTCATGATTTTTTTTTTTCCCAAAATTGAATTAATGCTAATTTTATTTTTATATATTTATTTTATCTTCAATCTTAAAATATATTTTTTTCACGCTTTGACCCCTACCCATATTTTAATATATTTGTATTTCATATCTTGACGGCTTGGCCCCTGCTCAAAATACTTTCTGCCTCCGTCCCTGATGCCACCCAAACGCTGCCCTAGAAATTGGTGATCCAGTAATCAACTGCCAAGGGCCTTGGAAATTGGTGATCTAGTTATCAGGTGCCAAGGGCCTTGCACTCCCATCAAACACAGGTGAGTTATGTCTGAAGAAGTTGACCGATGAACAACCAACTGTTTTGAAAATTGAATTGACTTCTAAAAATAAAGTGTGTGCATAAGTGTCAACAAAAATTAAAGCACAGCTGAAAGTAAATGACACACAGATTTTTGTTGACAAAGTGGAAACTCAGTTAAGAGAAAAACCACTCCGAGGCAGCCAAACCCAGGAATTTCACTATTCAGAAGACATAGCTACATACAAGACAGTAACACTCACATGTACCGATGCAGTGGTCGTACCTTGATCTCTGACGTGTAACCCAACACGAAGCTTCCCAACCAGGTTCTCCTACCTAAAGGAGTCTTCAATGGAACTCCTTACCTCAGAGCCGACCTCTAAGATAGACTTCGATTTATAGCACAGCACACTTGTAAAACGGCTTCAGAGGGATTGATGACTTCTCTGAGCTCTTATGGAATTCACACAGAATTCTTGCAGTTCTCAATGCCCAGGGGCCTCTATTTATAGGCAGAAGGCTCAAATGAGCGTCAGGCAAAATATACCAGGGCACCGTCCGGACAGTGGACATGGGCCGTTCGGACGGTCAACTGTGCGACAAGATTTTCCAAAAATTTCGCGGGAAAATCTTTCCTGTTTAAGAGCCTCGTCCGGACGGTATGGCACATCGTCCGAATGGTCGAACATCCGCTGCAAGTAATTTCCTTATAAGGCTTCACGCGTCCGAACCAGGGGGGATGAGCGTGCGAACGGCTATTCTTCAACACACAATTTCCATATCTGCAATGCGCGCATCCGGACCAAGATAGGCAGTCGTCCAGACAGTTGAAGTCGAATCGGCAATTTCCTTCTTTGATGCACGCGGGTCCGGACCATAGCTGTTAGACGTCCGGGCGGTGATATTTGAATTGCGATTCTTGCCTTAAGGAGACGCGCGTCCAGACGGGATACTACATCGTCTGAACGGTTGATTGATCTTCCCTTTCTTGGAACTTGGAAAGAAATTAGAAACTGATCGAGTACTGAGAGGCGTCCAGACGTGCTGTTGAAACGTCCGGACGGATGCAAGCTGGTAGAACCTTCTCGACACAGTGGAGGGTCCGGACGGAGAGACACGTCGTCCGAACAGATGATGCTTGGTCTGTCTGGCATCCGGACGGGATGACACGTCTTCCGGACGGATGGAACAGTGGACAGATGGGCGTTCGGGCGGGATGGCTCGATCGTCCAGACGGCTAACAGGGAACTTGAATTCTTTTGACTTGCAGACTCTGAATAGTGGAATCCATGTTTACAGCATCTATACACTTATGTGATTTTGTCCAAACACATAATGAGGCCAAAATACTAAAAAACTCCCCCTTTGGCCATTCTGGGACAAAAATCACTTGACCGGTTTGGAAATACATTCCCGGTCCAAAATAAAAATTACTCCCCCTAACGGTCTCAGAAGGACCTGAGAAACAGAGTAATATAAATCCAAGTGTTATAACAACAGAAAAGTAATAAAATGTTCCAAAATAACAAAAGACAACAAAAACAAGAGGGAATCAAACATCCTCAGGGAGAGGCAAAGTCCCGTTTGCATTAGCCTCATCATCACTGCTGCTGGGATGATGATACTTCAGGCACTCCTTGAGGTCCAGCTGGTTCTGCTCCACGCGCTTGTTGATGGAGTGCACTTCTAGCTGCATGGAAGTGATGGACTACTGCATGGTGGACATAGACACCTGCATATTGCTCATCCTCCCCTGAAGAGCAGTAAGAGCCTCCATAATCTGAGCATAGTTGACCTCTGGCTCAGATTGAAGAACAGTTTGTGAGGATGAAGCCATATCCGGAAAGCCGACTAGCATAGCAGCAGGTGGGGGCACCTCATCATCGGAGTCATCTCTCCGCAGCTGTGCATTGGACTTCATCAATGTCTGCTTGCTGATAGGCTGCTGGATTTTCGTCTTCGGTTCACCAGTGACATTGACGCCTGACTGAAGAATAATCTAAGTGAAGAGGCAGCCAAACGGAAGACCAGCAGTGCCCCCATCACGGGCCTCTAACATAACTCCCAAAATGTGCTTGCACAGGCAAAAAGGCAAGCGGAGGTGAACTGCATAGACAAACTGGGCCCATTTCAAGATCAGATCACTGCGTCGGGCAACAGACCAGATGTTCTGCTGAATGATCTTGGCCAGCATGCGGTGGGAGGATGACAGGGCACCAATCCGGATGGCAGTAGAGCGCTCCTCACCTTGGGGAACGGCACAGAAGAATACCCTGAGATCATCCAGGGATGGAGGAAGCACCACCTCATTGTATAGGCTGGCCGAAATCTCGAGCACTGGGACTCGAATGATGTGACTGATGACCTGAGGATCAACAGTGATGAGATGGCCTGCAACGGAGGAATGAAGCACCACTCTGTGATTATCGTTCTGCACCGCTTCCATGTTGGTGTAGAATAGCTTGACCAATCTGGTGTACACCACACAAGCACAGCTGTGGCGATATCCCCAATTGTATGTCTAGATAATGGCAAGAATGTTGTCCAGCGGTGGCACCATGATGTCAGCCTGAAGGACGTTCCACTCAGCAATGACAGTGTGGTCCATTATCTTGGCCTGAATTGCAGCCCTATCTTCCACAAACCTCTGAAGGACCTTGCGGGGTGGACTGCCGGGAGACATGATTCTGCAAAAGATCCAACAAGAATTTTGCCAAAACAAATATTCCAAAAATATTCTTGTTAGGATAACAAAAATTTGGCAGAATAACAGCAGTAAAAGGACTTGTGAAAAAAATAAAATCACAACTAAGTCCAAGGAATTTCAATATATGCATCTCATATTCCAAAAGAAATAACATTCTAATAGTTTAAGAAAAACTGAAGAGAAAAAGACTAGAAAAGTACCTGAAATATGAGAGGAATATGCAAAAAGCCAAAAAACTTAAGGACAAATAACTCACAAGCAGCCAAAAGTTCAGATTTTGTGGGGTATGAAGAGAATGCGGCCAGTCGGGGTATTTATAGACACTGTGGGGTCACCGTCCGGACGGTGCATTAACGTCGTCTGGACGCACGCTGCATTGGGAACATGCGGACAGGTCGCGCGAGTCCGGACGGTGACTCACTGTCTGCCCGGTGGTTGCAGCATGCGTCCAGACTCAATCAGGTCATGTCCGGACGATTGGGCTCCATACCCGTCCGGACTCCAAGAGAGTGCTGTCCTGACCATGAATCCGTCCGGACATCAATAGAGACCGTCCGGACTCTCCACAATGAAACACCAGCAAAACTGAGAAAAATTTATAGAGATCGAATTTCCTCATGTCAGTGTTAGAACACGCATGTATAATCAACTGATAACATAATCAGAGAGCATCTCAAAAACTAAACAGAGATATAAATGAGAGTTGAGATTTCAATTAGCACAAAATAATTTTCATGATCATAGAAAATTCAAATAGGCAACTCAACTCATGCAATGCGTGTGTGTGTGTGTGAAGACTGAAACCACAAGGTTTGAAAAAATCATGACAAGAGCAACCGGATTTCCTAAAGAAGAGAGAGAATCCGTGACAGATTAGCCAAAAGTCAAACCTTACTCTTACTAGGGCCTAGCCATCCTCATCTGATACACTCCCCCTGAGATACAGCACCGAATTGTTTTACTTGTACCATGAGGGACAAGATAAAAAATTTTACTTGCTCATAGAGGGCAAGGTATATTGCAAATTTAGTACAGAAGCAGTGAATAGACAATTTTAAAGCACAAAATTCATACGAATAACTGCTCAATTCTTATGGTGCTGCAAGCTAGAGGAAATGCCAGAATTTATAGAAGCTAGGTTCAACTAGCCTGTGGTCAATTTGACCATCTTATCACAAACCTCTTCTCCTATTCAGAAATTCTAGAAGCAAATAGTCAGAGAAGGAAAGATGTACCTTTAGGGAGTCTCGGATAGTGCACTTTTTCATCGCATGAGGAAAGAACCTATCCTACTTTTGCATAAACATTAACATCACTTGACCAAAATAGTCATAAAACTCTCAAATACATCTAAGCAAAGTATTGATGCTAACAGAATTGAGATATCAGGTGAAGATACATACAATATCTAATGAGCCAAGAGAAGGATTAATCCTGCAAATTCACCCAATTTTTTTTTTTTTTTTATTTAAAACAAACAAAACATGCAATATGGAAATGACATCATATGCAAAGGTAAGATCACACATGTTGTACGCTCGATGATGCCAACACAGAAAAACAGTCGCTCGACCTGCTTCTTCTGTCTTCCCCAATAGATACCTGCAAAATTCTCTCAAGAGACATAGGGGGCAAACATACCTGGTTCCTAGATTGCATATAAATATATATCAAGTAAAATAAACAATCTAACCTGATGCCATAGGATTAGGAACCAAATCCTAGGCATAAACACCCGACCCTGCTAGGTGTGTCAGTTCCCCCTCATGGGGTAACTGTCCTTCTCAATCTGCCTTCCAGTGGGTGGATGCTGGCAAGACTGCATCATCCACTCCATCATATTCTGCATCCAGATAGGAGGCTCACTGGAGTATTGCATCTTCTGAGGCCTTCTCTCTTGCTTGGGTTTGCTCTTGTAGGTGCCATTGTGATTGGCTGGTACAAACCGCTGCTGAGGCCGCTGATGCTGAGGAGCATGAGACCAAGGGGCTTGATACTGATGCCTTGATGCTTTTCCCCATGGTACTTGATAGGATGCCTGATACCAAGGAGTCTGATGCTGAGCCGCAGGTCTAGCACCATAATGAGCTTGTCTAGGCGCTTCTATCTTGGCTTTTGCCTTTTGAGCTTTCAATAGGGAGCACTGAGGCCGAACATGCCCACTGAGACCGCAGTGATGGCAAATAGGAGGTCTTCTGATGGAATGAGGCTGCTGAGTGCCTGGAACATCATCATTAACCTTTTTCCTTCTGTTTATCTTCAACAGCGGGAGGAAGCTCTGGGACTGTAGGCTTTACAAATACAGTCTTTGAGGAAGAAGGAACATCAGAAGAGGAAGCTACATACCCGAGACCAGTCTTGTCATTTGGGCTCTTCTGGATAGATAGCATGCGAGTCAACTTCTCATCAGTGACTCTCTCTAGCTGGAGCTGTGTCTCTAGTAGTTTTTCCTTGAGCTCTTGTACTTTGAGCAGCAATGAACTCTTCTCGGTCTGCAAACTCTTCAAATCATTCAGGTGCTGCTTTCGGCCTTCCCTCAGCTTCTCAAACTCTTTGTAGAGTGTCTTGTAGGCCTCTTTGAGCTCTTCCTCATTTTCACTATGCTCCGAGTAATATGAGTCTTCTTCTTCAACATGTGGGGCTACAAAGGCCAGAAATTTTTCAGACTCTAGAGCTTCTTCTTCTGACTCATCACTGAGAGTCACATTGTATGCCTTCCCCTTGCCCTTTTTGAGATTCCCACAATCTGCCCGGATATGCCCAAAGCCTGAGCATTCAAAACATCGGGGTCCTCTGGGATCTCTCTTCTCCTCTTCCTCTGGTTCAGCTTCTCTGAGAGGTTTCTTTATTTTATTAGAAAACTTCTTCTTGAACCTATCATATTTCATCAGTCTTCTGAAATTTTTGGCTAACATAGCCACAGCTTTGTCTTCATCCTCAGAGTCATCTTCAGAGGAGGCTTCTACCTTCTTCTTGGAAGCCTTTAGGGAAATGGTCTTCAACTTCTTGACCAGGGGCAGAGACAACTCATATGTTTGAAAAGATCCTACTAACTCTTCAATCTTCATCTCTTCAAGATCCTTGCTTTCCTCGATTGTCGTTACCTTGATCCTGAAACGCTCGGGCAAAGATCTTAGAATTTTTCGGATGAGTTTTACATCCAAGATAGATTTCTCAAGACTCACCATGGAATTTCTAAGGTCACTTATCTTGGAGTAAAACTCTCCAAAAGTCTCTTCTTCCAACATCTTAATTTCTTCAAATCTTGAAGTCAACATTTGAATTTTGGTAGATTTAACTAATTTCGTGCCTTCATATGTTGTTTCCAAGATTTGCCATGCTTCTTTGGCTGTTTCGCAGTTTGAAATTTTGGCGAATTCAGAGGGAGAAAATGCTTGGCATAAAGCATGGAGGGCTTTATCATTGGAAAGTCGAGCGTTTTTCAGAGGGACTGTTTCGGGAGTTGCATCCTCTGGTTTAGTCCAACTAGAGTCAACAATACTCTAACAGTCAATAGATTTTAAAAAGAATCGCATCCGAGCTTTCCAATAGCCATAGTTCGTACCATCGAAGGTAGGAACAGAATTAAGAGTTTGAGACATATCAAAATATAGAAGTCAAATATAATAACACTCAAGAAATTAATCTTCTCAAAGTGTACCAAGCTCTAATACCAATTGAAAATTGAATTGACTTCTAAAAATAAAGTGTGTGCATAAGTGTCAAAAAAAATTAAAGCACAGCGGAAAGTAAATGACACACAGATTTTTGTTGACGAAGTGGAAACTCAGTTAAGAGAAAAATCACTCCGGGGCAGCCAAACCCAGGAATTCCACTATTCAGAAGACATAGCTAGATACAAGACAGTAACACTCACATGTACCGATGCAGCAGTCGTACCTTGATCTCTGACGTGTAACCCAACACGAACGCTTCCCAACCAGATTCTCCTACCTAAAGGGGTCTTCAATGGAACTCCTTACCTTAGAGCCGGCCTCTAAGATAGACTTCGATTTATAGCACAACACACTTGTAAAACGGTTTCAGAGGGATTGATGACTTCTCTGAGCTCTAATGGAATTCACACCGAATTCTTGCAGTTCTCAATGCCCATGGGCCTCTATTTATAGGCTGAGGGCTCAAATGAGCGTCAGGCAAAAATATACCTGGGCGCCGTCCGGAAGGTGGACATGGGCCGGCCGGACAGTCAACTGTGCGACAAGATTTTCCAAAAATTTCACGGGAAAATCTTTCCTGTTTAAGAGCCGCGTCCAGACGGTATGGCACATCGTCCGGACGGTCGCACATCCGCTACAAGTAATTTCCTTATAAGGCTTCGCGCGTCCGAACTATGGGGGATGAGCGTCCGGACGGCTATTCTTCAACACGCAATTTCTATATCTGCAATGCGCGCATCTGGACCATGATAGGCAGTCGTCCGGACGGTTGAAGTCGAATCGGCAATTTCCTTCTTTGATGAACGCGCGTCCGGACCATAGCTGTCAGACGTCCGGACGGTGATATTTGAATTGAGATTCTTGCCTTAAGGAGACGCGCGTCCTGACGGGATACTACATCGTCCGGACGGTTAATTGATCTTCCCTTTCTTGGAACTTGGAAAGAAATCAGAAACTGATCGAGTACTGAGAGGCGTCTGGACGTGCTGTTGAAACATCCGGACGGATGCAAGCTGGATAGAACCTTCTCGACACAGTGGAGGGTCCGGATGGAGAGACACGTCGTCCGGACGGATGATGCTTGGTCTGTCTGGCGTCCAGACGGGATGACACGTCGTCCGGACGGATGGAACAGTGGACAGATGGGCGTCCGGACGGGATGGCTCGATCGTCCGGACGGCTGACAGGGAACTTGAATTCTTTTGACTTGCAGACTCTGAATAGTGGAATCCCTATTTACAGTATCTTTACACTTAAGTGATTTTGTCCAAACACAAAATGAGGCCAAAATACTAACATGTTTCATTTCGCTCACCCCATCTAGGCATGGCGGCCATCATGGTCGTCATGAAGTATGTAGCATTAGCCCAAAACTGAGCCATGTCAGGCATTTGAGGTGGAGGAGGAGGTAAGTCACCGCCATCCCCATCGTTCATCGATTCCTCTTCCTCATTACGTAGCGGTAGTCTTTGTCTAGGCGGCATAGCTCTGCACAATCGCACTGAAGTTAGCCTACCAATGTGAGAGTGGAAGAGGTGCTACATAAACAAATACTAGTCATGGCAGATGCATTACAGTGAACATGCAATGCACACAAGAATTCCTATTTAAGTTTTCATGTCTTATGTCTTTGTTATAATCTTTTAGGATCCTAAGGCTCTGGTATTACAGTTGGACTCTAAAACAACTCTAGTCTCTACTTTTCTAATGACCCTCAGAGCTAATTGCTCTAACACCATAAGCTGTGACAACCTTTTTCTTTTCTTTTTAAACAAAATAGAATCACCACAGTGGCATGACAATTAGTCATTAAGCCAACTCAATGTATACATCCTATAATATGTACTTAACACATCAGAGATAATAAACTATGTAGCGGAACTATTATCATAAAGTAAGAAATATTAATTACAACATCAAAGCCATACATTTGTCTATCTATTTAAGGCTTAATCAGACATTATATATGTTAGTTTTTGATTGGCTGCAATCTGTTGACAAAATCACTATTATGTAATGTTGTTGCTTTCACAGGGATGCCGTTTAGTTCAGATATTCAGAGTTTATTTCTATGATATGGAAAGAGCCTCATTATGACAAGTTGCTAGTGTCACAATTTGCAAAAAGGCTACTGTTTAAGGCTACTTTCAGTGTTCAAGGAAGATTATGTGCAGTTTCACAACAATAAAGTCGGATTCCTTGCATTCGTCCAGATGACATGGTTATTCCGTCCGAACACTCATCAAACAAGCAACATCCATCCGGACGACGTGGTTATTCCATCCAGACTCTTAGTGCCCAAGCATCATCTGTCCGGACGTCTAGAACTTTCCGTTTGGACCTTCCCCTGTGTCAAGAAGCTTCAAACTGTTCCAGCTTGCATCCGCCCAGACGTTTCAGCAGCACGTCCAGATGACACTCAATGTTCGATTAGCTATGGGATTTCTTTCCAAAACACAGATATGGGAAGACAGCTCCAACCATCCGGATGATGTGGATTCCCGTCCAGACCTTCTCATCCATAAGGCAAGTCGCGCTTTCAAAATTCAGATGTCCGAATGACGGTCTTCATTGTCCGGACGTGCAAGCTTCATATATGGAAATTGCGTGCATCAAATTCACCGTCCGGACGACAGATGTGATGGTCTGGATGCGCCAAGCCTTGATATGGAAATTGCGTGCAGCTAAAATGCGACCGTCCGAACAACAGGGCAACACCGTTCGGACTTGGCTCAATTCAGGAAAGAATTTCTGCGAAATTTGGAAAGCCGATCGTACAGTTGTCCGTCCAGACTCCTTATGTCTACCGATCGGACGACGCCTAGGTATTTCAAGCCAGACGCTCATTTGAACCTATAGCCTATAAATAGAGGTCCCTAGGCTTGAGAATTGTAAGAATTCGGTATTGAATTCCGTAGTGCTTAGAGACTTATATTTTAGAGTTATTGTACTGAGTTAGTCTTTCTTAAGTCGTTGCCGTTGTGTGTTGTTGTTGCGCTGAACTGAAGTCTATCTTAAAGAATTCCATTGAAGACCCCTTCAAGTAGGAGACCTGGTTGGGAGGCGTTCATGTTGGGTTACACGTCAGAGTTCAAGGCACGACCACTGCATCAGGGGTATGTGAGTGCTACTGCTTTGTAACTAGCTTTGTCTTCTGAATAGTGGATATCCTGGGTTTGGATGCCCCGGAGTGATTTTTCTCTTAATTGAGTTTCCACTTTGTCAACAAAATATTTGTCTCCTTTAAATTTCACATTTAATATTTTGTTGCACACTGTTCACAGACACAGTTTATTAGAAGTCTAATAATTTTCAATATACATCAAGGAATGCCTATACAGAATATGCGTCACATGCGACACAAGCCATATACAAAGTCTATGAAAAAATATGGACTATCCGAGTCCGACACACATACGACTAATTGTGAAAAGCCTCAGTTGTAGTATCCCAAGTACAATGCCACAAGGTCCTCATCGACGTCTGTAGTACCTGCAGCCAAAGCATCAACATCTACATGATCGTGATTGTAACCACGTTTGCATAGGTGAAAGTATGAGTTCACCAACTTAGTAGTATAAAACACACTAAGTTTTTCACAATGAGCCAACCATTACAATTCTACCATATGTTTACAATAACGAATACTTGTGGATTGATAATTTTGCATAAAGGGATTCTTAGCCAATAGAGTAAACCATGGTGTTTGGTTCATAAATCAAATAATCTACATTATACACATCATTAAGTATATATCATGTGACTTGGATATTCTCGTACACAAGTTTTCTGAACCTTTAGGGAAATACAGGCATACTGGGATATCTAAAGAAATAGTCAACACCATGTCTCGGCCATATGCGCATACAAGTCATCCGAGCCTTTGGAGAATTCCAATATGCGCATACTCCCAAACATGGCATCATAGGAAAACAACTAGTATAACATTCAACGTAGCATCTTGGCTATATACGCATACAGTTCTTCCGAACCTTTGGGGAATACATGCTTACGTACACTCCAAAACTTTACATCTCAACAAATCAAATCAACGTTATAACTCAATCTCACATACATACATGACATTCTGAACCTTTGGGGAACTCATGTTATATATGCACTCCAAATATATAACAGCTCAACAAGTCCAATCAACGTCATAACTCGGTCATACATGCATACATGACATTCCGAACCTTTGGGGAACTCATGTTATACATGCACTCCAAATACACAACATTTCATAGAACGCAAATGCAATCTAGCCGAGTATCAATATGCATATGTTCCCGTCCCATATAAAAAACATATGCATACTAATACGTCTAGCATGAAATATTTTTCTAAAACATAACACACATCATCATGCTATGTATGTTCTTGTTCTGTTTTCTTGGTTTCTCTACCTGCAAGGCTACAACCCCAGGACTTGTTCATGATGCCGTGAGACTGTATACTCACTGGTCTTACACTTGCTTTACCATGGTGATCTTTCAACCATGGTTTTGATGTTCAGCATTCATGACTTCGTTATGCTAGTCCTACAACACTATCTATGCTCTTTGTTCATACTATCACACTTATGTAAATCATCTCATCTCATGTTTTCCATAAACTCTTATCAATACATTCATTTCTTAAATTCCCATAAATCACATAAAACATTACTCAATCCACATGTACTCAATCATAAGCAATTCACATGCATATATTACAATAAAATACTATTGGCTCAAGATTATCAAATCATAATATTTCCTTTGTATAAAACGCAACAAAGTTCTGAATGAGTAAAATACTCACTTTGACTGCTCGGTATTTGGCTTAAAGATGGATTCACAACAAAATTCATACAATGTACCATTGTATTATCACATTGCATGACACATTAATACTAACATAATATTTCTAACTCTAAATCCCCGCTTAGCTCTTAAATTGCTCAAGAACTAAACCCATGAAAAACCCATAAAATTTCTAGAGTTCCATTTGACAACCCATTAACTAACAATACTAACCCATAAGATAATCTTAGGGTTAGACACAAAATTTACCAATTTAGAACACTTAGACAAAAACTAGGGTGTAGGGATTTTACCTTAACTTCTTCCAAAAATAAAACCCGATGCTTGGAAATGATTAAGAACAATAAAAAAAACACAATACCTAAAGAAAATTGAGAGATTAGACTCAAGCTCTCAAAAATCAACACAAAATAGATGAACTAGGATTTTCAGATTTAATTCAAACCAATCGGTGAAAACGTAGATCTCGATTCGAGGATCACGTTTCCGAAGTTGGATTTGAGTTTGGAAGCCTCAATCTACCACAATCAAGGGTTTTAGGTCAAAAGCCTAAGAAAATGGGAAAGAAAAAGTGTGAGAGAGAGGGAAAATCTGAGAAAACGAGTTGAAAAGAGCTCATTGGTTACTTAAAACGTAGCCTGTCCGGACAACGTATAAATCAGGACTTACTGGAAGTCCCATCTGTAAGCCCATCTAGACATGGCACGAACACATAGTTTCTGCCAAGCCCGTCCAGACAGCAAATGGGCCTATCCGGACAGAAAATGGGTCCGTCCAGACACAGTTTAGAAAATCAATCCTAAACGTTTTCTAAGTGTTTTTCTTGCACATTTTACGTAATTATTCACTTAATTAGTCTAATTAATGTTTTTAACATTTAATTAACATCTTGGACGTTACATGCCTTAAAAGCCAATTGCTTTTGAATGATATTTTTAGTTAATTAAATAAATTTGTTTATTTCTAAACTTTATGAAAACATTGGGCACGTCAGTCTATACATGTACATATTATTCTATATATACATGTAGTTCTTAAGTTATATTGAATATGGCTTAGGTATGTTAATGAGATTATTACACAAAAGATCTAAGTCATAAACCTTGTAACATAGAAACTGTAGTTCGTAGTTGGTAAAAGAATTAGCCATTCCATTTGATAAGACTGTAACACATCAATTACGATGATCTATCTTGATCATAGAAGTGGATATTTTTTATTGATATGTTAATGTGTTTACAATGCACTGAAAAGACCGTGTGTGTTGTTATTTTATAAATTACCATCAATTGAATAATTTGAATTCACGACTACATATATTATTGACTTTCAATATGAAGTGGAGGTGACTTTGGTACATTTAGGAGTGAGACATCACGGTCAAAATCTCGGTGTGTTGGGTGGTCACAAGTAGCATTGTGAGAACACTACTCCTCAAGATGGAATCCATAATCCTTCAACATAAATCAAAGTGATATGAAATATCCTATGTAGATCGTGCGGCATTTGAGTTTTAGAAGACCTTTGGAGCAGATTAGAAGGTGGCCATTCAAAGTAGGTCTAGCACCCATCCGAACTACCTGAATAACAAGCCATAGAGGAAAGAGCCAAAGACTGGCATCCCAAGTTTTTGTTCGAACTGCAATTGAACGTCAGCCTAGAAGCTTTCATCCTAAGTGTTAGTTCAAATTATACTTGGAACGACATGAACGGTAAGATAAGTAGTAGACTAGAACCTGTCTACAACAAATAGAGTTATCTGTCCCAAGTTTAGTTCAAATTGAACTTGGAACGTGTAGGACAGATAGAAGGCATAGTTGTCCATCCCAAGTTGCAGTTCAAAGTGCACTTGAAGCGACGTGTTATTTTCACCAGTTCGAACTGGTAAGTAGCTCAGTTCGAATTGGCTACCACTAAAATTTGTATCCGACTTATTTTCTTTTTTATTAGGTTTATGAGTTTGTGGCCTATAAATGTATGTTATAGAGCCCCAAGAACATAGCTTTGTTATATTTTATTAGTTTTCAATCAGAATTAATCCAAGTTTAAGTTTCTACAATTTTCCTCAAGTCCTTGATAGACTCTTGGTTTTTTAAGAAGAGTTGTAAGTTGTTTATTGTTTGTCTTTGTGAGTTCCTTACGTCAAGTTGCATCATATTCACTTTAGATAAATTTAACGGGAATTGATTATTCTAAATCTCTAACAGGAGTATTTTAGTTAGGAATTACTAAAATTAAATATAAGTTAACCCCCTCTATTAACAGCCATTTTTTATAAAGTATCATGAACTGACAAGTGTCATACTTTAGCCATTCAAACTGTCAATTTGTTGTACTTAGCCTCATCCGTCAATCTTGACTGTTATTCTGGAAGGAAAATCAAATTTGATCAAAATCTTCTGAAAATACCCTTATTTTGACCATAGAAAAACCAAAATTACCCTTTGTATTTATTATTTAGTAGAAAAAGACTTTTTTTTTAAAAAAAAAAAAGATAAAAAAAATTAAAAAAAAAAAAACTAAAGATAAATGCAAAATCAGTCCTCATAGTTGGCCAAAGTTACAAATCGATCGTGATAATTCACAAGTCCTCGGGTTAGGCCAAAATAACAATTTAGTTTCTGTGGTCAAATTCCGTCAAAACACTTGACGAATTCAATTAGTGTACCACGTGTCATCACCAATAGAATGATGACACGTATCACTATTTTTTAAAAAAATTAAATGTATAAATATATATACAAATTAAAAACTTAACAAATTAATTTTTGGGATAAATGCAAAATTTGTCCCTATGATTAGTCTAAATTACAAATCGCTTCTTGCAGTATAAAAAATAATTTAGATATCTTCGGGGTAAGCCAAAATAACAATTTAGTCTCTATAATCAAATTTCATCAAAACACTTGACGGATTCCGTTAGTGTGCCATGTCGTCACAAATAGAATGATGACATGTGTCACTCTTAATAAAAAAAAATATATTAACATATTAAAGTATAAATATATAAAACCTAAAAATTAAAAACCTAAAACTAATTTTGAAAAAAAAATGAAAAAAGCAAGGGGGTGGCTACCATATGCTCAAGTGGGGATTGATGAGGAGCCCTCTGATTATTTGAATAGGGAAGGCAGGTTTAGTGTAGAAGTCCCCAAAGGAGGAAATTCTCATACTAAGAATGTTAGAGGTTGGAGAGCAAGGAGGGAATGTAGGTTCTGGTAATTGGATGTGTAATGTTCGGAACATTATTGAATAATTAAAGTATAAAATTTGAGTAAATAATTGGTTAAGTTAATTTAGTGTCCTTAAAAATGCAAGAGAATATTTTAGGTCCAAAGAAAATAAAATAAATTAGAAAAGAAAATAGAAAATAAATTGGAAAAGAAAATAAATTGAAAATGAAATAAGAAAAAAAGAAAATAAAATTAAATAAAATAATAATAATAATAAAGAATATGTGAGGCATAGTAGACCTGCGCCCCACACCATCAAAAAAAGAAAAAGAAAGGAAGGGCCATGTGGCCCTTCACAAAGCTGGGCCCAGCGCCTTAAAAATATAAGGCACGTCCAGACGGAAATAAGCCAGACGGTACACCAAATAAATGAGGCAGTAGCCTCTTTTCATGCCAGAACCGGATCCCCTTCACATTTTCTTATTTTCCTCTCAAGGTTTTTCTATGAAAAACCTTGATCTACGAAAATCTAACCGTTCAATCTCAAATCCGATTTCGGAAACATGATCTACGAAGCTCGATCTATGTTTCTACCGATTGTTTTGAGGTAAATTGCAAAACTTATATTTTTGAGATTTTTTATTAAATCTTGTAAAATATGATTTTAATCTTAATTATTCTTTAGGCTTTGTACTACTTGGAGCTTGCAAAGATCCCCCAAACGCCGGGTATTGTTTGGGTAAATTTTTGGGTAAGTTCCTTTAAACCATCACTACAAAAAATTACTAATTATGGACGGTTTCTAAAACCGTCTACAATTAAACTGTTATAGACGGTTTTTAAAAAACCGTCTATAAAGAAATAAATATGGACGGTTTTAGTAAACCATCCATAAATATATAGACGATTTGAAGCAAACCATCTGGAAATAGAAATTTCCAGACGATTTGAAACAAACCGTCTAGAAAGTTCTATCTTCAGACGGTTTGTTTCTAACCGACTGTACATTTATGGATGGTTTACTAAAACCATCCATAACATTATTTCTAAAAATAATTTCGATCAAATCGATCTTCCTCACGCCTCTCTCTCTCTCTCTCTCTCTCTCTCTCTGACCCAGCCGGCCCCCTTCCTCACCTTCTCCGGCGAGCTCTCAGGTGTACGTCCAGTGCTCTCTCTCACTCATTCAGACTCTCTCTCTCTCCCTCTACCCCTCTCTCTATCTCTCTCACTCAGTCCAGCTCTCTCTCTCTCTCCCCCCTCTCTCTCTCTCTCTCTCTCTGTCAGATCCCCTTTCCTCAACTTCTCCGGCGACTGGATTGACGATGTCCGACTCTCTCTATCTCTCTGTTAGCCCCACCCCCAAATATTGCCCCCCAAAACCCGTACGTCCCTCTCCCCCAAATATTCGCCCCCCCCGATAGAAACCTCCGGCCCCTCTCTCTCTCTCTGTCGCAGCCGGTGTTGGTTCTCTCTCAGCGGTCGGCCACACTCCACCAGGCCATCCTTCACTAACATTCTCTGTCTCCGGCGCTCTATTTGTACTCTCTCTCTCTCTCTCTCTCTCTCTCTCTCAATCTATGCATTTACTTTTGGTAATGGAAAGAAACGGTTTATTTTTCTTTTCTTGGATGTTGGTATTTACTTTTGGCTGCGTGATTGAATTGCTAGAAATAATTGTGTGTTTTTTTTCTTTTCTTGGATGTTGGTATTTAATTTCAAAAAGTGGCAATATTTGATGGTTCTTGGCCAAGTTTAGGAGCATAGATAAGAAAGAAAAAGTCTTTTAAATGTTTCTGGAAGCACTGAAATGTTACAGTGATATTATCATTTAATTAAGCTCGATCTTGTCTTGAATTTTCTAGGATTACAATGAATAATGCAATGCTTTTTTGCTTAATTTCTTGGAATTGCTCATTTAGAGCTAATGAAATTTGGGATTTAGGTGGATGAACAACATGACTAAGGATTGGTTTTTCCTTTTAAAGATCATCAAATTAACATTTGCAATGCAGCCATTGCAAATTCTCAAACTCAATATTTCATTCAAGCATTGGCGATTCTACCTTGACTTTTGGAGAACACTTATCACATCATAATGTCGATGTTTTAATAGATAAAGGGATCCTAGCTAAAAGGAATTTCTTTTCATTTTTTTGGTTTTTTTGGTTTTTTTTAAAAAAAAATTATGTGTAAAAATTGAATTGCATTAGCACCGCCCCCCACAAATTAAGTTTAAGAAAAACACACTTTAAATTTACCCCGGGCATTTTGAGGCTGAAATGCCACGTGCGCTTGATGTAATTTCAATCCAACTAAATGGATCAAGAGTGCAAAGTGTTACAGTTTGATAATTTGTAGAGTTCAATTGTCACATTTTAAAATTAAAAAATAAAAATGTCAAAGTAGTAATACTTAAGGAGGCAAACTGTATTTTCCCCTTAGATGATCAATGAGCCTTGTCTTTTCCTTTGAGTTGTTTTAACCCCTTCATCTTTAGAGTGGGTCTCTTCTGAGGTATTGTTAGTATGCTTTGTTTTTTTATTCTTTTTATTGAATTCTAAATTACTTATTTAAGAAATAAAAAAAAGAAAGGAAAATTTTCAGTTAACTCCTCATATGTTATGGGTTTTCAATGTTAACCTTGAATTATTAAAAGTATTGCAATGTGGGTATTCTATTTTTTAGCCTCCTTTAATTTCACCAATCCATTAGGATTTTTTTTATTAAATCTAAATGGAGATTCCAAAATGACCAAAATACCTCGTTTAAAATAAAATGACCATAACTCACTCTTTCAATATTCTTTTGCTTTAAAAAAGAAGTGCTACTGAATCATTTCTGTATTTTACTTATTTATGTCTAACATGTGCATTTTTTTTTACTGTTTATCAAAGATTAAATCTACCATGTGTTGTTAGAGTCACATCAACTATAAGTGTTGTTCAATATGTTGCCATTTGGTCTATTCATTTTTGTTGTTGTACGTATTGTATTTGTTGTTTATATAAAGTTTTTGAATTTGATTATATTTGTTAATTAAGTAAAGTACTAGTTTGATCGTATTTGCAATTTGTTGTTCACATAAACTAAAAAATGTGTAAAGTTGAAAATGTAAGGGCTTTAAAATATTGATTGGAAAAATGAAGTGCAATGCGGATGTAGTAGGGCCAAAATATTGTTGTCTTCTAATTGCTATGCTCTATTGTTGTATTCTCATCGCTACGCTCTATCATGTAGTGAGACAGATGGACAAGAGTTGGATAAGAAAGTTGAAAAGTTCGCGAGAGTACATTCTTGGGGTTATGGCGTTTGTGAAATTTGCAAGTGAACATTCAAAGAGAAAAGGGTTCATTGTGTGCTCCTGTAAGAAGTGATCATTGGGCAAAACATGGTCCAATGAAGTTGTATTTGCCTATTTAACATTAGGTGCCAGGATTATTGAGGGTTACACTGAGTGGATAATGCATGGGGAACCACTGGTCCCTCCCGCTGATAACAAGGCAATATTTGAAGCTCCCAATATGGTTCGCGTGGATAGTATTCCACTACATGATGGGTCCAATGGGATGCAAGATATGCTTAATGACGTTTTTGCGATGCACGATGTTTGTGTAGAAGCGGGTGGGTCTCAAGTGGGAGTTGAAGCTGAAGCGGAAGCCGAATCTGTGGAGGCTGAAATTGAAGACTTTAACAAGGGGGCGAATAAGTTAGATGATTTGCTAAAGCATGTCCTTGTTGTAGGCATTCAACACAGTCAACGTGGCTAACTTATGGTACAAAATGGTGCTTTATGGGGCATAGGCGATGGTTGCCTCCAGATCATCATGGAGAAGAAACAAGAGACGATTCAATGGTGCGCAAGAAATGGATAGTCCTCTTGAAGTGCTGAATGGCGATGAGATCATGAGACAATTAGAATGTGTTGTGAAACGAGCAAGGACCGGACAGAAGCTGCCAAGCGGGGAAGTTGATTGGAAGAAGCAAAGTGTATTATACGATTTGCCTTACTGGAAAGATCAGTTACTACGCCATAACATTTATGTGATGCACACAGAAAAAAAAAATATCGTTGATAACAAACTTGGCACGCTATTGAACATGAATAGGAAAATCAAAGACAACCTCGAAGCACGTCAAGACTTGCATAAGATAAATTTGAGACCAAAACTTCATCCATTTACCGCGGAAAACTGCAAAACATATTTGCCGGTAGCTTGTTTCACAATGACGAAAAAAGAGAAGACTGACTTCCTGTAGGTGCTACATGATGTTAGAGTGCCAAATGGATATTCTTCAAATGTGTCACGTTGTGTCAAGCTCAATGAATGTACTGTTGGGGGTTTGAAAAGTCATGACAATCACATAATCATGCAACAACTCCTGCCAATTGCACTTCGAGGAACCTTATCGGATGATGTTGTGAGGCCTTTAATCGAGCTATGTTGGTTTTCTAGGACATTTGTTCAAAAACACTGCAGGTGGAGGATCTGGATCGTCTAGAGAATCAGATACCTATAATCTTGTGCAAATTAGAACGAATATTCCCTTCGGATTTTTTTACAGTTATGGTGCACATAGTCATACATTTAGTCCGTGAATGTAAACTAGGCAAAGCAATACACTACAGGAGGATGTATCCCGTTGAGAGGTAATATTAAAATTATGTTCACTTATTATTCAAACGAATGGCCTATTACTATATATCTTTCATATGTTACGTTCTCATGGTTTAGCTTTAATTGTAGGTTCCTTGGTCGATATAAACGTACCGTTTGTAATAAGGCTGCACCAGAAGGGTTTATTGCAGAGGGTTACATTATGGACGAATTGTTGACATTTTGCTCGTGCTATTTAGTCAACGCACCAATATATTTTATTCAACTCCGATGATTTCCTCCAATTTCACACGTGAGTTGCATTACTAAATATGTATTGTACGGCTTTGAATGCAATGGAAAGTAACCTAATACATCTTTTGTTGACGTATAGGATGTACACGGAATCGCTAATGGAAAGAAACAATAGGGAACGTACATCGCATCAACAGTTGATGAAGCAACACAGGGACCAATTATGTATCTGGTACAAGTCACACATAAGAATAATGTTCGTTTGAATAATTAAGTGCCTATAAAAGTATCATGAAATCATTTTGTTAATAAGGTGTCCAAATCACAGGTTGATAAGTTGGACGAGGCGGGTAGAATGAAATTGGGAGAGAAACTTGTAAGTCATGCCAAAGGCCCAATGCTCAATGCTGTAGAATATAAGCGGTATATGGTTAATGGCGTGTTGTACCACACCCTGGATGTCGACGAAGAAAAAACAAGTCAAAATAGTGGGGTGTGTCTCACCATTGAAGATGGTCCCACCTATTACGTTAAGCTAGCTCGAATAATCAAGGTTACATACTACGACTTGACGCGGTATGTGCTCTTCAAGTGCGATTGGGCCAACATTCAACCGAATAAGGGATACAAAAAGGACGAATATGGATTCGATCTTCTAAATTTCAAGAACCTAATACACACAGGTGCCGGAATTACCGATGATCAGTTCGTACTACCAAATCAAGTATCGCAGGTGTATTATGTCCAGGATCCCAAACATCCAAATTGGGTTGTTGTTGCACAAAACCAAGAAACATGTATAATGTTGGCAATGGTAAAAGTGATGACTATGCCAAGGCTGACAGTTATCATGAGCACGAGCCTTTCAACGTTAACGTTACGGGAGACGTTGATTTTGATGACATTGATTGTGCGCGTACTAATGTACCGGCCACCGAAGCAATATAATAATTGTATATAGAAATAAGGTTAAACTATTAAACTATGTCCGGATATATGGTGTTTAGAATGATTTACTTATAGTCGTCTCACTTTTGTTTTTTTAAGCATGTCGTTTATGTTGCTGCATATTGTATATTTTATCTATGATTGGATCTGACCCAATTTAATGTGTTTGCAGGTAGACATGGCCCCCAAACGAAGGATGCTGCAATCGTGTAAAGATTTTTGGACGCCCATAGACCGCACACCGGTTGAGCGACCGGTTGTAGGGTCAGACAAAACGACATAGGACCCTAACGAGACATAAGGGAGTGTAGATTCTCAGTATGTACTACTTGATTCGTTTTGTGACATTAGTCCTAATGACCAATGTGCAGGAGTCTCATGTAGTAGAGAGGATCCCGAGGGAGAAGTAGGCCCTGATATGGAGGTTCAATCATCAGCACAGTCAGGACCTGAGACTTCACATTATAGCGGTACTACCCGGGAGCCGCGTATGTTACGAAATGGGAAAGTTTACACAATAGGTATGAATTATTTTATATTTGATGATAGTTAGTTACTTTGATAATCTTCTACTAATTTAGTAACAGCCAAGTGTAACGTTAATTATTTTATGAGTTGCAAATGATCAGGGTAGAAGGAGTGTTAGGTCTATTGGTAGTCCAATGGATATATGGCACATACCTAAAGGGGAAAGGGTAGTGGTCCAATTCAACCCTGCCCACCAACCAATCGACCCAGGTAGTGAAAACTTTAGAAGGATTGCAAGGAAGATCATAAGAAATGATCGATTTGTACAGTTGAATGGTAATTGGCAAAAGTTACTAATGGAAGGGAAGGAAGATATGTGGCGCACCCTAATGGTATGAAAGAATTCTTGACCTGTCAATCACTTCTTATATATAGTTTTGTAGCTTTATATTTCCAATTAAGCTATGAGATTTCATTTTAGGTTTAGAAAAATTATATGTGGAGCCCGTTCACGACATCGAGAACATAAAAAGGGTAACATTGATGGACCTCGTAAAGAAAAGAAGGCAATCAAGGTACGAGGTCAAGAAGGGTCTGAATTTGACAGAAGATGATACCGTAGAATCTGTGGTCAGTAGGGCGGAGCAGGGGCGACTTTTCGAAGAAGAAAACTTTGAATTGCAAGTTGACAAGTGGTTGTCTCAGGCTGATAAGGTATTTTCTCACTAATGTCAAACGCTAAATTTATGGAGTGATGTCGTTCTCTTATATTTTTTTATTTATTTATTTTGTTTAAGAAATCCCCATATTAACATTACGAAGTTTATAGGAGATAGCAAAGAAGGCCAAGACAAGCTGTGGCTTCAACACATTTCTTCACACTTTGGGATCGAAGAGCTTCGCACAGGTTGCACAAAAAATGGTACGTATAACTCTGGCAATTAATAGAAAAACGTTCACAGCTCGTACGTACTGTAGTTAGATAATAAACTTGTATGATAATGTTAATGATATTGCATGAGGAAGACACAGGAGAAACCCCGAACCAAGAAAATATGTTCATTGTCTCGCATACCAGGAAAGATGGGAACCCTATAAATGCAGCGGTTGGAGAAGCTATGGTAAGTGCTGAATACATAATATTATTTGTACGTTCAAGTTTTCATTTGTATGTTTTGTGCAAGCGAAGATGAGAGAAATTATCGATAATCAGTTTCCTGCAAAACAAGTGTGTTCACAGGGGTTGATTTATTGGTCGCATAACGATGCGTGCTCACAAGTACTAGGACGAGAACATTCCGGTCGTGTACATGGGGTGGGGCTAGGGCCGACTCCCGATAAATCCACCTCTTATACCTCTGGACAGGGATCAATTTCTAGTGTGCCTACTCCCAAGGAACAAGCAATGGTTGCTAAGATGGAAAGTTTGAAGACTTTGTACGAAACGCAAAACGTCCAACTTCAAGAGTAAAACATCAAGTATGCAGCGCAACTGGAAGAGCTGGCCACTGTCAAACATATGGTAGCCATGATTATGGCGGGGAAACGACCATTAATGGGAAACAACCAAGAAGGTGATGTTTTGGTTTAGTCTTAGTTTTTCATTAATTAGTCATTAAGTACCAAATAAGCATAAAAATTTCATTGTTGTACTCTTTGAAGAGATTTGAAGAGAAACCTAAGACTGTGTGTATGTACAAATGTAGGGGAAGCTGATGATGACGATGAGACAGGACAAGGTGGCGCATAAAAGGGATAGTGCTTGTTGGCTATGAGTATGTTTTCTCACAATCTCATCTATGCTCATTATGTTCCATTGTTTTAGGACCCATGAATAATATAAAAAACCCATATATAAATTAATGTTTTAGGTTAAGGTGGTGACTAAAACATATGCTTTCTACATCGTTTGTTTTATGGATATCGTAGGTATATTTAAATCAAGGAGGCCGATGTTAGGATGAAAAAATGTATTTGGCTCCTAACTTGTGTAACATTGGTCATTTCTATGAAGAGCCACATAATTTTAAAACCCACATAATTTTTTAAAGACATTGAGAGAACCAAAGTAGATGGATAAATCTTCAGCCCCTTCATCTTCTTAAAAATAAATACAAAAAGGAAAAAAAAAAGGATTGTTTTGTTTCTATAACCTACCACTAGAATAAACTCTAACAAGAGAATAATGAAAGAAGAAAAAACAATCATTATAATGCTGGACTACAGAAGAAATAACATTACTAATATTAATCTTCCTACTTTTTCCAAAGTAATATATATTTTTGTTGGAAGACCACATCAGTGTTATGTTTCCACCGGTTTCCTCTATTTATTTTGTACTTATACAAATATAAAAATAATTTTGGTAATCAAGGATTGCATTTGTTTTTGGTAATCAGGGATTGCATTTTTGCAGGTAATTTGATGTGGCTGAGCATATTAAAGCTGAAGCAAGCAATGCACACAAGGCCGTAAATTAGATTCTCTTTGAGCTTGCATTGATGATTATGGGGCATGGATTATAAGTGACAAATTATTTGGGTTTTAATTATGTATTTAGATTTGAATTCTGTAATAGGTATGCATTTGAATTTTGTAATATGTAAGCGAGTAGAATGTTGTTGTGAAGAAGTGCATTTTGGACCTTGGATTTGGATTTGAATAGGTTAAAAAAAAAATTATACTAGACGATTTGGTCCAAACCGTCTACAATTTATTCTGGACAATTTGGGCCCAAACCGTCCAAAACCCTAATTCCCGACCCATATTTAACCGTCCTGAATAAATCGTCTGGACTTTGTTCCAAACGATTTTTTGCAATTTCTGTACGGTTTGAAGCCGTCCAGAATTCTTGAATTTTTTGTAGTGCCTAATTTATGAGTATTTAGTTTAATTGGTGTTTTGTGGATTCAACCCTAAGATTTTCTTATGGGTTAATATTTTATGTTAATGGGTTAGTGTTTATTGTGATTGGGTTAGTGAATATAATTTTTGGGTTAGTGTTTATTGTTATAGGTATTTGTTTAAGTTGTGATTTTAATGTCTAACCCTAACCAAATATTTTGGGTTAATGTTATTTGGGTTTAGTTAGTGCATAAGGTTTATGGGTATGTGTTTGGAACCCTAGAAAATTCTATGGGTTAGCTCTTTGGTAATTTAAGAGCTAAAATATTAATTTAGTGTTAGAAAAATGTTTAGTAATTGCATTGTGTTATTTTTACAGTAGCACATTGCAAGGGATTATCTAGGAAGCCTAGTTAAGCTTGTTATCCGCGCAGCTAATGTGAGTATTTTACTCAATGAGAAACTAAGTATTTTTATGGTTAATGTATTTTTATAATAACTACCGAGCCAATGTTATTTTTAAATGATTATATTTTGTTTGAACTTGTTTGCCATATTTCAAAGAACAACAAGGAAGACAAGTAGGGATTGATAGAAAGAAAATAGAATAGGAGAATAATTGATGTGTTGTATTTGATTACAATAGTAATTGAATGAAAGATATGTTAAATTGATATAATGAATTGATAATGGATGTATGGGGATATAATGCATGAATGGAATGGAATAGTAGGAAAGCATGAAATTGGATGATTTGCATGTGACAAAGCATGGACACAAGGATAAGTAGTGTTGAAGCACATAGCATGGACAAGCACAAATAGTGTTGATACACTTGCATAACGAAGCACGAACGAAGAACGAACCCTAGTGTTGATTCCTCATAGGTGGTAACAAAGGTTGATGCCTTAGAAACAAAAGGATTGATGCCACAAAGATAAAGAATGATCCCTATGGGAGATGCCTGATGGGTGGAAAAGAAAGGTAGACACCTTAGAAAAAGGGTTGATGCCATAGAACGAGGTCGATGCCTCATAAAGGGTTGATGCCATAGAACGAGGTTGATGCCTCATAAAGGGTTGATGTCTCATAAAGGATCAATGCCATAACGTTAAAGAACGATCCCTATGGTAGATGCCTGATGGGTGGACTCAAGAGGGTTGATGCCTTAGAAACATGGTTGATGCCTCAGAAACAAGGTTGATGCCTATAGGACAGTAACAAGAAATGAAACAAAAGCATCCTAATGTGAATTTTAATTGTACTCGTAAGTGCACGAATCGTTTGCAGTTAATGGATTGCAAGTGCGAGGTCGATCCCATGGGGTATTGTGCTTTTGAAAATAAATTTATGACTAAATTAATCAAATCCTAACCTAGTTCCAAAAATTAAGAGATTTTGATTTTTGATCATAAAAATAAAAATAAAAATAAAAATAAAAAAATAAAAATAAACATAAACTAAATAAAGTAAAATAAAACGAAAGAAAAAGTACTAAGGTTTTGGAATCCACACCCACCAAATCATATCAACATATTCTCATGTTCATCAATACACATCCGAAGTTCTCACCATACAAATCTTATGTATGTTCTACTATGCTTCAAAAAATTATTAAATCATTCAATGAATCTATTCTTTGCACAAATCACAAAAAATATCCGGTTTAAACCAAATCATCAAATGTATCCGCAGAACGAAACACAATGAATATCCAACGGTTTGATAAATAAAAACTCAAGCAATCAATTAAATGAAACTATCTCAAATCATCACATGTATCCGTAAATCACAATAGATATCCAAGAATCATATCAATAATTGAATTGGAGTAGAACAATTAGAAATCAAAAACTCATAAAATCGAATAGTATAAACTTACATGAAAATATTGTTGCTCTTCAATGGTGAAGCTTCATCCTCAACCTTAGTTGAAAATCTAGCTGCACATGATTATTGAAAATAAAACCTAACCTAAAGAAAAACTAAACTAAAAAGAAAAGAATATATTTGGTCTCTAGCTTTTCACACTTTTTCTTAAGAATTAGAGGTCTATTTATAGAGAGAGAAAAAACCCTAGAAGCCCGAATTTCTAGTAAAATCGGAGGTTAGTCTTCTAGTTTGAGTAGGAGACTGAAAACTCAATCGAAGAAGGAAAAAGATTCCAAATTCGTCTAGATTTGTAGTCTTTTATTGCGGGATACTTTTGGCATAGTAAACGTCCGAATTGAGAAATTTCTATTTCACAATGATTTGTAGTAATTTGAGTTAGCTTTCCAACGCTACTTGATTCACCATAATAAAATACTTGAGTGAAAAGTTATGATCAAAATATTATGACATGTGCAAAATTTAAAATTTAGTCCAATCCGATTTTGACTCCAATTAAAGAAATTTCGATTTAGTCCTCTCCTTGATTTGGTTGAACATAATCGCATCATCTAGGTCTTTTCAAAGTGTGCTTTCTTTCACCTTAAAGCTATTGTTTTCTCTCAATGACCAGCAAAATAGTAAAATACCAAAACTAACCAAAAACATTAGAAAATAACAAAACTAAAAGTAAATGCAAATTAAGGGGTCCATATATGCAATATTTGGCACTCATCACATGCAAAGCATTGTGATGGATGAATTGATTGTGCTAGACGTATTGGTATGCCTATGTTTCCTAGTATCGGACGGGGAGCATATGTATAGTGATATCGGGCTAGTTTGTATGACATTGATTGTAATGATTGTTTTGTGTGCATTGTATTGATGTAAGTTTTGTGTTAGTTTGTGATTGGCTGCATTCTGGTTGACAAAATCACTTTTATTTAATGTTGTCATTTGATCAGGGATACTGTTTATTTCAGAATCTTTATTTTAGAAATGTGCTTCTCAAAGTTCAAAGAAGATTCTTTGTAGTTTCCAAGTCAGAAGAACTTGGATCCCAAGCTTCCGTCCGGACGGCCCAGTCATGCGTCCGAATGCCCATCAATGTCTACTGTTCAAGCTTGCATCCATCCGAACATTTCAACAACACGTCCGGACGCTCTTCAGAGTTTCAGAAGAATCTAGCGTTCAAGTGCATCCGTCTGGACAACATGGCAATACCATCTGGACTCCAGTCAATGTTCGATAAGTAGAAATATTTCCTTCGCAGACACAGATATGGGAAGACAACTGCAATCGTCTGGACATCAGGTTTACACCGTCCGAATACTATCCTTGAAAACGCAAGACATGGAGAAGAATTGCAACCATCCAAACGTCAGGGCAACTCCGTCCGAACGCCAATCCTTATTATGGAAATTGTGTGCAGCTAAAGTGCAACCGTCCAGACGGTAGGGCAACACCATCCGGAGGTGGCCTTATTCATGAAAGAAAATCAGGGCTTTTTGGAAAGCCGGTTGCATAGCTAACCGTCCGGACCACCTCAGCTTGCGTCCGGACGCCGCCTAGAGAAAATCGTATCAGACTCGATTTAGGTCTTCTATAGCCTATAAATAGAGGCCTCTAGGCATGTATTATTTACAGAATTCGGTATTGAATTCTTTAGAGCTTAGAGAGTATATTTTAGGAGTTGTTATGCTGATCCGTTTGCTCTCAAGCTATTGCCATTGTGTGATGTTGCTATGCTCGTCAATTGAAGTCTATCTTAGGGAAAAGCCCTAAGGTAAAGGAATCCATAGAAGACCCCTTCAAGTAGGAGACTTGGTCGGGAGGCATTCACGTTGGGTTACGTGTCAGAATGCTAGATACGATTTCTGCATCATGTATGTGAGTGTTACTGTCTATGTACTAGTTTTGTCTTCTGATAGTGGATTTCCTGAGTTTGGCTGCCCCAGAGTGGTTTTTCTCTTAACTGAGTTTCCACTTCATTAAAAAAATAATTGTGTCATTTAAATTCCACTTTTACATTATTTTGTTACACATTGTGCACACACACATGGTCAAATTAGAAGTCGTCTATTTTTCAATTGGTATCAGAGCCTGGTACACTCTGTTTAGATTTATTTCTTGAGTGTTTATCCGTTTGACTTCTATTTTATCTTGCCATGTCTCAAAATCTTATGATTGTTCCTGTCTTTGATGACACGAACTATGGCTATTGGAAAGCTCGTATACGTTTCTTTTTAAAATCCATTGATTGTTGGAAAACTGTTGAAACTGGTTGGACTCAGCTAAAGGATACAAATATTGAGCTTGTTACTAAAAAAAAAACGCACGATTTGCCAATGATAAAGCCCTCCATGCTCTATGTCAAGCTCTTTCACCATCTAAATTTGCAAAAATTTCAAACTGTGGAACTGCTTTATAAGCATGGCAAATCTTAGAAACAACATATGAATGCACAAAACTTGTTAAATCTGCCAAACTTCAAATGTTGATTTCTAGATTTGAAGAGATTAAGATGCTTGAAGATGAGACATTCGGAGAGTTTTACTCTAAGATGAGGGACCTAAGAAACTCGATGTTGAGTCCTGGGAAGTCCCTCTCGGATGTAAAGCTCACCTGAAAAATTTTAAGATCTTTTCCTGAGCGTTTCAGAATTAAGGTAACTACCATTGAAAAAAGCAAAGATTTAGAAGAGATGAAAATTGAAGAGCTGGTGGGATCTCTTCAAACCTATGAGCTTTCCCTGCCTCCAATCAAGAAGGTGAAGACTATTGCCCTCAAGGCATCTAAGAATAAAGCCAAAGTCTCATATGAGGAAGACTCGGAGAATGAAGAAGATACAGTGGCAATGCTAGCCAAAAATTTCGGGAGATTAATGAAGAATGACAAATTCAAGAAGAAATTCTCTGAAAGACTGAAGAAGGCCCCCAGGGAGTCTGAACCTGAAGAAGCTGAGAAGAAAGACCCAAGAGGCCCCAGATGTTTTGAATGCTCAGGCTTTGGGCATATACGGGCTAACTGTGGAAATCTCAAGCAGGGTAAAGGGAAGGCCTATAATGCGACTCTCAGTGATGAGTCTGAAGAAGAAGAAACTCCTGCTCTAGATCAAATTCTAGCATTTGTGGCTCCACATGAAGACGAGAAGAATTCTTACTACTCTGAGCACAGTGATGAAGATGGGAAAGAACTCAAAGAGGCTTATAAAATCCTCTATGTAGAGTTCAAGAAGTTAAGGGAGACTCGTAAGCAGCACATCCATAAGCTAAACAGTCTACAGACAGAGAAAAGTTCCTTGCTGCTCAAAATTCAGGATCTAGAGGAGAAGCTACTGGAGACACAGCTACAGTTGGAGAGGGTCACTGATGAGAAACTAACCCATATGTTGTCAATCCAGAAAAGCCCAACAGACAAGACCAGACTCGGGTATGTAGCGTCTTCCTCTGATATCCCCTCTACTTCTAGGACTATATTTGTCAAGCCCACAGTCCTCGAGCCTTCAACCACCGTCAGGGATAAAAGAAAGGAAGTTATTGGTGGAGATATTCCGACTATTGCAGAGGCCGCTCAAAAGCTTCCTACCATTAGACGGCCTCCTATATGCCACCACTGTGGGTTAAGTGGGCACATCCGACCTCAATGCTCCGTTTTCAAAGCTTAAAGATCAAAGCTCAAGAAAGAGGTGCCAAGACAAGCTACATTCCGCACTAGACCTCTGGCCCAGCATCAGGCTCCCCAGTATCAAGCTCCATGACATCAGGCTCCCCGGCATCAAGCCCCACGACATCAAGCTCCTCAACATCAGCAGCATCAACAGTGATTTGTTCTTGCCAATCAGAATGGCAAACCCAAGACTAACAAATCAAGGCACTTCATGAAAAGCCGCAGAAGCTTGAGGATAATCAATTCTATAGGGAGCTGCCTATATGGATGCAGAGTATGATACGATGGATGGATCACCAGATGAAGTCTGTCAACAATCACCATAGGGAAGGCAGGCATGGGTCAGAAAGGAGGAAGACATTCACCCCTTGAGAGGGAATGAACTCACCTAGTTGGTGAGGGTACACATGCTTAGGATTTGGTTCCTAATCCTAGAGCATCAGGTTTGATTGCATTGCATTATTCTCTACCTGACATATCTTTGTTTGCTTTGCAATTTAGGAAAGATTGTTATTTTTCCCCTATTTCTCTTGTTATTTTTGAGAAAATATTGCAAGTACTATTTGGAGATGACAGAAAAAACACGTCGGACGGCCGCTTTTCTGTATTGGTAATTTTGATCATTTCTCTTTATGGACAAGTTTGATCTTGCCACACATGCTAGGTTTAGTTTTATTTTCTTTACCATTGAAGCATGTTTTTGTTGTTTTCCATAAATAAATAAATTTTAAAAAAAAATTGGGGAAAAGATGCAGATTTTTATTTTTTCTTTTAAATCGCTTTGCACATATTGTATGTATTTTTGCTTGATATTTCAGTTTATTATGCATTGATTGACTATGCTTAGATATGATTGAAAGTTTATGCCTAATATTTGCCAAGTTTTCTTGTGCATCTTAATGCTAGATAGTTACATTTTTCATGCGATGATTTGTGTACTATCCAAGGCTCTCCTAAGGTATATTGTTTCTCTCTCCAACTTTTAGCTTCTAGAAATTTTGATAAGATAATTTTTTTTTTTTTTTGCTAAGATGGTCAAATTGACCAACTCGCTAGTTGAACCTAGAACCTAAAAATTCTGGCATTCTTTCTAGGTTGCAGCACCAAATAATAAAAAGCATTCAAAAATCAATAAATATGGATAAATAAAAAGATCTGCTGCTTATTATACTATAAATCTATTCTTAAACTTGTCCCTAAAGAAACAGTTAGTGACCAAATCATTGCAGAAATAAACAATCACCAAAGGACTAAGTAGAAGAAAAGTGTTGCATCTTAGGGAGAGTGTATCAGATGAGGGTGGTTAGGCCTTAGTAAAATGAAGTTTGACTTTTGACTGATCCTTCATTGATTTTCTTTCTTGTTTAGAAAATTCAATTGCCTTAAGTCATATCAATGAACTTCTTATCTTATTGTGAAAGTATTCACACACACACACACACACACACATTGCATGAGTTAAGTAATCTGTTTAAAATTTTTATCTGTTGGGAAATTTTTGCTAATTGAACTCTTAACTCTCAATTATGTCTTTGCATATTTTTGAAATGCTATTTGACGGCTATATCAGTTGATTATACATGCGTGTTCTAAAGCTATTTTTAGGAAATATATTTTTCTGCAATTTTTCCTCAAGTTTCAGTTTTTCAATGTGGAGCGTCTAGACGGTCTTCTCTTGAGACCGGACGGGTGCGGCTCAAACGGCCGGATGGTCAAGTGACACATCCGAACACGCGTGGCTCTGTCGTATGGTTATGTGGCAGCCCGCGTCTGGACGGATTAAGTGATGCTTCTGAATGGCTACCCTATAGGTTTAATATCGCATCTCTATCTCTAGCCGCCGCTCACTCCCTTTCATTTTCATGATTTTTTCTTTGGATTTTTGGTGTTTTGTGCGATTTTCTCGTGTCTTCTCACGAGTTCTTAGCCTATTTTGTCTTTTTGTGCACTTTTCTCTCTTTTCCATGTATTATGATCTATCCTTTACATTCTTTTCAATTCTATTAACTGTTAGAATATTTTTGTGTGAAATTTATTTGAGAAATATATTGCATAAAATTGTTTGTGTTGACTGCTGCTGAGATTGGGATATTGTTCTATCATTTATTTGGACTGTGTTGGGATATTATTGCATAACTATATTTTTTGAGAAGTCCATTTTACTACCGTTATAATGCCAAAAAATTTAGGGACTAATCAAATTTCATTGGAATTATTTTGGAAATATTTTTGTTTTTTTTTTTTGCACAACCATGTATGCAAGCAGTTCTCAGCACGGGGTTAGACAAAGGATAGAGGAAGGTATTACTGTCTCCAGGGCCAAGATTGCAAATCGGCCAACTATTCCAGAGAGGAATGTGGTTCGAGCTGATGTCTTGGTAGCAACTCTGGATGTCATTGATGACATCATTCAGACCTATCACTAGGGCTACCTCTACAACTGTGCTTGCATTGTGCTCCTCAGGCTAGTGAGAGAATTCTATGCACATCTGGAGATTGTACAAGATGAAGGTCGTGGCATTGTCCTTTAGTCCATTGTAGAAGGGCATGTACTTCAGGTTGATCAACAGGTCATCAGCAGAATTCTTGGTGTACCAGTGTTTCATATTTCTGTCAGTCCCTTCACTGAGGTTGTGGAGCCTCCTACTTTGGAGCATCTTAGGGAGTTCTTTTATGCTGTTTCATAGGGCGAGGAGCGAGCTACGAATATCAGAATCGGTGTCTTTTCTCCCCTGCACCGCCTGCTCACGAATATTGTCCAACACAATCTATGGCCCACGGTTCATAGAAGTGACCTGATTCTGAAGAGGGCTCAGTTCTTGTATGCCATTATCATGAGGTTGCATTTTTGCTTGCGCAAACACATCTTCAATATTATGCTGGAGGCCCAAGATGAGCATACTACAGGACTTCCATTTGCGTGCCTTGTCACGAAAATTATTCTTCATTCTGGGCTAGACATCTCTAGAAAGCCCAAGATGAATATCCAGGATCTACTTGGCAATCAAACCCTGATGAGATCAAATGCCCAGCTGAGACATGAAGGCCAAGATGAAGCTCCTCAGCCTCCGCATGTTCATGTTGAGCTGCCTATTGGAGCATCCTCTTCTCAGACTGCCCCAACCTCCACAGTTTGATGCAAGTTTTGCTCATATTCTAGCTGCTCTAGAGTCTCTTTAGGGAGGTATGAGCTCCATGCAGCGGGAGGCTCACTCCATCAACCTTCGAGTAGAGCAGTGCTAGATTGACATCTAGGAATGTCTCAAGCACCATCATCCGTCCCCTAATGACGAGGACCATCCATCTCTTAGTGACGAGGATTGATCTGTTGTGTTGTTTTGTTTTATTTTGAGACAATTTTATTTTCTGATTTGGATGAATTGTAAAACTTTATAACTTTGGATTTTATTTATACTCTGTTTCCCTTGTCCTATTGAGACTTTAAGGGGGAGTATTTGTGGTTTTTCTATACTCTATTTTACCCTTTGTCCTTTTGAGACAAAAAATGGGGAGTATATTTTTGTTTTGGACCAAGATTGTATTTTTAACCGGTCAAGTGATTTTTGTCCTAGAATTGCCAAAGGGGGAGTTTGTTAGTTTGTGATTGGCTGCATTCGGGTTGACAAAATCACTTTTATGTAATGTTGCCATTTGATCAAGGATACCGTTTATTTCAGAGTCTTCATTTCATAAATGTGCTTCTCAAAGTTCAAAGAAGATTCTGTGCAGTTTCTAAGTGAGAAGAAATCAGATCCCAAGCTTCCGTCCAGACGGCCCAGTCATGCGTCCAAACGCCCATCAATGTCTACTGTTCAAGCTTGCATCCGTCCGGACATTTCAACAACACGTCCGGATGCTCTTCAGAGTTCCAGAAGAATCCAGAGTTCAAGTGCATCCGTCCGGATGACGTGGCAATACCATCCGGACGCCAGTCAGTGTTCAACAAGTAAAAGGATTTCCTTCACAAACACAGATATGGGAAGACAGCTGCAACCTTCCGGACGTCAAGTCTACATCGTCTGCACGCTATCCTTGATAAGGCAAGACGTGGAGAAGAATTGCAACCGTTCGGACGTCAGGGCAACACCATCTGGACGCCAGTCATTATTATGGAAATTGCGTGCAACTGAAGTGCAACCGTCCAGATGCTAGGGCAACACCGTCCGGACACGGCCTTATTCAGGAAAGAAAATCAGGGCTTTTTGGAAAGCCGGTTGCACAGCTAACCATTCGGACGGCCTCAGCTTGCATCCGGACGCCACCTAGAGAAAATCGTATCAAACTCGATTTAGGTCTTCTGTAGCCTATAAATAGAGGTATCTAGGCATGTATTATTTACAGAATTCGGTATTGAATTCTTAGAGCTTAGAGAGTATATTTTAGGAGTTGTTGTGCTGATCCGTTTGCTCTCAAGCCATTGCCGTTGTGTGTTGTTGTTGTGCTCATCAATTGTAGTCTATCTTAGGGAGGAGCCCTAAGGTAAAGGAATCCATAGAAGACCCCTTCAAGTAGAAGACTTGGTTGGAAGGCGTTGACGTTGGGTTACGTGTCAAAGTGCTAAATACGATCGCTGCATCGGGTATGTGAGTGTTACTGTCTATGTACTAACTTTATCTTCTGATAATGGATTTCCTGGGTTTGGTTGCCCTATAGTGGTCTTTCTCTTAACTGAGTTTCCACTTTGTTAACAAAATAATTGTGTCAGTTAAATTCCGTTTTTATATTATTTTTTACACATTGTGCACACACACACGGTTAAATTAGAAGTCATCTATTTTTCATTTTGGAGTGTAATCATGTACGTATTCCCCAAAGGACGGAAGAAATGCATGTGTACATAGCTGGAATGTTGTGTCAAACATCTATATGTGACATCATGTTTGGGAGTGTGCGTATATCAGGATTCCCCAAAAGTATGGATGACCTCATATGTGCATACTACCAAGACATAGTGTCAACTAAGTCTCAGATGCTCATGTATGCTTGCATTTCCCCAAAAAAACGGAAAGCTTGCGTATAGGAATGACTAAGTCACACGATTTATTAATATGTATTGTTTTTAGTAACCCATTTTATCATGGTTTATTTTATCGGCTATGGAACCTTTTATAAACTTATCACGTTACAGTTAGCCGATATTGTAAACCTATGGTAAAATGTAAAGGTTGGCTCACAGTGAAAACCAGTGAGTACTATACTGCTGAGACCTCAGTAATTTATTACAAAGGTAGTGAACTCATACTTTCACCTGTATGGATGTGGTCAACCCCACAACCATACAGATACTGATGCTTTGGCTACAGGTTTAGTAGATGTAGAAGGCGACCTCGAAGCACAGTATTTGGGGTACTGCGACTAAGGCATATAGCTAGCGTCGTAGTGATGCGGACTCGAATGTCCCCTTTTGATAGACTTTTATAGTTGGCTTGTGTCCTACATGACACTTGTATTTTGTAGAGCCAGTCTTATGGGTATGTAATTAGAGTAATATGTATGGAAGCCTTAAACAAATAGATATGTAAATGGCTCTTTTGTGATTAACAGTTATGTTATAGAAATGTATTTTTGCTTTGATATGTGTTCCGCTGCACATTGATTATTGTATTTCGTTGTTAGATGTAACTTTGATTATCAGGCACATGTTCTGTGGTGTGTACCATATGTTGGCTGATCGACAAGTAGTCATGTCACTGTGATGACTCATTTGTATGTTTTTCGAAAAAAAAAAAAAAAAAAAAAAAAAAAAAAAAAAAAAACAAGGGTCGTCACAGGATGAATAAGATAAGCAGGAGGTAAGGATAAGTCGCTATCATTCCTAGGTCTTAGCCTGAAATTTGATTCCCCATAGCCCATAGGTACCCCTTTCAGATCAAGTCCAAACGCGATCTTCCACCCCAATTTTGCAACAAGGCACAGCTACTTGTGGCATCTTATTCATTAATTGTAATTTTGCCATATTGTTCGAATACGCACAATTTCATTCAAGATTTTTGTGTGTGTGTGTGTATAGGTTCTTACAGAACACAAATGTAGGAGGAACTGACACCTCTGGAACATTTGAACCCAAATAGGCATCCGCATGCCATACATATTACATTGAGGAGTTGTGATGAATGAAAGGACAAAAGAGATAAATTTCAGGTTACACCAGTTGAAAAGAAGAAGACGATGATCCAAATGTGTGAATAATAATAAACTTAAGTCAACTAATTAACGTGTTTTTTGGTATTTCCCGTAACATACACAAACAACACCTCATAGAAACAAAGGTTGTATAAAAAGCAATGCCGCAGCCAGCAGCATTAGGGAGGGGGAGGCCCAGGCTCAAAGAGTGGAGGGAAGCAGCTTCTGAACAAACCACAGCAGCACAGAAACCACAAACTGCAGGATCAAAAACCCAGATGAATTAGAAAAACAATAAATAAAATATAAATAAATAAAAAATCTCACCAGCAGTCCAAGAATCCAGGCGCAGGTGGAGGAGGTGGGGCCAGCAGTGGTGTGCTTGGCGGTGGAGGTGGATCCATTGCAGACAATAATAGCTAGCAGAAAGCAAAAGTATATTGGGAGGGAGGATATGGGACTGAATCTCTCTTTCCAGACTCCAGTGAAGGGTATACTTGTATATATGCCACCATCCTTTCCTCATCTACCATTCAACGAGACTTGGCAACTAACAATATGGACTCCCACCACATTTTGGCCACTACTCTTAACTGCTTAGACATAACACACTACTACGGAGGAAATTTCTTTAGCTCTTTGGCAATGGCCAATGGGGCCAATCTGGCCATCATCTGATGCGTGCTTTCTAATAGATGTATGAAAAATAGGGATGAATGTAGAAATGGAATGGAAAGATGATAGTGAACTCCAATTAATGGTTGGAGACAGACCCCAAGTGAATCCAATTAAGGTTGGAATCAAACCACAAGACAAAAGTCTATATCAATTCTTTTCTCTTTTTTTTCATTAACGACCAAATGGTCTTTAAATAAAAATACGAATACTATTGATAATTAACTACGATAAACATAAGCAATAACACTTCTACTAACTTAACAACTCTTAAGATAAATCAACTAAAAAGATAAAAATAATAAGATAACCTAATTGGAAAGATAAAGATAATATAAAAATAAAGATAATATCTCATCACTAATGAGATAGAGATCAGCTTGAATTAATCCCAGTATTAGGATTGGAGAAAGACTCGATCTTATCAATCCCGTCCCCTTGACATATGACACTTGTCCTCAAGGTCGAAATAATTTTTCTCCGATGGATTTCTTCAAGTACACCTTCTGAGAAGAAGGATGGACTCGTGAATCTCAATAGCCGATGCTGATCTGGACGTTCGGGAGGCGGCCTTTGATGGCGGAATTCCACACATGGTAGCGATCTCCGGTCGAGCGGCCAAATTTGTGCCGGTTTGGCCAACGGTGATTCTGTGGGGGTTTTGCTGTTGATGTTGGTGCTGGTGGGCGGACTGGGTGTCGTGTGCACTTGTTTGTGTCTTTGATCATAGTTTGGGTAGGCATGGAAAGGCTGTGGTGTTGCAAATGCAGGTGGTATGTTTGATTGCGAAAATTGGGCGGACTTTGGTGATGGAATATGTACCGTGTTGTTCCGTGAAGTTTTGCCCTTGGTTTTTGGCAAATTCTCCATAACCTCGTGAAAGGAACGTCCCAATCTTTTGATGGAATTCTGGGAATTTTCCTCATTAGTCTTGCATAGGCCCCCTAAAAAACCCTCCTTTAGAAAACTTGCAATATTCTCCAAAGGCTTTTCCAAATCATCGAACACCGCTTTGTATTCTCTTCGGCAAGCTTTTGAAAGGCAAGTTCAAGCTTCCCCAATTCTGTCCTTGTTGGTCGACATGCTCTGATACCAATTGATGCGGGATTTCTGATGGATGTATGAAAAATAGGGATGAATGTAGAAATGGAATGAAAAGATGATAGTGAACTCCAATTAATGGCTGGAGACAGACTCCAAGTGAATCCAATTAAGGCTGGTATCAAACCACAAGACAAAAGTCTGTATCAATTCTTTTCTCCTTTTTTTCATTAACGACCAAATGGTCTTTAAATAGAAATACAAATACTATTGGATAATTAACTACGATAAACATAAGCAATAACACTTCTACTAACTTAACAACTCTTAAGATAAACCAACTAAAAAGATAAAGATAATAAGATAACCTAATTGGAAAAATAAAGATAATATCTCATCACTAATGAGATAGAAATCAGCTTGAATTAATCCCAGTATTAGGATTGGAGAAAGACTATTAAATCATCCTTCAAAGAGAAGCAAGCATTGAGATGCTTTCGCTCGTTGAAATGGTTGGGGATTTTCCGACTCAACTTATGACATGAATCACTTGTGTTTTTACTGCATGAATTAGCCAGCTCGCTACAAATAACAAATACATCTTTTTAGGCCATTCCAACTATTTGGCTCCTTCCGGAAACACAAGTTACAAAAGTTATGTCCCAGGAATGATTGATTTTATTGAGATGCTTCGTACGCCTAAACTGAGAAACACAATGAAACACACAACTAGATCAAAATTCTTGTCATGCAATAACTTTCTAAGGGACCATATGTTTTATGTGCTCATTCAATTGACAGACCGACCACCTTTTCATCTGACCCATCTCCAAACATCATACAACATGTACTTTCTGTACTTCCCTCTGTACATAAGCCAATTAAATACGACATAGAAACTTATATGATCATCTAACGCCTGTGATATGATCTTCTTCTTCAAAAGAAATAAAAAATAAAAAAAAGCCCTGCTTGCTTGCAATATGAAATCCTCTCTGAGCAATCTACTCTTGTCAAGGGGTCATAATATTGCTCAGGCAGAATGATTCAAGCCGTGGCTCAGTTAAGTCCACCGTTTCGTCGTCGGAGTCTTGCCGACTCCTAATATTTGAAGTCAAGAGGATCAATCTCTCTATATACTCAACCGAAACAGTATCTGCTTCCTCACCGTCATTTCCAACACGCGGAGTAATATCAAAATTTACTGCCAGAGGATATAGAATTGATTCTTTAGTCGATGGGGCTGGCCTTATCTCCTCTGCATCAATAGGGCCTGATAACTGCAGTGAGCACCGAGTTGATCATTTACTGGATGAGGCTGGCCTCTTCTCCACTTGGCTTTAAGATCCTGAATGTATGATTCACTTTTCATCCTATGAAGAGATGACCTCTATATTGCACACGAAAATTGCAATGATCAGTTGAGCAAGTACTGGTTTCTGAGGAAAATCTAGCTCAATTTTAAAGCAAGTAATTTGAATAACCTTCACGTACTGGCTTCATTCTTGGCCTGTTTGATATAATTTTGATTATTTCATTCTTAGTTTTGAAAGAAGAAAAATGTTTGAGATAGCAGACGAGATAACAAATGCATGTAAAAGCAATTGCTTTCATGCAATAACAGAGTGAGGATTTACTATACCCAAATGACAAGGCTTTCTTCTCCTTTGCTTGTCGATTTGTAGATGGGCTGCCGACCACTAATAAGCTCAAGAAGTACCCCAAAACTGAAAACATCTGACTTGAGAGAGGCTTTTCCAACAATTGCATACTCTGGTGCAAAATAGCCAAAAGTCCCCTGCATTTTTGCTGGAGAATTGGAAGAGCTGGGGAGACCATCAGCCCTTAAGCACTTAGCCATACCAAGATCAGTTATCTGTACAAACATATCAAGTAAATACAAAAAAACTATCATAAGTATGTCCGGCCACTGCCTGATTAATAGGTGATGATAAAAGCACCTGTTTTCTAAAGATTTCTCATATTAATTCATAAGGAAAGAACTTCACACGCCCAAGACTAGCAAATGACTAGCTGAATAACCTTTTTTCTTTTTTTCTTTTTTTTTGGGGGGGGAGGGTGAAAAAGTTGCTGTAATACCAGACTGAATACACCATGAATCAACAAGCAAGGGATTGAGCTGCGCGAAAGCCGTTGTGCGTTAGACTAATTAATGGCAGCCCTTTTCTTGCTGCAGGAGTTTTCTGTCTATTCTTAATGACCCATTTAAGGAAATTCACTGAAAAAAAAAAATTATGATCTTTTTCGCCTTCCCTCTTACTAACATGTTCTAATCACAACATAGCTGCTTCCTCCAACTCCTATAAGATTAGAGTTTGAGAACTTTTTGGTTGCACTTTCCAACTGAGAGTATGAAAATTGGATAATGGTTCCATGTATGATGTATATTTCCTCTTTTGCTTCTAATTAAGGATGAAGCCTTCAGAAAGCACACCCTGTGAGATGAAAATGAGGATTCATAATGGTTTGACTATCAAAGCCAAGTTTGGATTAAAGTAACCACAATAGAACATGGTTAAAGCCAAAAATAAAAATCAGGTTCATAATATATAATCTGTGATAGAAATAAACATGCAAGAAAATGTGATAACAAACCTTTCTGACAATGCAAAAACCAAAGGTTTAAGTCCCAAGGCACCAATCAATCATGTCGACCAAGGGTTAACGTCTCAAGACAAAGACCGAAGGTTTAAGTCCTAAGATACCAATCACTAATATATATGATAAGAACGGAGATGGTAAAGGACCCATGACATCTATAAATGATAAGACCGTATTATAAGTTAGCGTCTCATGGCATCTATATATGATAAGACCGAAGATGGTAAAGGACCCAAGGCATCTATAAATGATAAGACCGTATTATGAGTTAACATCTCACGGCATCTATATATGATAAGACCAGAGATGGTAAAAGACCCACGACGTCTATAAATGATAAGACTGTATTATGAGTTAGTGTCTCACAGCATCTATAAATGATAAGACCTTATTGTGAGTTAGAATCTCATAGCATCTATAATAAGACTGTGCATATAGATCTGTCATTACATCATATTGTTGCGTTGTGTATTGTTAAATAAATCAGTATTTCATTATATTATATATTTAAGGCAGTTGACTCATTTGATTACAGTATAAGATTTTGGTGATAACTAGAATCACATATATGTTTATACAGGACAAGAGAAAGGTCAGGACTAATAGGATCTTTATGTTGAACCTATTATTTATGAATAAGACTTTTAAGTATTTCTATTATATGTAGTATGTTATATGTTTGTTTGTACAAGGCTAAAACCATGGTTACGTATTATCAGTGCCGTATGTGGCACTTATGTTAATGTTTGTGTGTATTTATTATGTGAAAACGCTATATTATATTATTTATGTATTGAGGTAATTCAGTCAACTTTGACATGTTATATTCCTAAGTTATTAAATATATATATATATATTATATATATATATATATATTCGGCTGCCAAATCTCAACTTTGATGACGTCGTAACATCACATGGAAATCGAAAATTTTTACTTACGCTTTTTTGTAAAAAGCAGAGTGTCACATTGTGAAACGACATCGTTTCCAGAAGGACCAAAAGGTGCCTTCTGGAATACATGCAAAACATCGTCATTTCCAAAAGGGCCGAAAAGGGCCTTCAGGAACTAGCATGAAACAGCATCGTTTTGGCTAGGTCCTTTGGGGTCTAACTCAGCCCCTTTTCTGATCAAAATTGTGACATTTTGATCAAATTTTGGTCAGTTTTTTAACTTCTAAATTTGTAAATGAATTTACAAAGGAATTTACAAAGGAACTTCCAAAATATTCAGAGGAAGAAATTGAAGAAAAACATGAAATTGTGGATTCTTTAAGCGGTGTTTCTTCTTCTTCTTCAAGCATTGATCCTGCTCCTTCTCCAAATAGTGATTTTTCATCTTCTCCAAGAGATGATATTTCCATATGCTCAATGGAAAGATATGTCTCCAGTGTCTTCAATGGAGATGGAAGATGAGTTTTCTAGTAATTTTCCTCAAGTAAATAACGGCGCTTCAAAAGTTCAACATTACCAGTGTATTGTAAATCACCCACAATGATTGTAAGCGGTTTGTCTTGTGGATTGTGCAATAATAAATTAATATTATAAAAAGCAATTGTAGATGCCAAATCCAAAACTTGTTTGTTGATTGTTTGAAGAATTTGCCGTGCACCGAATAGTTTGAAGATCTATTGTTGTTTCTCGTCTTTAGATTTTTCTTTCCCTTTTTCCATAATCTCTATGGCTCTGATACCACTGTAGGAAAATAGTTATAAGGACTAACGTAGAAGGATTTTGTCACGTTAGGGTAGAAATCCGATGGTGGAGAAAAGAGAAAGAAAAACAGAAAATTTGTTTGAATGAATTCTTACGTTATGTTTTTCTACATATATATAGAAGTGTCATAACTCTTCATGAAGAGCTATATTACTTCTCTATAATCTCCATGGAAGTTATTACCTTTCATGGGAATGATTGGGTGTGGGGATGACCACATTAATTATAGTGTGATCATCCCTACATCTACAGATTTACAAATTTTTATATGTGGATCCGGCTTTTGTACTGTAGTTTCACTACAGCACAGATGCTATAAAAATATTATGAGGCTCAGATTTAATCACATTCCCACTACAGCACATATGCTGTAAAAATGTTGTGAGGCTCAAGATTTAATCACATTTCTTTTAAGCCACACTTCGTCATTTTTTATCCAAAGTCTTCTTCTTTTGTCTTTTACCCAAAGTCTTCTTCTTCCCTTAATTACAGAGAAGACAAATTCTCCTCCTCTCTTTCACGTGCCTTTTTCTTTGACTCTACCCCTCTCAAATGTCCTTCCCTCCTCAAACAAGAAGTCAATTACCATTCCTTCTCCACCAAGGCATGTTGATTTCTTGGATAGAAAAAAAGGAAAAGAAAAACAAAGTGCTCAGGGAGGGAATTTTGACGAGAGAGAGAGAGAGAGAACTACCTCAAATCCATTCGGTCCCTCACTCCCTTGTTGATTTTTTACTCTGAAGTTTTCTCTTGAAATTTCACTAGTTCTCATAAGCATAATATTTCTGCTGAAGAAAGAATGAGAAGTGGCTTCTAGTTTGGGGAGAGAGAAAAGAGACGAGAAAAATATGAGAAAATGTCTTGTTTGCAAGGGAAGAAGACTTTGAGTTAAAAATGACTAAAAAAATGTGATAAAATCTGAGCCCTCTAATATTTTTACAGCATATCCCACTACAGCACAGAAGCCGCATCCAACTATATGCATCTTCAGAAAATATGCTTGGCTATGCATTATGCAGCAAATAGATTGTGCCATTGTGGTCCTGTGGAGATGGTAACTTGCTATGATTTTCCATCTCTTTAATCATATTTTGCCTATAGAGAAAGCTACACACATAAAACAAAAGGCAACATCGATGCCTTTGATTGCATTGCTGTCTAATGAAATAGTAGCGGTTTTGTCGTTTTCTATGTATGATTCCATGAGTTGAATAAAATAATAAATGTGGGCTTATCCCATCCCCCAACTTGCAACTTGGACATACTCTCAAGCACAAAAGACACTCATCTGTCATTCACAAAGCCATCTAAATTCCAAAATCCCAACTTCATACTTTCAAACCATAATACAGAATCTCAGTCATCAATTTCATTCATTTTTTCCAGTAATTTGGGCTGTTATAAGTCATTTCACAGAAGAAATCAGGGATGGGAATAAGTAGAAGAAAAAAAATTAAAAAAAAAAAAAAAGGCAATCTTATAGTTTACTCTTGTCCTGCAATTATCTTTACACGTTTGAACCCACAGAAACAGTCTGTAGCCACAAATCATTCGGGACAGTTTCATCACACATCACCAAGCCCTCAATCATAATATGGTTGGTAATGTTTGTTGCATATTATTTGCAGGTCCACCACATTATTGAAATGAATAGATCTTGAAAAGAGCCCAACCAACAGTCTTTGCATGGACGAAATTGGAAAATTAATGGGGAGACTTGATAAGCACGAAAACAGAAACATTGAATCTCAACAAAGAGGCTACTTTAAGCTAGGAAAGCATCACTAAGAGGGGAGTGAGAGGCGTTTAATTCACATCTTACCACCTCGTTGGAAACTCATCCTGTACACATTGTGGGGCACATCAAACTAGAATGAAAAAAAAAAACAAAAACAAAAAAACAAAAAATAAAAGCCCCTTTCTGAGCTGAAAACACATGCACCTATGGCTCCAAAACCTGGTATTCATAAACTTCAAATGTCAGCCAAAGTGAAGAATCTAATTTGCGACTGCTACATAGATTATAGTTTTACTTCATATAAGCCAGAATCCCCACCACTATAAATTCATGAGTGAGCCAATTTATTCTTGAGTTACAGCCTAGTGCATGAAACATCAAAAGCTCTTTAGTAAGAGCTTTGCCTCATGAGTTTGCAAAGAGTTAAGAGCTTGAAAAGAAAATAAACGATTAGTTATGAATAAAATTAGAGGAATGCTAGGCATCCAAACACTTGTTTCCAGAATTTGGTTCCAAACTGATGTGTCACAATCTTATGAGATTGTGGCACACTTTCCAAAATGATAGATCTCATGAGATTGTGACACATCAGTTTGGAACTAAATTCTGGAAACAAGCATTTGGATGACTAGCATTCCTCATAAAATTATAGACACCTACAACTTGAAAGACAGAATGAAGCAGTTACCTAATAGGAGTAGTACGGGCTATGTTTCTATAATCACTAAGATACACCCAGTTATTGGAAGAAAACATTTCTTCCTTTTCGTGCAGAAAATTTGCAGTAAAAATGGGAAAGAACATGAAGCATTAAAAGATCAGGCACCAAACATTGAACATCATATAATTATGTAAAAGCCTTCGCAATTTATTGGTATAAATAAGTTGGCTGTGGATGAACTTTGACAGTTAAGACAGACAACAAAGCACTATCAAAGTGACTCTACTTAGTTCCTCAAAAGCAAATAAAATGCAGAAACATGAAAGTAATGCATTCAAATTCAAGCATGTTTTTCAGCTAGACAAAAGCTATCTCGGTGACAATTAATTCTAGTCAATAAGATAAATGCACACAGAAGCACCCTGAAGGGCCAGGTTGAAGTGCAGATACTGGAACCTTCCTTTCAGTCGATCCAACATATCTTCAACAACCCATAATGGCACAGTTGAACACAAACACACCAACATGCTCCTTCACACCAAAAACCTTCCAATCCAAGGTTCCATCCTTGATCCCGGACTCAGGAGACCAAGAGTTAAGCACAATTCCTTCGCCTTCTGGACCTCGTTGCCCGCCCACCACAAGAAGTTCCTCTCCACAAGCCTTGAAAGCCAGGCCCCAGCCATTTGCCAAATCAGCCCTGACTGGAAGCCTTCCCAACACATCCCAGGTGTTCTTCACTTTGTCATACTTTTTAACCATGTTGGTCAAATGCTCAACTGCATATAACTGGTTATTCACAACTGCCACGAGAGGAGGAGCCTGAGTGGCCCTATTGGCAAATGGATACATATCATCTATTTTCCGCCATCTTCTTGTATGAGGATCATACTCCTCCCCACAGGTCAATGAAACAGTGGGATTAAGCATCCCGCCAATCACGTAGAATTTGCCATCCATAAAAAAGCCTGAGCATAATCTACGCGGTGTGTGCATGCTGGGTAACATTTCCCATGTACCTGATGAAGAATCATATAATTCAGCAGATTGCAAAACATTCCCATTTCTATCACTCCCTCCTGCAATAATAGCAATCGAACCAAGGCTACTTGACCCAAACAAACAACGAGGGCGGTTCATCCCTGGAGACTTAACCCAACTACGACGTACCAAACTATACTTCCAAATAGCAAAATCCAACAACTCACGACCAAAAACCAACAATTCGTTACCCACAGCCAAGGACTCCTTATCAGCATGGTTAAAACACTCATCGCAAGGCATTTTAGGCAAAGTCATCCATTTCTTTCTCACAGGATCAAATGCCTCCCACCCCCTTGGATCACAAACCAAATACACCCAATGCTCCAAAATCTGCAACTGCTTTCTCAACTCATATAAACACCCACTTTTAACTAAATCATTAAACCTTGTATTAATACATGATAACGATGCATAGTCGGATCTACTCGCCAAAGCAAGGCAATTCAACGCAACATCATCAACAAGACCCGGGAGAAGCGAATCACTTGATCCGAATCTACATCGGCCATCATTTACTCCTCCCTCTGAATTCATGTTCGAAATAGCAGTCACTTCTTCCTCCTCCAAGAATTAAAAAAAAAAAAAAATTCCCAACAAGCTTTGATTGTTATGTCAAAAACAAATCTTTACTATACCCCCCAAACAAAACCAAGCAAATTTCTCATACGAAATTCAATCTTGGCAAAGGACTCCAAAAACTTCTTCTATACCACAATTCCTAAATACCACAATACCCCGAAAACAAATACCGAGCTTTGCACGCAATCGGTCTCCATGTGTTTATTCTTTCCATCAATTCAACAAATTAACGTATACCCGAAAAGAAATTTTCCATTTTTTTTCCTCACATTCACCGAAACTAATGCAATCTCAGCTCAAACGAATCGACTATGGAAACACATGCATCGTCTCTATAAGATTCAGAGTTCTGGTTATACCACCGAGTTATATGGATTTTCCGGGAAATTTTTTCAGCTGATTTCCAGCAATCCAAACAGAGTTATCTGAAATTCAATGAAAAACGAGAAATTAACACAAATATTACAAAACACGCAAAAGTATTCGGTTTGAACAGTACAATAAGAAATAAAAGTAGTCCATTAGTATTGCACAGGTATGTTCGGATCCGGATTGAAACACAGAAACGCTATTCGGATCCAAATCGGATGATTATTCGGATCCGCCTTGGTCGGAGAGAAACGAAACGAAGAGAGTTCGGAAGAGAGAATGAACGTTAAAGAAGGATGCCCGTACCGAAAAGTGTGAAAGCCGGGTCGGATCTCATGACTCGGGTCGCCTCATGATGAGCCGGAAAATTGTTTCCGCCGAACATGTCGCCGGAGCCCGGCGAGTGAGAGAGAGAAATGCGAGAGTGGTGACTCTGAGATAACTTGGAAGAGAGACTGGGTTTGTTGAAAAGTGGGGTGGGTTATAAAAATGAAAAATATTGGGGGTGCTTGCAGTAATGACCCTACTTTTGTGCATATTTGTGTATTTGTACTTTTGTTTAATTACTATAAGCACTTCTTAATTCTTATCTTGTACGGCCTTTTTCATTGACCATTATTATTATGGTTTAATTGCTGTAATGGATGATAAAAGCCCACATAAATCCAATTTATTATATTATCTTCGAGTACCAATTGATTTTTAATTCTTCTTGGTGGTGGCACTGCCTTCAAGGCAGAGGACCAGTGTTAAATGTTTATTAAAGAGTTTTTTTAGATTTTTTTATTTATTTATTTATTTTGTTCGAAAAAAGGTTTTGACGTGAAATAAATATAAAAAATATTTTTGTTTTGAATATGTTTTTTACTTTGAATTTTTGTTAATGTATTTATCCGAAGAATATAAAACAAAAACACAAACACAAACACGCATGGCTTAGAATAGAGAAAAAAGTAATAAAACATGCTACGGGCTTGTTTGGATTTGTATCGCGAAATATAGTTTTTATATCGAGAAAAAACTTTATTTTTAAGCTTTTTTTTGAAAGCGTGTTTTTGCATTTTTAGAACAAAGAAGTACTTTTTGAGCTTTTTTACCAAATAGACTCAATTTTTTGTTTTGTACAATTTTTTATGTACTTAAAATACTTTTTAAGTTTGTAATGCAATTCAGAACATGCTCTACACTCCTCTTATCCACATACTTCTAGGCTGCTATGACCGTGTCTATTGGCTCTTATTTATTTTTTATTTTTTCAACAATAACTGATCTAATGAAATAGGAGTGCAGCATGTAGCATTAATTTTACTATAAAGAAAAACCATTGTTGATGATGTAACAGGGGGTGATAAAAGTGGTTAATTAGGAAAATAAATGTTGTGAGGAGTAGAGAAAATTAAAGCTAGAATGTATTAACAGAAGAGAAGGGATATTAGTGCAATTTAGGCTAAAAGTTAAAAACAATTCAAGACGCATGCAGGGGATATGAATTAGGATTTTTTATAATTATTGTCTGAATTTAAAAAAATTTAAGCAGATGATTGTAAGAGATCACTTATAAGACTACAAAATCACTAATGAATCTCATAAGTAATCTCTCACGATTATCTATTTAAATTCTTTTAAATTTAATCAAAATAATTATGAAGAATCTTGCTCGGACTGATGGATGCGAGTGAAAGTCACTTAAGTGATAGAAAGCTAACATATATTAATTAATTTAATTGTACTCTGTAGATGATGGGTTAGTGGTAAAAAGATATTATTATTATTATGAGTTAAAAAAAGTCATAGAAAAATGAGAAAAACGATAAAACTGACCATCCCCACGCCGCAACAAAAGGATTGCCACTTCACTCCAAGCTTCAGCCATGCCATTGCAATTTCCAAATATGAAACGGGTTTTTGGTTTTGTGTCTTCTAATTATTCTTCTAATTTTCAGTTTATTTATTATTAATTTTTTTTTTAAGACTTTTTCAACTAGTAGTTTTCTCTTGTTGTAGTAACTTTTTCAACCAATATTTTGGGCTTGTTTGGTAAAGACATGTACAGAACAGAACAAAACAGAGTAGTGGGTTGTTAATTTTAGAATTAGTAAAAAATGATGATGTGATATAAAATAAAAAGAATTTGTATAAAAAAATGAAAAAAATTTGTATTGTAGTGAATTTTTTTATTTGAATAATAATAAAAAATTATTGATGTGATATAAAAACTGAAAAAAGTGGGAATGTTTTGATGTTGATTGGTGGTAGAAAATATAAAAAATTGAAAAAAAAAAGGACGTAAACAGTAACAACATTATGCTGTTCTATTCCGTAAGTTATCAAACAAGGCCCTTATCTCTTTTTCGACGACTATAGTTCAAAAATAACCAGTGTTCCTTCAATGGCATCTAATTGGTTACTATTTTGTGGCCCGTTTGTTGACTTTTAGTTTGAGATATAGAAGGCCGAGTCATTTTCCTTACCTATTTTCTATTTGATGTCCTTATTTTCAGCATTGTATTTGTCACAAGTTCAAAAGACGTCTTGAGAGAGGATGGGACACCATGACTTATAAAGTGTTCAAATAAATGAAATCTTAGCGATGTGGGACACTTTAACACACCCCCTCATGTGTAGCAACTAATGGTTAAATACGTGGACGAGGGAAAGGCTTATCATCGCAAGAAACTTGTGGTTCTAAAACTATGTGACAAGTGTATGAGTCTATTAATACTCTCAAAAAGTACATTAACAGAATAGGAGATACCATAACTTATAAAGTAACCACAAAAGGCCAAAACACAAAAGACAAAACCATTTTTTTTAACCATTTTCTATTTATTGTTCTTATTTTTAGCACTGTATTTTCTGTTTGGATCTGCTATTGGAAAGCTCACTCTCATGGTGTCTTGTTTCCTTATAACCTTTGTTCCCATTAGTTGTTTTTTTTTTTTTTAAAAAAAAAAAATATTGGAAATATGAAACTCGTGATTTAAAATGTTAAGAAGACTCTTAATTAAACCTTTATTTGGTCCAATTTTTATACTCGGACCATAATCATTAATGTTTGATGCTGTTCTTTGGAATTTAATAAAAATTTGGACACAAGGCACAAGCACATCCTTGCTGGTACAAAAGGGAAAAAAAGGCTACATGGTAGACAACACTTTTATCCGGGCCTTAATGATGGATGGTCCGACCTATATATTCGCCAAGTCATATGGCTACCCTAATCGCTTCATTTAAAAACAAAAAAAAAAAAACAAACAAACAAACCAACCAACTCTGGTATAAACTTTCAATGTACAATAAAGAGTCCAAAAAAAAAAAAATTAATAATAATAATAATATGTACAATAAAGAGTCCAAAAGCAAAACATCTTTCTAAATTCTAATCCTTAAATTTATTCCTAGGCATAAATCATAATGCCGCCCAAGTCTTTTTCTTTTCTTTTCTTTTTAACAAAGAGCCAAACACAAACAAGACACATTTGAAGTTCCGATATTGTTTTGGTCATACCATTTTTTAATTAGAGATCGACAATTTATATTCGCGTGTCAATTTCGAGTTATATGAGTATAAGATTATAAAAATTAATCTTAACTTAACATATTTAATTAAATGGATTAGACTCTTCAAACCTAACCTGTTAATTTCTTGTTGGGTTTGTATCAAGTTCACAAGTTGTGTAAAAATTTGTCAGCCCTAAATATTACGTATTGAGTTTGGATCATGTGAAACCATAGATATTAAGATTTTATAGATCAACCATAACCCGACACATTTAATTAAATAGGTCAAATTTCTCAAACATTAACCTATTAATTTCGTGTTTGGTTTCAATATATATATATATATATATATATATATGTACGTACGTACTTATTTTGTCTCTTTAGCTCTATGCTTTTTGGTTTTTCCTAGTTTATTTTTATTATAATTTTGATTTTCTTTGCATCTTGATTGATCTTGAGTTTATCCCCATAAACTGACACATCTTTTACACTTACCTCCCAAATAATCATCCATGACATTAAACTTCCTTCAACTACCATTTAAATGCAAAATCCCTTTCCGTTAGTTGATGGCGTTAAATTTAAGAAAAAATAATAATAATATGAATATGTAGCACGCACATTTCACTTTTTAGAATATTTTCAAATTGCAACCAAACATTTGAAAATGCTTTTCAACCATTTTCAAGTTTTTTTTTTTTTTTTAAAAAAAAAAATCCCCTAAAAATAGACAAAAAGATATTTTACACCCAAATAAATAAAACCTTTTCGTTTATTAAAATTTTTATTTTTAGTCTTTTATTTTCTCTTTTTTAAATTAAAACATTAACAAACGGACAGTAATACAAAAATACATTCTATTTTTATATAATATCAAAATTTTAGAAAGTATTTTTCCAAAACACGATAATAAAACAGCCCATGACCTCTTAAAGACGATGATACGTTGGTAATGAAGGCCGGTCAAATCACGCAGTTGACAGCGCGTTTTCTTGGCATTCAACATAATACCATTAAGAAGAGAAGAAAAGTGAAATGAAATGAGAGAGAAATGATAAAATATTTAATAGTTCATAAAATTTGTGAGTCAAATTTGGAGTGAAATTCTGAAAAAAGACAAAATAGAGAAATTATAAAGAGTTTGTTGAAGTAGACTTTTTTAAATATTTTACCAAATTTTGGCAAAAATTTTGAAATCAAGAGCTCAAAAGAAATGCTCTGAGCTCTCCATTTTTGTGCATGAAATTTGTTAATAGTGATAAATAAAATAAAATAAAAAATGAAAATTATTTAGTTAATTTTTTTTTTTTTTTTAGAAAAAAAAAATTAAAAAACTCGTTAGGAATGCTTTAGCGACTTTTTGTAAGCATTAAAGCCAAGGGGGGATGTTATTTACTTATTTGCACAGCCACGACTGGTTGTGCACAAATTGTGTACAACCGGTTGTGCAGCAAGCATTTCCGTAAAAGCCAAATAGCAGTACACATTGTACTGCAGGTAGTATTTATTTATTTATTAATTGAGTTGGGCCGTCGGAGTTTTAGTGGAAAACAGCACCTAAAATTAGGCAAATAGGCAATGATGATAGAAATTATAGAATAAAACAAAAAAGAAAAAGAAAAAGAAAAAGAAAAGGGAAAGCGATAGAAGTACCAAAGTACCCCTTTCTTTTTGGGGTGTGTTGTTTAAAAAAGAGCTCTTCAATTCTGAAGGGGAAAGTACAGAAAGATCTTTGTAAGACAAGTAGTGGTACTAATCAAATAATTAGAGTTGTGAGCACTTGGAGTAAAGTAGAAAACAATATAATTATATAACAATATAATAATTATAATAATAATAATAATAATAAATAAATAAAAAAGTACCACTAAATTCCCACCCTTCTTTTTGGTCGGAAAGTACCATCAACCACTGTATAACTTTCAATTGTCTCTTGACTCCTGCCCAAATTATAATGTGCCCACCCCCTTCAATTTTACGCCTCTTTTGTATTTCTTTTTTTTTTCTTTTTTTTTCTTTTTTTTCTTTTTAAATTTTATTTTTAGGTTTATACCATGTTTTCTATGGATCCAGAAATATTAGATAGAGATGGACATACATGCATGTATATACATATATTCAAAAATGTTTTAGAAATTCTTGGTACATGACTTTTTATCAAATTGATATTTAAGATTTAGGGTTAAATATTATTTAGCTCCCTCAACTAATAATTTTTTTTTTTTTTGAATTTTTAGGTTTTTATATATTTATATTTTTAATATATTGATTTTTTTTTTATTATTAATAGTGATATATGTCATTATTCTATTGGTTATAACATGGCACACTAACGGAATCCGTCAAGTGTTTTGATAGAATTTGACTCAAGAAATTAAATTGTTATTTTAGCCTACCCCGATAACCTCTAAATTATTTTTTATATCGCAAGAAGTGATTTGTAATTTAAGTCAACTACATAGACTAATTTTGCTTTTATTCCAAAAATCAAATAAGACTAATTTTTTTTTCTATTTTGGTTTTTTAATTGTCAGAATAAGGGTATTTCGAAACTTTTTTGTCAAATTTGATTTTCTATCGAACATAACGGTCAAGATTGACGGATGGAGCTAAATAATAACAGATTGGTAGTTTGAATGGCCAAATCATGACATTGTCAATTCATGATGCTTCATAAAAAATCGTTGTTAGTTTACGAAGCTAAATAATATTTAACCCTACGATTTAAATTTTATCGCTTTAGTTTTTAAGGTTTTAATTTTTATTGAATAGATTATTCTGTCTACTTTTCATTAAATTTTGAACGGCGCTACTACATCATACCCAATCATATATAATGTGACATGTGTCCCATTTAATTAAAAATACATATAAAAAAAATAAAATAAAATTATAAATATAAATATTCTTCCTTTTGCGGGTCACTTGGATAAATGCAGTAATTTGCGAGGGTGACTGAAGAGAGGTGCATGGGGGTAGCCCCGGTGGCCACCCCGCCTCAATTTGTTTTTTAATAAAAAAACATTTTCCTTTTTATTTTTATTTTTTGTATTTTACATTTATATTTATATTTTTTTTATATCGTTCATAATTTTTTTTTATTAAATGGGACACACATTGCCTTCTAATTGGGTATGGCGTGACAACACTACTAGAAATTTATCGAAAGAGTATATTTGATATATAGCAACCTTAAAGGAATAAATGGATAAAATTTAAACCTTATGGAATGATTTGATAAAAAGCAATACCTTAGGGACCTCTAGAACATTTTTTTCAAGAATATAAATATGAGTAATGCTAACAGTATGTGATGGTTTATGCACTCCTCTTACGCATTGATCACGTGGGTGTACGTGCGACGTGGCCAGTAAAAAAAAAAAAAAATTCGAAATGGAAGCCCCTCGATCTCGATCCCTCTGCAGTGTTGACCAATGCAATTCCCAACCACCATGCAAAAGTGGTCGTGGCAACTAGATTTGGTGCAAACAACATCGATCTGGTGCAGTATATATGTTCTATCGATCTGCACCAAATTTTGCTTTTATAGTGGGGCTAATCCACCACCCTCTTTCTTACCCTCAAGATCGAGGATGGTCATGCACTCGATCATAGTAGTGGCTGAGACTAGTTGTCCGTCCCTTGGTTGGTTAATCTTCTTCTTCTTCTTTTCTGGTTGTGCAATTATTTATTTTTGTAGGTTAACCTTACAATACCCCGTCATATCAACATGTAAGCTGAGTACGTAAAAAAACCATGCATGACTAACATTATATATAGACACACTCAAATAAGCATTAACCACTTGGATGTACGTACGTTGTTAACGACCATAACTAGTTTTTAGAATAATTTATTCAAATTCATAAGTTTTTTTGTACCTATTAATTTCATAATCATCAACTATCTAATCATTTGAGAACTAAGTATAACTTGAATCCAAGCGCGTTTTTATCTATTTAATATTTAATGGGTTGGTATATTGTTTATTATATATATATGATCACTAAGATTTGCCATAGAGGATCGATAGTGATAAAATATTGAGAATGTAAATAATAATGGTTTCATGCCATTAATTATAGAAATTTAGCATAGTAACAAGTTACAAGTGCATCCTATTATAGAAATTAAATCATAAATGAATATAGGGTGATGTTATTTTGATAGATTTTTTATATGTATTTTTAACACCCAGTTATGTGAGAGATCGAGAGGAAGTGTTGATATATATACATATATATAAGTACAGTAGTATATTACTATATTTTAACCATCTTTAGAAAACTAATAATATATAATCATTAATTAGAAATAGATTAAATTATCTCTGAGTTTATTTCTTTAAAGCAATATATCCTAGCTAGTATGTTATAACTTTTGGTTTGATTAGATGTTAAAAAAATTCACATGTTAATATATAAGACAACATATAGTACGTGTTGAGGTGATTTATTCCTTGGGGGATCGGAATTCTTTCTATATATGAGACCATAATAAAACATATTAATTAATTAGGATATTACTGTACCCCAAAAGTTTAAGCTAACGAATTTGGACCCAATTGCTTATATTTTAAATATATATGAGATTTCATTATTTTTTGCTGTATATTCTAATTAATTAACACTTAATTTGATGTCCTTATAATTATATACCAATTGGCCAAGTCAGTTTAACAAATACTTAAGAAATATGTAGAAAGAAGATGGTAAAAAATGGACAAAATTCCTCAATCACTTTCAAATTAAAAAAATATATATATTCTGCTCTTGTATAATGCTAAAAAGAATTAGTAACATAAACATGAAAAGATGGAAAGGAATCTAATTCTTTTCTTTAATTATTCCAAAATGCAGCCATGTGAGGAGGAACAAACACTACTCTTTAATTTCTCACATGTCAACCTCATAATTAAGCCTTCATACCCTTCCTAATCCTCCGTTAACTTCCTTTTTTTTTTTTGTTTAGTTCATTGCTCATGAAAATACAAATATCCCGATTTTAGTCCCTTTTTTAGTTCAATTCTTGGAGAGTAAAAATTAAAGAGTGATGTTAAAAATCCGTTTTTCTTTCTAAAAATCATCTTCTCATTAGGTATTATGCAATGAAATAAATAAAAAAGAATGATCATGAAAAGAAAAACCATTTATGTAGCTGCAAGTGAACAGTAGATCTAGGGTGTCTATGGAATCACAATCCCTACAACAAATCGAAAGTCCGAACAATTTAAACAATAAATAAAAGAAAAAAAAATCCTTAATAAAAAGCTCAACACCAAAACAACCCGCTCACTTGTTGAGATAGATAGGCTTCATAAAAATTGTTTCAAAAAAATTTTTATGGATCCAAATGGGTCTCATTCCAATTAGAGTGGGATTAGGGATATTGTAGATGAATAGATTTGAGGAAAGTTGAAAATAAAATAGAAAGGGAGGCTCGTGTATATTCTGTGCGTTTGTCAGAAAATCCAAGTGGGCTGGGGTTGGATTTCAGAGGGTCTGACACAAGCTGCATGGCATGCAGCATGGGCGCCACAAGGGCAGGGCCACAGAAATCTCTTCTTGTGTCAGTGCCCAAGTGGTCCATTTTAATTTCTTGTGTTGCTGTTGCACCACTACTGCACCAATGTCATATATTACTCCTCCAAAACATAAAATATAAAATTTTCTTATGTACTTCATTTCTCATATATATTACTCTTAAATTTGAATCCATATATACTTTTTTTTTTCTCTCAATTTAAACTAACAGATTTTCGAAAACTGATCAATTAATTGATCCATCTAAATACATTTTAGGAAAAGTGTTAATTTGTTTCGAGAGTAATGTTATATACCATATTTTTATCTCATAATTATTCTACAATACTAATGTGGTAATCGATCTCAACCTACCCTTGATTTTTTTTTTTTTTTTTTTTTAGAGTAATGATTCAGTATCACCTAAATATACAACTTTTTACCACCTTGTCTATGTGGCAAGGTGGTCTCCCACCTTAATTTATTTTTAAAAAATAAAAAAAAACTCAAAAAGTAGTGGGGGACCACCTTGCCACATAGGCAATGTGGTAAAAAGTTGTATATTTGGGTGGCATTAAATCATTATTCTTTTTTTTAACAAATGTCATGTCAGTATTATGGAATAAGCATTACTCTTAATTATCTTAATTATTAAAAGGACAAAGATTTCCTCCGACTCCTATAAAAATTTCATACATTCATTTTACATGTTTTTTAAATACATATATGGCAAGGAAAGATCTTTCCCCCTAGCTCTTGATTCTAACAGAAGAAATAAAAAGGAAGAGAAGCGGGGAATATATACTTCGATCTATAGTAGCTATATATGAGAAGCAGATCAGGGTCGTTTTTAATTATTTGTCTGAATTCGAGCAGGTGATTGTAAGAAATGACCATTTATGGGATCCATCTGACCAAATAAATGGTTGGGCAACCTAATTTTTATATGGTGAAGTGGGTCTCATAATTAGTGGTCTCTTACAATCACTTGTCTGAATTTTCTTAAATTCGATCAAATAAATTTGAGAGGACCTTAATCCCAAGATATATATTAGCCGTCTATAATTATTTGTTCAAACTTCAAAGAATTCAAACAAATAATTGTAAGAGACTATTTATGTAACTCACCTAACGAAACTACTTATGTCCATCGCACGTAAATAGACGTAAGGCGGCAGTTTGGCATGTCTTGTTGACTGTGAGTGAGTTGCGTGAAGCAAATGAAGACCCTGTAAATAGCCATATATATTGCTCTGGGTGCATGCGCCAATATATATATATATATATATTAAAGCATATTAATAAATCTAAGCTTGTCCGTCGTCTATATATATATATATACATTGCTTTGAGCGTCATCATCTTTGTAACCAAATGCACGTGTTGCTTTTCTTCCGATTTGGCGTTATTCGATCACCGAAATTAAAGTTACGCCAGCACCGGTGGATGAGACAGACAGAGAGAGAGAGAGAGAGACGTGCGGAGTATAATGATGGAGAAGGTAGCTTAGGTTATAGCCAAGAAAGTAAACCTAAAAGCAAGCAATTCTGCGGCCGCTAGCATTGATGGTTAGAAAAGTCAGCAAACATGTTCGGTCGATTGGATGGATGGTTTTACTTTTAAGAATGCAGATCGATCGATCGATCGTTTTCGAGTAATTAAACAAATGAAATGTTTTTGGTTGGGAAATAAGGACAAGGCCAAGGCCAAGGCCGGGGATAATGTTGTTGCATGCAATCAGTCCACCCCACGCATGCTTCAAAAGCTAGCTAGCTAGCACACCAAGACCGGTAGACGAATACCAAATAAGTCGGTATTCATTAATATTAGGTTTCAGCCATTCTTGTGAATATCAAACTTTCTCTCCAAACACATGTTTTTTTTTATGAGTTTCGTCCTTTTAAATTTTTGTCATCGATCAGGTCCCTCCCATCTCTAAAGTTCTAGTTCGATCTATCAACTTAACATGCAGAGCAGGCGCTCCCTGAAGTCAGACCCAGGTCCATTACGGCATTAGTGCATGAGACCCAAGGCGAGAGTTCAACAAGCTCTTGCCCTAATACTTGTCCAACCGCTTCGAATTACCTTAAGACCACTAAACCATCACCACCGATGGCATATAATAAATAATTTGAAAGCACGTGATTCAAGATATATATGAGGCTATCATGTGGACTGTTAATGTTAGTGACAATATTTAACTTTTGTTAGAGTGTATCAAGAAATCAAGAATTCAAGTTACAGTCGAAGACTATCACTTACCTACAGTTGAAAACTGTAACTTAATTACAGTTGAAGTCTATCACTTAGTCACCATTATCTAATTGTAGTTGAAATCTATTTGTATTATCTAATTCTTTTATAAATAGGAGCTTGTTAATTATATTGTAAACAGAACTCATAGAAATAAAAGTAAAATGTAATCTTTTGAGCTTTATCCTATAAATGTAGGTCATAAGCCAAATCACATAATTCTTTGTGTCTATTTATTTATTATTCTGCATTATATTTTCTTTCAACTTTTGGGGTTGATATATATCATCACTTCACTACTTTTTCCTTAAATGCATGTGTTGATAGTGATAAGAAGAATAATATCGATTAGAATCTCAAGGTTAGTGACTGTATATAGCACTCCTGTATAGGAATTGTATAGCAATAGACTTAAGAACCTAGTTGGTAATATTTTAATGAAATAAATTACTTGTTCAAATTCCTATCACTAACACTAATATTAAAGAATGATGTGGTGGGGGACCAATTTCTAATGGTAATTAAAGTTAATGGTAAGACAGCAACTTGGCTTCATACATATATGAGTTGTAAAAGAATATTCCTAAATGCTCAAAGCATAATAGATTATTATGGACATGGAAATTAGAATGTGCTCCTCAAATTAGACCCTTTTATGGTTGGTTATTAATTGCCTACCTTACTTAGCCACGTAGGCCTCTAAGGCTGAACCACCTCAAACCTATTGTGTTCTTTTCTTCTTTTTGCTTCTGTTATTATTTTTGTCTTTTATATTTTACATGGTATCAAAGTTACCGTTTTCTTAGTGTCTCTAATAATCCTCCTTTCGTTGCCCGTGCAAGTTTTCTTATTTAAGTGTTTCTTTGATGTTTTCACTGCAAAAGCAACACGCCAAACGCTTTGTTGATGCCAGCTTTTCACTTGACGGAAATTAAGAGTTTATTTGATCATGCACGCGCCTCCACTCACTACTTGTAATTTCTGCTGCTTACTCCACGTGCCGCCACTCGCCTTGGTTGTCTTTGTCAGTGTCTTCTCAACCTTCCTCGAAGTCGATCCCGAAAATCTAAAACCAGAATTAGGTTTGCAAGGTACAAATTTGTTGATATGTAGAATCCCTGGGGTCTTTGTCTAAGGGAATTACAAGTCAATCTTTGACCTAGTGTTTGACATTAGGTCTTTGTCTTAAGGAATTACAAATTAGTCGTTTCCACAAATGACGTCAAATTGTTGATATAGTTGACCTCATGCCAAAGAATTGGTTGAAGGTGCCTGCAAAAGAGATAAGAGGTAAGTGAGGAGGATTTCCGAGTGTGCCGACGGGAAATACCTCCAATGTTTAAGTTAGTAGGGTCGTTTCGAGAAAGCTAAAAGTGAAGGGAATTAATAAAGCAAAAATGGCCAGAAAAGGATTGTACCGATAGGAGTTGCTTCGTCTCTATTTAAAAATAGTTTTTCCCATCTACTTCTTAGTAGGATATTAGCTCAAAAAAGTACTGGCCTCAACCTTCCACCCTTTTATGGTTGATAAATGATATTCGTACATACTTTTTTACACATTTTGTATACAAACATTTAGTGTGGGATCCATGCATGTAGGATCCATCTCTTATACATGAGTCACACACAGTACACACTAAATGTGAGTGTGTGCACAAAAACATGTATACAAAGAACACCTCTCTTTAATCTCTTTATGGTTACTATGAGTGCTTACTCTCCCTCCAAAATATTGGGGAAGTTAAATGACATGGCACAATGGGGATCCCATGCACCGCCTCCCATGATAATCCCCAAGGGCCATTGGCTATGGGTCATGGACGTAGGGACCCTAAGGGCACTTGGAACATGGGTTTCCAATTAGGAGGCTGTTAATATTCTTACTATAATCAGTTGGGATCAAAACCTTCAATAATTTTTAGAGTATTCTATCATGTACAATTTCTTAAATCCCAATTATTATTTCCAAATTAAATAGTTAGGAATCGCCACATCAATATATATTATTTCTAAAGTGTGGTAAAAAAAAAAAAATAAATAACGATTAGGATTTAAGGAATCCTAATAAGAATACTTTTGAGATTTATAGTAAATGTTGAACCGTCTGGGAAGATATTTTTAGAAGCTTTGTTAAACTATTGATTCACCTTTAAATATTGATCAACATGGAGACATTATTCAATAGTGTAAGTACACTTAAGACAATGAAAAATTCCTCCCAACATTATTGGTTGAGGTCCGAATTTCTTAATTAACCTAGCGCTTGAGTGAAAGATCATTCAAGTATTTAGTATTTACTCGTGTGTTGGCATAATATAACATAATATAATCCTGAAGTTAATTGTACGCATAAATTTTATATATTCTCTTTTATGAGGATGGTTTAAAATAAATTTTGATAGTTCTAGACCTAAAGAAGATAAATGTGAATTGAGATTTGTTATTTGTAATAACTCATGTAAAAATAAGTAATGCTAAACGTCACACCACGTTAGACCAAATTAGTAAACTATGATATGATTGTCACACAACTTGATGACGTGACATTAAAAATCAACAGATAGAAAGCACATGTAAAAAAATAATAATAACAATTAAATAACAGTCCACTAAATAGCATTACTCGTAATTCAATATATAAGTAAATCATATTCACAAAGAAACAAATCAAGCAATTGGTTTCACCACTTCATTACATTACGATTATTCTTCATCGACACAAGTATGCAATCCTATTTCTTCTACTTATTTACATTCGATTTTATTAGATAATATTTATAGCAGAAGTCATAGAAACTATATCCACCAAATCATCTCTAATAATAATAATAATAATAATAATAATAACAAAAACAATCCACCAAAGCAAAAAAGAGTAAACAGCTACTCTGAAGCCCAATTAACATTGATCCTATCTAAGTTAAGGATCATTACTCAATTCTGAATACCGTTTCATATATCCTACAATATGAAATGAGTTTCTCAATCAAATCACTCAAAAACAATATTTGAGATGCAGGACTGGTTCTCTTCACATCATGACAAAATCCCCAATTCACAAGCACTAAAATCCTAATCACCAACTCACTTTTGGGCTTTCATCTACTCCAGAAACTTTTCCTTGAAACGGCACGTCATGATTTGCCTCCTTTCCAGTCAGATTGACGCGTCAACAAAGAGAAAAAGAAAATAGCTGTTCTACTTTACAAAACCTAAGAAAACAATTTAGTCAGTAGGAGTTATGTGAGTATCATTATTGCTCCCATCGGTTTCTTCCCTCTGTGGCCTCTTACGTTTGCACCAACATGAATACTGAGGAATTGGCCCATCTTCCCCAACAACCCAGCTATGCTCCCCAACACCCTTCAATGTCATTCTCATGTTTGGTTCTGCGAAAGACAATGTTTAAGTTCAATTGCGGATCTATCATAATAAAAGAGACAAGAAAGACATGGGAAAGCTTCGAGGGAATTCGGAATTCAGGAATTTCATAGGCACGGCCGTATATGACAAAATGTTGGTAATCAATACATTCCACTGACCTTTGCAAAGAAGCCCCTCTAGCAAGTTCTTCAGCTCTGGGTTCATATCATCCGGGAGAACCAAGGGGTTATTTACAATCTGGAGAAGGAAAGACCACTTAGACAATTCTACAAAACACAGGGCCTTGAGAGTAGAAAATGGAAGTCACCAGAAATATAGAAGCAAATTTTGTGCACCTTCTCATATGTATCCTGCAGGGTCTCCCCGAGAAATGGATATTGACCCAGAATCATACAGTACAAAGTAACTCCCACGGCCCACGTGTCTGCAGCTTTGCCGTGATAGGTTAGACCTGTTGAAGAGGAAGAAAAAAAAAAAAGACATGGTAACTACATCCCACGTCAATTAATTTCAATGTCGCTAGGCATATATTTCAAACTTGAGAGAGAACCCTAACCAAGACAGCACTCGGGGGCAGTGAAAACAGGAGTCCCAGGGGAGCGACGGAGCTCATCATTATCATCCTGCAAATGAAACCAATAAAAGGAGAAATTGAGACATACTGTCAATGTCCTATATGTGACAAATGACATGGTTTAAGTAGAAACGTGACTATTTCTCTTGCTAAAAACATGTCCAGTGCTAATGTTTGTGAGATCCCAATACAAAGGGTTTAAAGTAGCCTTTCTCCTGTCTTTTGAGTTTTTTCAGGTGTTCTTCCTTTGATTTCTGTTTTTCTTTTGTTTTTGTATCATTGTATACTCCCGGTATGATTAGAGGCGCTTTTATGCTTTTTTTAATGCTAATTCTTTTCTAACCTATCAAAACAAAAAAAAAAAATCAAGAACTACAACTCTGCTCCCACATGGAGCTCAATTAGAAAGACATTTATACTAACTAATTTGAAAATACAATTTTATAAAAGCATTCCCAACAACTTCCCTATAACCCCTTCCCTTCCCTACATATAGGAAAAATGTAAAAAAAAATTACAAAAAATCACCCACAGCAAATACCCTATCGGTTTCTTAAGCATTGGGAATGCTACAGTTCTACCCAATGTGCAGAGAACCAAAAGAACTTTCCTACCCATTATTTTAATACAAAATATTTTTCTTTCCTCTCATATTTCATCTTTTTGCCTTTTATTGGAAAATGTGTTGGAATTTTGTGAAAAATATGAGGGTAGATACAAACTTATATTTGTAATGAAAGAATATTTAATTGAAATAAGGAAAGATAAGGGAAGCTATTGTGAAATGTATTTGGATAGAAAAGTAAAAAGTAGTTTTGTTCTCTAAATTTAAGGAAAACCAGAGGGAAGTTGCTGTGAATACTCTAACAAGACAGTTCCACCACATCATAGTAACAAAAATTTTAGAAGCATATTTTGCAAATACAATGCTTGCCACTGAAGAGGGCGGGGGAAGGAAGGTGGGTCAATATTAAAGCAGCCCAAAAGAACATCAGAAGAAAGCATGTTTGTCAAAGACCTTTATTAAATTGATGTAACTAAGCTCAAATCAATTCTACTAAGCTTAAATCCAAAGTAGTTGGATGCAACTACATGGATTTCCAAAGTAATAGGAATCGGCTACATCGATCCTCCTCCATTCAATCTTGTCAAGATTCTATACTCAAATTACATTTTTAAAAATCACGCCATTTCGAACTATTTCTATCCACTTAATCCATTTCGCTAACTTGGATCAACTCACTCTTTCACACAGGCACATACATGTCTTCATTGCACATGCAAACCATCTCAATTCTCAAGTATCTTCCCCTCATCCCCTCCAACTGATGCCACTTTCAAAGGACATTTTCATTCTCATTCGTATCTTTGCGCATGTAACCATTGATCCACTATAACATCCTTATCTCGGCTACTTTCATGAAATTAATAATTCACCAAAATCAATAGGTGAAATAATGACACATGCAGCTATGGAAAACAACATAGGCCTTGATGGCAACAGTCATATTCCAAGAAATCCAATTGACTACATTTAGAATGGTAGCAACTACTTTTATTGATGCAAGGGGCACGCAACCTAAAGACACATGACATGTTCTTCTCTAATTTCACCAAAACCAATAGGTGAAATAATGACACATGCAGCAATGGAAAACACCATAGGCCTTGATGGCAACAGTCATATTCCAAGAAATCCAATTGACTACATTTAGAATGGTAGCAACTACTTTTATTGATAAGTAAAGGAAATGTATTAACAGTGCAAGGGGCACGCAACCTAAGTACACATGATGTATACAAGAGAATAACACCCAACTAGGTCAAGAAAGATGAAAGAGAGCACAAAAATCTACAAAGCCAGAGATATTGAGAAGGACATTAACATAGATCCACTCGAAGAGTGATTTTAGAAACCAAAGTTGTAGCTCCTAACTCGTCTTCTCGCAATCTTCAAAACTTCAAGCATTTCTTTTTCTCCAAATGCACCACATCAAACAAGAACATATTACATTCCCCACAATGTCTAAATCATACCAACAAAACCTTCATTTCCAGCACACCAAGAGCTCCACCAACTGTCCCGGCATAACCCACTCTACTCCAAACATTTGAAACACCAAATTCCACAATTCTCTCACAATATCACAGTGAAGAAGAGGGGTAACAACTACTATATTTAGAACTCCCTCCCTCAGCGAGTCATTTTGGGAAAGTTGGCTGCTTAAGCTTGACCCTTTACTACTTTGAAGTATAATCTCTCATCAATGAGTTAGTCAGTGTCCAAAGCTTTTAAGTTTTATTCTTAATCCCTGGACCATGCTTACAAGTACTATCAAATTATAAGTAGCCATCACAGCTTAAACATCCAACACCATGACTCCTGTTTGCACCAAGCCCCGTCCCTCCAGGTAGTAGTCCTAAGTAAACTCTATATCCAGGAAACCAAGCATCCTGCTCCATGAAATCTTGTAGATTTTAATCATATAACACTTACATTCCATTACTCAAATTTCATTTCTAAATTAGGTTCTAAAACTAGCGTGTGAAAAAAACTAATGCTAAACTTATAAATTTTAAAGGAAAAAAAATGAATGAACATAGAAAATTTTCAATTACATTTTCTCGGCTATTTTACTTGTAGACATGTACTTAATAGGTGTCAATACATGAACACAAATTAAATTCTGTATGGTTAAACTATGAAAGGAGAAACATGGAGGTTTGCAATACATATATCTGTCTACATCAGGGGCAAGAGGACAGCGGGAATTAAATAGGCTGGCTTGGTCTATTAATTATGAGAAGGGAGTACAATCTGTTAGAGGCCGACACAAGGGAATGGGCTCATCTCGCTTTTTATGAAGCCTAAAATCTTAACGTGGAACGTCATAGGGATTAATGAGATTAAGAAAAGGTTGGAGATTAGGGGGCTACTAAGTGATTGGAAGGCTAATGTTGTATGCTTAGTGGAGACAAAGATGACAGTTATATTAAGGGAGGTGGTGCGGAGTTTATGGGGCTACCTTTATATATATTGGTTCTATATGGGAGCAAGTGGAGAGTCGCGGCGGGGGGAGAGGGGGGGGGTTGTTAATGTCGAATAGACAGGTGGTGGAGAAAGTGGAGTGTGTAGGAAGATTTACAGTTGCTTGTTCTCTGCGTAGTACTGGTGATAATGTTGTATGGGCATTTGGGGGGGTGTATGGTCCGAATGATGACAGGGATATGTGGGATGAGTTAGCTGAATTGATGAGTTGGTGGAGATGCCATGGTGTATTGGGGAAGATTTTAATGTGGTTTGTTTTCCAAGTAGGTTAGGTGTTGCCAGCTTTTTTGCAGCAATGGAAGAGTTTTCAGACTTCATATTCATGCAAAATTTGGTGGATCTACCACTTGAAGGTGGCCGGTCAAATAATCAGGAAGATCAAACATGGTCTAAAATTGATAGATTCTTAATTTCTCCATAGTGGGAAGAAAGTTTTCCTGAAGTGACATAGAGGAGATTGCCAAGACTTCTATCCGATCACTTTCCTTTGCTGTTGGATTGTGGGGCCCAGGAAGAGGGAGCAGGTATTTTAAATTTGAAAACATGTGGCTGAAATCGGATGGTTTTATAGATCATGTTAAAACTTGGTGGTTGTCCTATGAGTTTTCTGGATTACTAAGTTACATTTTGGCTAGTAAGTTGAAGGCTTTGAAGACGGATTTGAAAAAATGGAATGAGAAAATGTTTGGTGATGTAGGGAAGAAAAAGAATGAATTATTGGAGGGCATTCGAGAGCTAGACTTAGTTGAAGAGTGCCATTGTTTAGAGGAGGACGAAAGGGTTTGAGAGATAGATTTGTCAAGAGCGATGGAGAAAACTCTTCTATTTGAGGAAATGAACTAAAGACAGAAATCACGGGCTTTGTGGCTGAAGGAGGGGGACAAGAACACAAATTTTTTTTACAGGGTAGCCAACTTACATCGTAAATTCAATCATATTGACTCTTTGAATATAAATGGTGCAACGTCCTAGAATCCTGTGGAGATCCAGGAGCATATAGTCCAGTATTACAACAAACTATATTTTGAGCAATGTTCTTGGAGGCCAAGGGTGGATGGTTTATCTTTCCTATCCATTGATGCGGATGAAAGTATTTGGTTAGAAAGAGAGTTTGAGGAGAACGAGATGTGGGATGTGGTCAGGGATTTGAATGGAGATAAGGCTCCGAGACCAGACGGCTTCACAATGGCTTTCTTTCAGAAGTGTTGGGAAATTGTAAAAAATGATCTTATGGCTATTTTTGCAAAATTTCATAATCGAGGTCAGTTTGTAATTTGTAAAGAGTCTAAGTGCTACTTTTGTTTCTCTGATTTCGAAGAAGACTTGTGCTATGGATGTGAAAGATTTTCGCCCCATTAGTTTTTTTTTTTTTTTTTTTTGGGGGGGGGGGGGGATGTATAAGATTATTTCCATAGTTCTAACGAACAGGTTTAAATCAGTATTAGGAAATATTATCTCAAACACAGAACGCATTTATTGACAATCGACAAATTTTGGATTTAGTGCTTGTTGCTAATGAATGCTTGGATAGTCAAATTCGATCGGGGGAATCTAGGGCGCTGTGTAAGCTGGATTTGGAAAAGGCATATGATCATGTGAATTGAGACTTCTTGCTCTATATGCTGCAGCGGTGTGGTTTTGGGGAGAAATGGAGGGCTTGGATGTGATTTTGTAGTTCTACAGTGAGATTTTCTATTCTTGTGAATGGAACCCCGTCGGGTTTTTTTAATAACACTTGTGGGTTGCGACAAGGGAATCTACTTTCACCTTTATTGTTTGTGGTGGTTATGGAGGCTTTGAGCCGGATGTTGATTGTTGCAATGGATCAGGGTCATTTGACAAGGTTTTCAATGGGACTTAGGGATTCTTAAGCTTTAGTTGTGAATCATTTACTGTTTGCTGATGACACGTTAATTTTTTGTGGTGCGCAAGAACAAATTCGACATCTACAATGTATCTTCTTATGTTTTGAGGCAGCTTCAGGATTGAGGATTAATTTAAGAAAATTAGAAATTGTTCCTATTGGAGAGGTAGAGGATGCCGTAGGGTTGGCTCACCTCCTTGGATGTCGGGTTGCATCTTTGCCTATGAAATACTTAGGTTTGCCGTTGGGTGCTTCTTATAAAGCTGTGCTTCTTATAAAGCTGTGCCTATTTGGAATGGTATCATTGAGAAAATGGAACGAAAGTTGGCTAGATGGAAGCGAATGTATTTGTCAAAGGGTGGTCGGCTAACTCTTCTTAAAAGTACTCTTTCCAGCCTTCCAACATATTACTTATCATTGTTCCCTATTCCAGTGGGCGTGGCTAATCGTCTTGATAAACTTCAAAGGGATTTTCTTTGGGGTGGCATTGGAGATGAGGCCAAATTTCATTTAGTGAATTGGAACAAGATCAGTACTCCATTTTTTTTTTTTTGATAAGTAAGAAGACTTTATTAATGGAAGCGTAAGAAGCCCCTACGTATACAGGAAGTATACACAGGAACAACCAAAGTTAACCCGCAAAAACCCAACAGAACCAACAAAACCTAAACCCCCAAAATCGAAGAAAAACCACAAAACAAACTACAATAGAACCCAAGTAAGATACTAAACAACCCACCACCTACCAAAGCACACAAACCTACATCATGTGTGCCTTGCCTTTCCTACTCCTAGAGGGATCTTTCACAACACCATAATTGATGGAACTATGCAAATTAAGTAGCTCCCTTTTTCCTTTAGACTTTTGGCGCGCAAATAATCTTCTCCCGCTGAAAATCTTCTTCCATGGCATCCCTAATTTTTTGATAAGTTCTTCCATGGCATCCCTAATTGCCAAGGCCTCCTCCCCAAAAGCCCCTTCCAATGCCCAATCCAAGGGCACTCCCTCCCAATAATCATCTTCCTCCTCCCAAACTACGATCTCCCCGTTATGATCAAAACCGACAGGCCAATTCCAAAATTGGAAGAAACCATTTCCCTCAATGGAACGAGGAATGATGCAGCCACTCGGAGGAGAGGAAGGTCCTGCTACCCCGACGTCCTTGACCTCCCGTGGCAAAACGGGAGGAACAAAAACAATCGGGTGAAGATTGAGAAATCCCTTCCTAAATAGACCCTATTTTGCTGAAGTCTCTGTCTTCTTTTTCGCATGAAACTCTCCACTCGTATCCTTAAAAAGAGCAGGTCCTGCAGATAGCTTCGAGGCTTCCAAAGAGTCTGATAAAATCCCATCATTCCATAACACAGAATGCCCTACCCTGAGCTCCCTAGCCCTCCTGTAATAATGCTAAAAAGGGCGACTTTGCAACAAGGGGGAGGGGGAAGAACGAATCTTCTTCCCCAACTCAAAGGCCCTTGAGGGAGAAGGAATAGTTGAGACGAAGAGCTCTGCACCACACAAAAGCCCAGTCAACGCCGGAGGAGCAACCAAAGTCGCCGGAGACGGCATCTCCGCAGCCGGCAAAGGTGGGAAGACAAACAGAGGAGCCAACTTAACCAGAGACGACCCACCCCTAGGTCTGTCTTCGCACAAAGGATCCCCAAAGGGAAACTCCATCATCGACTCCGGCAAAATGTCTTCGCACAGCCTAGAAGAGGCCACCAGCGTCGTCTCCAGCATGAAACTCGACGATCGGGAGGATCTGGGTTTTGGCATGAGATGACCCAAACGCAAGCCCTTTCGTCTCAGTCCATACCTTGCAAGCTAGCCCAAAAGCTTCTTAGCAGCCCGGCCCAAAACCGTGTTGAACCCTATGACCCGCTTACTCCACGTGCGCAACTTTGAAATTTCAAATTTCAAACTCGCATGTGGAAGATAAGTCTTACCCAGTGGACGGAGAGGCTGGTCCTTACCCAACAGATCAAACGAAGAAGACTCCAAGGTAGAACAGTCCAACACCAACCTCAGATCTACATCTAACACCCTCACCGCCAGTAGAAGGTCAAGATCACACTGTTCCATCGGCGTAACCTTTCTCCCGGAAAAACGATCCCCCATGATAGGCACCTTCTTCACGACAGCGGCCGAGCCTGCCTTCAACACCTCCACAAAGGAGGGCCCCTTCGTGAAAGGAACCAAACTCGGCCATGCCTTTACTTCCTTCCCCTTATTCTCCACCGACTCATGCAAGGCCCACTGAAGCAGAGAAGGAAACTGTGGCCTCTCTCAACTCATCGGAGAATTTGATCCAACCCCACCCTCCACGTCCCTCAGGGATCAGTATAAACCCTTTCCGGCCACCCATCCCGAATGATGCTGCCTCTAAGAAACGGCCGGCTTGGTTACACCCTCTTCGAGCAATCAAGACTCTCAATCCTTCTCTAAAAGATTTGATGAAGACTTGATCTTCCGGATAAGCCACGAGATTCTCCAACGTCGAAGCCAACCACTCAGAACATGAAGAACTAATGAAAATTTCGCCGAAGAAGCTTTTTCTCTTCTCCCCCACCCTCAGCGTCGACGCCCCATCCAAAACCGAGAATACATAAGTCTTCGACTCCACGATAAAACTTATCTCCATCTCAAAAACACCCAGAACCCAAGCGGCCGACCCGAAGGATGTTCACATTTTTGACAGAAAAGAGCCACACAGTCACGAGACCCACCGGCTGACGCCCCTACGCGAGCTACTAGCGCGACCCACAAACACCTGATGCTCAAAACACTATCCCCACACAACAACCAGACGTCTGGTAGGCGAAACAAGGCAAACCCCTAGAGTAACGCGCTCTCACGCGCCGCCGCTAGGGCAGAGAGAGAGAGAAAGAGAGAGAGAGAGAGAAGAGAGAGAGAGAGAGAGAGAGAGAGAGAGAGAGAGAGAGAGAGAGAGAGAGAGAGAGAGCGTTTACCCATTCTCTATACTTGCTTTACCCTAGGTTTTGTGATTTAGTGCAAGTTGAAATAGCAGAACAAGAAAAAAGAGAGAAAAGTTTCTTTGTACTCCATTACATTAAGGTGGATTGGGAGTTCACAATTTCATCCAGATTATTATTATTTTTTTTTGTATAAGTTAGCAAAAATTTATTAAAGAAAGCGTAAAGCGCCCCTAAGTACACAAATAGTATACAGAGGAACAACCAAAGCTAACCCGCAAAAGCCCAACAAAACCCACATAAACCCTAGAACCCACCAAGGCACACAATCCTACGTCATGTGAGCCTTGCCTTTCCTACGCCTAGATGAAGCTTTGCAAATTCAGGAGCTCCCTCTTGCCTTTAGACTACTAGCAAGCTATCATCTTGTCCCGTTGAAATTCTTCTTCCATGGCATCCCGAATAGCCAAGGCCTCCTCCCCAAAAGCACAATCCAACGCCCAATCCAAGGGCAATCCATCTAAAAAATCAACGTCCTCCTCCCAAACCACAATCTCCCCAGTGTGATCAAAACCGACATGCCAATCCCGAGGTTGGGAGAATCCATTTCCCTCGACGGAAGAAAGAATGATGCAACCACTAGAAGGGGAGGTAGGTCCTACCACCTCGACATTGTTGACCTCCCGAAGCAAAGCGAGGGTGACTGTCACAGACGGGTGAGGGTTGAGAAACCCCTTCCTAAGTAGGCCCTGGTTCACTGGAGGCTCTACAACCACCTTCGCTGGAGGCTTTGCAATCGTAACCTTATTAACAACAAAGCCGACAGTCGTCTTCGAGGCTTCCAGAGAATATGATAGTAACCCATCATTCCACTTCACCGAATGACCTTCCCTAAGCTCCCTAGCCCTCCAGTAATATTGCTAAAAAGAATTGGAATTTTGCAACAAGGGGAGGGAAGAATGAATCTTCTCCCCCAACTCAGAAGCTCCTGAAAGGGGAGGATTGAAGTCGGAAGGCTCAACACCACATGAGCAACTGAAAAAGCCAGAGCTCACAAACAGCCTGGCCAGAGCCGGAGGAGCAACCAGAGTCACCGGAGGCGGCATCTCCAAAGGTGGCATGGGGGGGGGAAGGTGAAAGGGGGAGACGACTTGACTAGAGAGATTGATGGATGACGACTAGACGACCCACCCCCAAGAGAAAACAATCCCATAAACACCTCATAAGATATTTCCAACGTCATCTTCGGCATGAGTCTCGACGGACGGGAGACTTTGGATTTTGACAGGAAACGGCCCAAGCGAAGACCTGAGCATTTACGGCCCAAGCCAGACCCAGCAAACTGGTCCAAAAGCTTTCCTATAGCCCGGCCCATGGCCAAGTTGAAACCAATGACCAACTTGCTCCACGTGCGCAAGTTTCAAATTTTGAATTCAAACGTGGGATCAACTTCTTGCCCAGCGGACGATGAGGCTGGTCTTTGTCCAACAGATCAAGCGGAGGAGACTCCAAAGTAGAGCAATCCACCGCCGATCTAGAGTCTTCCTCTGCTAACCTCACCGCCAGAAGGTCTAGAGCACACGGCTCCGCCGGCAATGTCTTCATCCTGGAATGATGACCCCCCATGGTGGGCAACGCCTTTGCAGCAATGACCAAATCCGACCTCAACACCTCTGCAAAAGAAGGCCCCGTCCACTTTGGAGCCAAACCCAAACTTGGCCATTCTTCCTTCCCATCCTTCTTGTCCGGTGCAGACGAGGAACCAAACCTGCATTCCACCGTGGCAGAGAGGTATTCTGCGGCCTTTCCCAGCTCGCCAAAGAATTTGTGCCACCCCCACCCTCCACAACCCTCACGATCAAAATAAACCCTTTTTGACCGCCCATCCCGAAAGCTGCCACCTCTAAGAATCGGCCAACTTTGTTACCACCTCTTCGAGCAATCATGATTTTCGATCCTTCCCTAAAGGACTTAACAAATTCTTGCTCTCCCAGGAAACCCAATAGCACTTCCAACGTCGACGCAAGCCACTCGAAGCACTGGGTACTCATTATGACCTCGCCGAAAAAATTCTTTCTCTTCTCCTCCACCCTCAGCGCTGACACCCCATCCAAAACTGAGAAGACAAGACTTCGACTCCATTGAAAATCTCTTATCCATCTCACGACACACCCAGTTCTCGAACGGCCAAACAAAAATGATTCACATCGTCGCCGGAAGAGAAATCCACCCGACCATAAAAACCACCGGCTGACTCCCCTGCGTGAATCGCGACCCAAAGAACTGGAAAAACAAAGCTCAAACCCCAAACAACAAACGAGAGACTAGGAGGTGGAAAGGAAACGAACCCCTAGCTTATTTCACCCAATTTAATCAAGTTCTTCTGGGGAAATGTTTATGGCGGTATGGTAAGGAGAGAGAGGCATTATGGCGATTGGTGATTGACGTCAAATTTGAGAGTCCAAAGGGTGGGTGGTGTTCAAAAGAGGTGTTGGGTACTTTTGGAGGGGGTGTGTGGAAACATATTAGGAGGGGGTGGGATAAGTTTAGCAACTTTGTTCGTTTTGAGGTTGGGGATGGGTCGCATGCAAGTTTTTGGCATGATTGGTGGTGTGGGGAGAAATCTTTGAAGCAATGTTTTCTAGATTTGTTAGTATTGTGAGGAATAAAGATGCGATGGTGGCAGAAAACTTGGTTGTTCAAAATGGAGTTATTCAGTGGAATGTTATTTTTACACGTCCAGTTCTGGATTGGGAAATGGAGATGGTACTTTTCTTTCTTCACTCGGCTTTATTCTATTTCGGTTTGACATGGAGAGGATGACAGGTTAATTTGGAACCTTTCCAAAAGGGGTTTATTTGAAGTGAAGTCCTATTATGAAGTGTTAAATAGGAAATATGGCCCTTCATTTCCATGGAAGAGTATCTGGTATGTTAAGGCTCTGACAAGGGTGGCTTTCTTTGTATGGACAGCAGCTTTAGGTAAAATTTTGACGCATTACAATTTGCGAAAGCGGCATGTCGTGGTGATAGTGGTGTTGTATGTGTAAAAAGAGTGAGAAGGCAATAGAACATTTGTTACTTCATTGCGAAGTTGCCTAAGATCTATGGAGTTACATTCTTACTTTATTTGGAGTAGAGTGGGTTATGCCACGAATGATGCTGGAGTTATTGACTAGTTGGGGCGCGTCGTTTGGGTATGGTCCAGCAAAAGAAATTTGGTGGTTAGCTCCTTTGAATTTAATGTGGTGTGTTTGGCGGGAGCGGAATGTCCGAAACTTTGAAGATGTAGAGACATCGATGGTAGAACTAAGAAAGCGTTTGCTCAACACGTTGTACATTTGGATAGCTTCTCAGCATAGCTTAAATGTTTTTATGCAGATTTTTTTAATTTATTTTATGTTCGTTCCTATTTGGACACTCTTGTATACTTCATGTGTATTAAGGTTGCACCCATCTGTGCTTTATTAATGAATTGACATTACTTATCGAAAAATAAAAAATTCTTCCATATTGCACAACAATTTGCACTAAATCAATAATTAGACCTTATCTCTCTAAAATGTCTGGTGAGTCAGTCTTAAAATTGAATCTATTTCATTGGGCTTTAGGGGTTTTGGCGGGTTAGCTTTGGTTGTTCCTGTGTATACTCCCTGTATACTTAAGGGCGTCTTACTTTTTCTAATAAAACTTTTCTTACTTACAAAAAAAAAAATTGAATCTCTTTCAGTTTGAAATATTAAAAATCTGAATTCTACTATATAATAATAATACAAAAAAATAAAAAGCACGTCATAAGTGATCTTATCATTTTCCTGATAAATAATTTGAAATTTTATTTGTGAGAAACAACTTTAAGTCTTCAATAAAATACCACTCGTAGAAACATCAACAGCTCCTCATTCATCAACACAGAGGGGGCAGAAGGGGGGAGGGGGAAGAACATTCCACCTTCAATGCATATCATTTAAAAATACATATGATGGAATATTATCATAACCTTTTTCTTGCCATTCCATGAAGCAATCCTAAAGAAATTAAGGAGGAAGCACTTTCATTACCTCAAATACCTGGCTGACACTGAAATCCCCAATCTTAACTGTACCGTTGCGAGTAACCAACAAATTATCAGGTTTAATATCCCCATGCACAATATTCTGCATTTTCAAAGGAAACATAATAAGATTCACCATAATTGAAGCCTAAAAACTTCACGAAAGGGAGGAAAAATGCCTAAGTAAATGCATATAATGTGTACTGGATGCTCCAGTTCCTTTGTCCTTTTCTTTCTTTTTCTTAAGCTCCCCCCCCCCTGGCTTTTTCTTTTGCTCAAGTATTCTCTATTCTTTCTTTTTTTTATGAATTTTTTGGTTAAGTATTTTCCAGTTCAAATATTGTCATGTATTCATATGCACAGAACTATCACCAAAGTGTCAAGATGTCCATCTATGCCAAAATACTTCAGTGATGCATTTTACCAAATATTTTTATAAATATATAAACTAACGAGACAGTAAACATTAATCACTCAAAAAAGTACTGCTACAACCCTGAAAACACCCCAACCATGTTATAAAAGCAGGAAGGATACTTGAAGTTCTTATAATTTAAAGTCTGATTATAAGATTTAAAAATCTACAGCATAACAACTGATGATAGAAGCAACTTGCTCTAAGCCGTTTTACTTGTAAAACACAATTATAGCTCTTCAAAAACAAGGATATGAAATATCAGCAAGAACTAGAAGATTCTTCCTAACATTTTTATTTGCAAGTAATTGATGTTGATCCAAGCAATCACCTGACTCGTGCCAAAATCATACTCAAATGGATGGCATGAGACCAAAAAGAGAGAGAGAGAGAGAGAGAGAGATCAAAAGTAGACTTTCAAGATCATACATGAGCATGGAGGTACATAAGCCCCGAAACTATATCCCGCAAGTACTTTTTTGCTGTGGCTTCTCCCAAGCCACCTGGTGGACCTGAACCCTCGCAAACCCATTTGCCCTCCACATATTCAAGAACTAAACCAAAAAAAAAAAAAAAAAAAAGGTCAATTACATTAAACAAAAATGCTAACCTTGTTCTTCAATACTCATATCTTCAGGAACAGTAAATATTGCAAATAGAGCACATTGCTCAAACTGGAAATAGGGAAACCAAAAAAGTAGCAAAATATACCCATGTAGAAGTGATCGGTGTTTGGGTCATCAATCACCTCGATGAGATTGACTATATTAGGATGATCCAACATTTTCATAATAAGAACCTGCAAGGAAAAAAGCAAATACGATATTCTCTGATAAGACTCATGCTTAAACATGAAAGAGCTAAATCAGCTTATGTAATCAACCACTGATTTACCTGACAAAAAAAGAATAAAAAGTCAACCATTGATATGCAAAGAAAAACCAATAGACAACGCATTATGCTCTTGTAAAATGAATTGTTGAACACTTTGTTCAAAAAACAAAAATAAGTCTAAGTCTTGGAGATATCATAATTAGAAGAAGCATCAAAAGTTTTAAGCAGCCTAAGAAAATAAATTTTGTATATAGGTATGAGAATGATGATCCTGCACAACCACAAGATATGTACAAGAAATTATATTTCAGCCCGACTTTGGCAACAATAAACTGTAATGTGACCATGGTGAGCAAGAAAATTACCATTACTTTTTTTTTTTGGATAAGTAAGAAAACTTTATATATAAGCGTAAGTCGCCCTTAAGTACACCGGGAGTATACACAGGAACAGCCAAAGCTAACCCATAAAAAAAAGAAAATTACTAAAGCATCAACCAAGTCAACAAGACAAATATGCAAGTTTTCCAATACAAAACAGCATAAATCACAAAATAAAAGACAAAGAGCAGATACCTCGCGAAACACATCAGTCATAGCAGTCTCTGAGGGTGCAACTCGTAGCTTTAACAAATGAGACTTATGAAAGGCCTGTCATTAAATTATGCTCATAAGACTACAAAGTGAAACCTCTATTTGGCGTGAACTTCTGAGTTATCCAAAAGAATACCAAATATTATGTTATTAATAAATCTAGAGGAACTTAATAACCTGGTACAGAACTAGCTTCACTCATTACTGTTTCCAATATTTTTTCTAATGGAGAAAATTACATCACAATGGAAGTACAAATAGACTAACCCCAAATAAATTAAAATGACCAGAATACATCATCAGTACTACCCGATTTATAACCATAACATGCACAAGAAAGAACTCTTCTAAGAAAAACAGTACCTTTATTGCATAATGCTCTCCGTCTACACTGCTTCGATATAAAACCTGTTGCGCATACAAGGAAAATGCTAAAGAAACAATACGAAAAATGCTAAAGAAATAACCCATTGATGCAAAAATATACAAAACAATGTCATCAAGATTATGCTTACCACTTTCCCATAGCTACCAGCACCAATCTTATACTCACGAACATACTCATTGACCATCTTATTGCCATTTTCATCCTGAAAAATGCATTGAAAATAAGTTTTAAAAAGAAATATTGATATGAGTAGAAAATGGCAAAGGGAACAACATAAAATTGAAATCCCATTGGGAAATTGTTAGAATATTTTTGAAATGCCACTTGGAACTCTTGGGTGGTTCTAATCAGTGGAGCGTGAGCTTTTCTAGAGAAGCGTGTGACTGGGAAGTCGATGTCTTTGCTTCTTTTTTTAGGTGTTGCACTCAGTCAATGTAAGAAGAGGTAGTGAAGATAGGCAGTGATGGGTCTCCTCCAAAAAAGGCTTGTTCAAGGTCGGGTCTTTCTTTAGCTCTCTAGCTTGCTCTGTGGGGAGTCACTTTCCTTGGAATAGTGTGTGGCGGACTCAGGCTCCTATGCGGACGGCTTATTTTGTGTGGTCGGCGGCTCTAGATAAGATCCTTACAATGGATAACCTCAGGAAGAGGCACGTTATTTTGATGGATAGATACTGCAAGTGCAAGCGAAACGGGGAATCGGTGGATCACCTTCTTCTTCACTGTGATGTGGCTTACTTCTGTGGAGTGCTCTCTTTACTCGTTTTGTTTTGTCTTGGGTTATGCCTAGGAGAGTATTTGACTTGCATGCCTTCTTTGGTGTGTTTGGAAAGAAATAAATAATAGGTGTTTCGAGGATTTGGAGAGGTCCTTTGACGATATTTTAGATTCGTTTTTTTATACTTTGTATCTTTGGACAGTGGCTTTTGTGTCCCCTTTGTCGCTTAGTTTTGGTGATTTTCTTGTTCGTTTTTTGCTTTCTAGTTAGGAGTTTTCTCTTGTATACTTCTAGTGTACTTAGGGCGCCTTACACTTTTAATAAGACCAGTTTATTACTTATCAAAAAAAAAAAATTGAAACATTCTTAATGAAATACAGCTACATGTATGAATCTTTACGAAGTGATTCGTTAATAACTGCAGTAATAAGCAGAATAAGATCCCCAATATCACGGTCGATTCAGAAAACTTCCATCTCTATACAACAAACTATCTTCATGTCAAAGCTTATGGTCAACCAAATTGTATTTGTATGTGACATAAGTGTCAAATAGCAAAAGGTTACCTTGCACACTTGTATAATTTTTAAAGAGCAGAAAGCTAAGTTTTCATCACACAAATAAGACCAAATTATACCTCTGTGCGAACAACTTTACGAGTTTCCTTGACAGGAAATTGCCTGCAAACCATTCCATTTTGTTCTCTGAACCTTAAAATCTCTTCAGAATGTTTGGTGCGGCTGTGCAACTCACCATCATCTCCATGAGTGGTATCGGTAACTTCACCATTGTATGAACAATCATCATCTTCTTCAATATCTTCATCCAACAACAAATCCAGGGAATGGTTATTATTGAAGCCTGAAGTTGGCCTTGGTTGTCGTTTGGGCCTTCTGCTAAAACCAAAGCCAAAGCAACCGCAGCAGCCTATCATTCTGGCAATAATCTTACTCAGCATGAGAAACTTGAACCTTGAAGTAGTTACTTTAATTATGAGCAACTGAACAAATATATCCCAACACCTGTAAAAAGGCATACCCTAAAATTAAAAAACCACAAATACCGTAACCCACTTCCAAGAAAAGCTAGCCCGAACTAAATTTAACAAAAATGTTCCTTTTCAATCTTTAAGTAGTTTTCACAGCACAAATTTTGAGAAATTCAGCCGAAATCAAATGAATATACATTGTGCCACTTAGAACGAAGAATGAAAACCTGATTTACAGGAGGAGGAGAGGGCTCCAAGCCCGAATCAGCTTGGTTATTGTAACGGATGCCATTCAGCCAAATGAAAGGAACAACTTATGTTATTGAACCCATTACCATTCAGAGCCAACATCTTTACAGCTCCAGTTTATAGCAACAAATGCAGGGTCAAACCACACCCTTCCCCAGCACTCAACACGTTGACCTTTTCAATTATTAAAAAAGCAAAAAAAAAAAAAGAAAAAAAAAAAAAAAAAGAAGAAGAAGAAGAGAGACAACGAAATTAAAATTAAAATAATAAAAGTTGATAATTTAACCAACAGAAAACTAAAAAAATAACGTCAAATTAAAAGACAAAATTTGCATAGAAATTTCAGACCCAAAAGGCACGAAAAACAATTACAAAATGTATTCGAAAATTGAGCATATCCATAACAGTATATAATCAAAATTCAAAACCCTAACCTTCTCTTCTCCCAAACTTGTCAAAGCCAAAAATTTCCACCAAAAAGAAAAACCCTCGGGAACAACATTCAAGGCCCCTAGATTGAAATCCAACTCTCCAAATAGAAATAAATTAGACAACCGACTGCGAAAAAATGAAAACCCTAGTTTGCTTCAGAAAAGCGGGAAATCGGATGAAAAGAAGCGAAAATAGGGCTACCCAAAGAAGTAGAGGATTAAGGATCTGAGGATCGAAACCCTAGGTGAGGAAACAAATATTTTAAAGCGAGAATTTGGAAACGATGATCTGCGGAAAATGGAAGGTTTAGGAAGATTTTTAAATTTTGAAGTACCGGGGATATATTGGGAAATAGGGATTATAATAGGGAATATCGGTGGCCGGCCATATGTAGGAGACAAAAATAGGAAAACTTGAAGCGCGTCCGAAGAAGAAGCAGCAGCGGAAGGCTCTCCTCTCAGGTACTACGTAAAGGAAACCCTCTGCTGGCCATTTATGGTTGTTTGAGGTCCAACACTCGGGCGAGGTAAGAACGGTTTTCCAACACTTTGTCGGGTCGGTACGAACATGGGGAGCTACACCTACCGGGGGGTTGAGAAGGGCCACGTTCTTCCGTATGGGGAGTGATTCCTGTACACCAAGTGTACAACAAATGTACATCATCCCTTCACATGGGGTGGGCCCCACACACTGTAGGGCCCACCCCATGTAAAGGGGTGGGGTACATTTGAAGTGTACAACTATCATTATTCCTTCCGTATTCCTTTTAGGGATTTGATTCATACACAACACCATCACAACAACCCCTCACATGAGGGTGGGCTCCAGTGTGTGGGGTCCACTATCATGTGAGGGGTTGTTGTGTGATTGTTGTGTTGGTGTTGTAAATTTAACATTTTCCTTCCTTTTATAGGTTTTTGTTTTACTTCTTTATTTATTTTTTTTCTTTTTCCTTTTATAATCAAAGTGGGGAGAAGTGAGTAAGGATTACAATTGGGGTCTTTCCACTCTAAATCCTAGTGGAAGAAAGTAAAATATTTCTAAACACATGATGGAAAAAAAAACTCATTTTGTAATTAAGTATGCACGAGAGTTAGCACATCTTGAAATCTTTAAAGCAATCCACTTGTCAAAAAGAGAAGTAGATATTAATGGATGATTTGATGATAGAGGCACACAACCAACCTGTGAAAAGATGGCATTTGTTGATTGCCATAATAGTTAAAAGGTAGTCCCCTTCAACCTGAATAGAAGGGTTGCCATGTGAGTTGCCTAAACGGATTACAAAGAGGGCAACCTTAGCCTCCCCCACAAAGGTCTCAACAAGAGGCAATTTTTTGGTGCAGGCAGCCAGAATAAAACCATTATAGTCACAATGAATAGCTGCACAGTAAAAAAGACACATTGTCACATTAAAATTGGCCTTGATTATGCATGTCTGAGGGGGGATCCAATCAATATAGGGAAAAGGGTCACATGGGAACAAAAAAATCAAAAGGTGGAGAGCTCCCCAACAACATACCCAAACGAAAGAAACAATACTGAGAATAGGAACAATAAATAGGAAATTGGTCCATAAACAACTTAATCCTCTGTATGTGCCTCATAAAGCAATAACTGAAGTAAGACAAGGGGTACGGGAAGGGGCATATACCTCAAAAGGTCTCCCAGTCATTCTAGAACCCCCACTTGAAAGCTGCAACAACCACCAAAATGAAATTGTTAAGGGGGAGGCACTGCTGACATCCAATCAGGACGTTGCAAGTGTGCCTTAACTGTTGAGAGGATGGTCTTTAGGCTAGAGGAGGGATCGAGTATAACCCCTTCATGGATTGATTTATCTATGGCCATCTAGATATGGTCCAAAGATATTAATGCAGACATTTGGAAAGCAAAAACTTTGTTTTAGGAATTCCCATAGAAGAGTGAGGTCTAATCAAAGCTTTGGACCAATCTTCAATAGTAAGAGGGGCAAAAGTAGAAGTGTTGAGGGGTTAGTAGATATTATTAACCAAGATCCTACAGATACGAAGGGTGCAGCTCACCATGCTGCAACCTTCCTTCCAAGGCAACCAACAGCTCACAATATGCCTTATAGAGATCCCTCCAATCAAGCATTTGTCAAGGATACCACAGATCATGGAAAACCTTCCATACATGCAGAGATGTCGACAATCAAGGACTCATTAAGACCATCGCAAATCATGCAATCAAACCATATCAAGTGAGACCTCACTATTGGCAAGCAACCACACAAGGAAAGTATATACATCAATCAATTATGCAACAAAGGCAATTCGTATATTGCAGACATGCAGTCAATCCTCTAGATTAGGAAAGTTGCTATTCATTGTCATTTTTCATGTAAACTCAATGTGTATATATAGACATGTAAACTACAGAGAAATATCATTGAGACTTTCATTCTCTTGTGCAATATTCTTTCAGATATTTCTCCATATAGCTCTGGTGAAGAGACAGTCCATAAATTAATGTTCAACTGTTTCCCGGGGACAAGGTGGGGGGGTTGGGGGTGTAGGCTAAGTGCTAAATAAAAGTAAAAGAAAGCAGAAACGAAATGCTCCTAGGGTGCACTACAATGTCATTTTCCTTAAGAAATTATTTGTCCCCACCAAAAAGTATGCAAAGGATAATAACAAATATTTCTCCAGGATACTTATAGCCCAAAATCCTCTGTTTGTTTAATTGTATTTTACACAAACAAAAAATAAACCGAATACTCTCGAATTTTCTATTATAACATGAGACAGAGACTAGAAATTTAAATACATGAAGTATTAGGAAAAATAACTAAAATTAAAGAAAATTTGTTTTCTTTTAATAACTGGACAACAATTACTTTTGTATTGTATGGCAACAAATATTTATTAACTGCTAATACAACCATACAACAAATATTTTTCCATGATGCAATGGAGCTCAGAATCCTCTGTTTGTTTAATTGTGTTTTGCACAAACGAAAAATAAACCAAATACTCTCAGATTTTCTATTATAGCAAGAAACAAAGACTTGAAATTTAAATACATAAGGTATCAAGAAAAAGAACTACAAATTTTAAAAAAAAAATTGTTATCTTTTAGTAACTGGACAACAGTTACTTTTGTGTTGTGTTGAATAGCAGTTATTTATTAACTGCTAATCCAACTGTCCATAACTGATAAAGTAACAGTCATAAATTGCTATTTTAATAAACACTTAATTGTGACCATCATATCAAATAACTATCAATGATTGTTTAATCATAATCATTAGATCGTTATTATTTAATCTCAACTGTTAGATCAAAGGTGATTTGACCTTATTGTTTACTTTAGTGATGGTCCAATAAATTCAACCACTGGATCTACTAAAGAAGCATTCTATGGTTTAAATCAAACCATCAGATCCAATAATCATGACCATAAAAAATTGAATGGTTAGGATTAGATCGCTCCGATACTTCGTGCTAAGTGCACCATCAAGGCGCCACTGGTGCCCTACAACCCACTGCCACACGTACGCATTTGTGTCCGGTGCTTTGCATCGTACTAGAGTATATACATAAGTGTATATACTCAAGCATTACTTTAAATGCTTAAAGTGTGTTGGGCCTTGTAAATGCCAACTACTCTTTCTATTTTTCTCATGTAGGACTATCTTTATTTAATGCTATTTAATACCTTCATTTTAAAACATTCCCAAAACCCAAAATAAATATATATACATATTAATTTTGAAAACGCTTTAACATTAAGGTGAATGAGAGCAATTTGTTGGGATAAAAAGGTCAAAGAGGAGAGAAAGAAGGTTAGGGTTCTAGGATCCAGAGTAAGGGCTAGTAAAATCAAGAATGCTAAAGTTTGGAAGGCTAGTAAGGTGTTGGTTGAGGGAAGGTTTAAAATCGGAGATAATGGGAACCTAAGGGAAGTTCCAAATATTCAGGTTAGGACTAGTAGACATGGCCTTACAATCTCCTTTGCAAATGATCCACTTATTGTTTGTTTATAATTCATTTCCAAATCTAGGAGAATGTAGGGCTAAGGGCAGCATCAATAAAATCCAATCTCCTCATATATTTTGATTTGAGTGAGTTCACCCAAAGAGAGTCCAACCAAGTAGGATAAAACATCAAAACTTTGCCAACAAAGATCGATTGTGAAATTCCATATTCCTCAAACCCAGGGCCCCTATCGGGCGAGGGGGAACATATCCTATTCCCGCCAATGAGGAATAAACAATGCTTTTTTTTTCTTTTTTCTGTGGATAACCCCAACATAATTTTCTTAGGGTAGAGTCAATGTCATGGCATAAAGCCTTTGGGAAGATGAAGAGGGACATATTGTAACTTAGAATGGCATTTGCAACCATCTTAATAAGGGTTGTTGTTAGGTTTTCTAGTTGGCTCATTCAATGTCCAACACTGCCTTTTTTTTTCTTTTTTGGGACATGGATAGTTGTTGTACTTAGGTCTATGTTGAAGAATGTGAAATTTCTCCAAGAAGATAAGTATGGAAGCTTGTGTCCGGATATGGAGGACACATGTCCAAACATGAACTATATCCGAGGGCACATGTTCTCTGTCATATTTCCCAATGTTCGAACATGGTGTTGATTCTGAAGCAGATGTTTGGACATGGAGTTTGATGTCCAAACATGAGCTAGATCCGAGAGCACCTATTCTTTGTTTTGTTTGCACATCTACAAACATGACCTAGGTCAAGGAATTCATTACTAAAGCTGGTGTCCAGACATGGATATTGATGTTTGAACATGATGGAGATTCGAGAGTGCATACTCCCTGTTATGTTCCCTATTGTTCGGATATGGTGACTTGATTAAGCATGAAACCCTAATCATATATGGGCATGCTCAACTCATGACCGAACCCAACCATGCATAACTAAATCTTACTTTTCTTTTAAAGGCTTGGTCTATTCATTATTCAAGAGCTCTCTTACGCTTTTTCGAAGAACACTCAAAAGAGTTCAAAGAGCCTTTTGGTAATTCACACCACTATCATTATGTTCATAAGACAAGGTGCTTAAAGTTATGTGCCAAGAGATTGTTTACATAAATTGAAGTCTCATGGGGAAGAAATCAAACCACGTTGTTGCTGCAACATCAATGGATTAATTGAAGTCTACCGGCGGGTCAATAAATAAATTCGAAAGAAGATAGGGCAGTGAAGAAATGGAGCATGCCGAAGAGACAAGGAGGTGAGTGAGGAGCTCGTCTGCAAACAAAATGTCTTAACATTACAAAAGGGTTTGTATATGTCTGTTACATGTGTATCATTCTTCTTGTTTAGTGATTTCATGGGTTTTGCTACCTTGGAGAGGTTTTACCATTGAATGTCAAAGAGTTTCATCTTCATCAACAAAAACTTTGTTGTTTGATGTGTTGATGCTTTATATCACTACATAATTTTTATTTGATATATATTACTACTTTGTGATGTTTATTTTGTTTGAAGTCCAAAGCGGCTTTTCAATTGATATTAGAGCAATGTACACTTTGTTTGGATCTACTTTGAGAGTGTGATTCGTGATTCTTAATCCCAGTTATCATGACTCAGTCTCATTCATTGTCTGTTCTTCCTTACTTTGATGGGAGTAACTGTGACGTCCCATTTCTATACAATAAAATTGTCAGCAAAAACCTCCAATTTTCATGCATAACACAATAAAGCTCACTGAAATACCTCAATTGAAAATAAATATAGACACTGTACCTTTACAATATAAGTACACATTAAGTGTATTAAATAAGCACGAGGTCCACAAGCAACACATAAACAAACATAATCACACTATTTATACAATGCATGGTAAGCAAATACATAAAAATATATTCGAATAAAGCAAGTATTTGGCAAGAGATAGACTAAATATATTAGTCTATCATAATAAATAGGCAACAAGTGGCCTCATTGAGAATGACCAAACTGGCGAAAGAATCATGACTCTCTTGCTCAAATCTTACATTATTGTCTACGTAAATGTAAATATGGCGTTACCATATTTACATAGGAAAACAAGTGAGCTCCATTACTTCAATAAGTATAAAAGTTATTGGTTTATTATTGTATCATTAATGACAGTCATGTAATTTGTATATTATTCATGCAATGCATCACTATAAACATGGACTAACCCAAACCTATACCAAGGGAGGCCATGGTTTTAAATTTTCTTTTAAAATATTTTTTTTAAGTTATATATATATATATATATAGGCTTAAAAATTAGGCTTGGCCCCTACTAAAAATAAATTTGATCCCTTATTCATACTTTGGCTCTCCAGATGAAAAATCTTGGTTCCGTCTCTAACTTTAGAGGACTCCAATCTCTCAACTGATAGGGAACTCCAACCCCACGCTTATGGATAATAGAAAACTCTAACCCCATGTTCTTACTTTATTAGCGCACTAGTGACTTTAATCACTAGCCCAATGACTAGAACCACATTATTATTATCTTTCGACATTGGGGACTCTAACCGCCAATCTTGGGACTAGAACCCACTTTATTTTTATCTTTTAGCATTGGCAACCACCAATTTGAGGACTAGAACCCAAAATGCATTAATGTCTTTTATTGTCTATTCTGGAATAAAATAAGACAATATGCATTATCATATTCATGCACATATAATCAAATAAGTTAATAAATAAACTAGCAAGTATTATATTATTAAAACTAGTATCAGTCCTCAGTAAGTAATCCATACTTACTGTTCACATGTATAAAACATATGTAAGATAACACAACAAGCAATAAACTTATTAAAACTAATATCATGTTTTAGTAAGTACTTCCATACTTACTCTTTTAAGAAAATATCCATAACTTATTTTTTGCATATAAATCATCTTCATGCAAATAATATATATATTAGTTCGTTTCCAAATAATTCATTGTTTTAGGACTCTCATAACTTTATATTCATTTTTATCACTCCATTAATATGAGACGGTCACTTATGATGGTCTTAAAGTCAGTCATAAGGACAATAAAAGTAAAAACAACCACTCGTAATAGTCTTATTACCAATATTAATATTTAAACCGCGAAATTTGTTCGTTTAAACATGAATCTTTAGGTATTAAGATATACCACAATGACTAAATGTAAATACGATTATTCACAATAATCTAAGTACTAAGATTAGTGCTTATATGCCAAAAGAAGTCTAAATATAAATCCTAGTAAAGATATACTACAAAGACAATAAATGTAAAGAACGATCACTTATAATAGTCTTACTATCAAGATCAATTTTTAAACGCTAAAGCAAGCCGAAGTTGTAGTAACATAACGTTTAAACATAAACCTTAGGTTTTAAGATATATCATAAGGACCAAAATGTAAAAATGATCAGTCATAAGAGTCTTAAAGACAATCATAAGGACAATAAAAGTAAAGATGATAATGTAAAGGCAATTTATTTCACTTTTTTGATTTACTTCTTTTATCGCTTAGACTTATTGGGTCTTTAAACAACTTATTAAAGTAAAGAATAAATCAACATAGCAAAGAGAGAATGTCAAGTGAATCATTGAATATTTTCTTGAAAGTTCACATTCAAACCATATCTTTAGAGTTTTTGGACTCGATATGGTAGAAGTGATTCAAATTGCTTTCTCAAGAATACCCAAGAGACAACACCATGCATAGAACACTTACCAAGATGGCTTTGAAAGAAAACTTCAAACTTTCCTTAAGGTGGGGTGTGGTAGCTAGAGAAAAGCCAAGGAAAGCTATGAAAGGAAAGGAAAGAAAGGCAAGCAACCAACTTATTTCAAGGTATGAAGTAAAGAGGCCTTGTATGCTATTTATAGAAATAGAACAAAGCCAAAGAAGGCATGGGGTGGCCAGCCATTGGGCATAGAATGGATTAAAAAAAATTGTTTGATAAGTTAAACAAAAAAGTCTCATACTTTATGCTAAAGTCGAGTCCACCCTTATGACTTGAAGACTATTAATGAACTAAATTCTAAAAGCCTAAGGACTAAAGTGGTCGGCCCTAGCATAGTATTTTTAGACAATTTTCAAATTTTGTCGACAGTTGGAAGATTTAGGACTTCGCTTTTTAGGCAAGAAGTAAAAAGTCTCCTATTTGAATTATGACTTCACCGAACTCAAGTGACAACTATTTATTTACTAAATTGAGTCCATATATGTCCAATACATATTTGCCAACACTAATGTAGAAATAAAGTGTTAGTAAAAAAGGGTCATTTTGGCGAATGAATAATCACTTACTTCCTAGAAAATTCAAAGAATTGACTCTTTTTGAAACTCTATGAAAAGGTAGAGAGTTCTGATATAAGAATTATGGGCTTCAGTGTGACTCAATCTGAGTTTGTTTGACTCAGTTTTCATCCAACAAAGTTTTGGGTCAAAAGTTAAAATACCTTAAAAACTTGATTGAGAAGTTTCTTAAGTTCTAACTTCTAAAACAATCATAAAAGTTTAATGATAATGTTTTTTTTTTTTTAACATTATCACTAAGTTATATAAATCAATCTAAGAGACTAAAATTTATCGGGTAGGGGTGAAAAATGCGGGCGATTAATAACTGCTAACCGGCTAACCGATTTTGCAAGCAGTTGGAAAAAACTACTAACCACCTAGGGAGGGGCAGTCAGGGGTAGGCAAAGACAGTTACCAACTGCTAACCGCCTACCCCAGGATTTTAACAAATTTATTCTTTCCCATATCGGTTTCACTTTTGATCACATGTGGTACCTCGCTTATGAGCATATACAGGAATAGTACATCCGTCCAACTATCGTCAAGAAAACTAACAGATTTCTACGTTAAACCAATCAAAACTTGCCACGTGTCCTATACCTCATTAAAAAAAAAAATCAAAGAAAATAAAATTAAAAAAAACTATTATGAAAGCCACTCTAGAGCCGATCTGAGGGTGGCCGAACCGCCTCTATAACCACCCCTATAGCTCATGGGAGCGGTTCGGCCACCCCGAATCGCAAAATGGGGGTGGCTAAAACCGCCCCCAAAGGGCTTGGGGGTGGTGCGGCCACCCCCATTTGGTTTGGGGGTGATTTCGGGCACCCTCTATTGCCGATTTGGGGGTGGCTAAACCACTCCCAGAGCTAATGGGGGGTAGTTTAGCCACCCTAAGTGGCAAAAAAAAAAAAAGTTTGAGTGTGGCCCATTGGGGGTGGCCGAACCACCCCTGTAGGCCATGGGGGTGGTTCGGCCACCCCCAGACTGGCCGTAGAGGGTGAGCGAAACCATCATTGTGGCTCTTGCGGGTGGTTCGGTCACCCTTAAAAGGTCAAAAAGAAAAATAAAAAGTTGGAGTTTGGCTCATTGGGCAGGGTTTGGCCACCCCCAGACCGGTCGTAAGGGGGTTGTGGAAACTACTCCTGGCCGGCCACCCCCAAGGTCCTTAGCCACCCCCAGATCAGCCCTAAAGGTGGCTCGAGCCACCCCTTCAATTTTTTTAATATTTTTTTTAATTTTTCCTCGATTTTAAAATTTAAGTTTTCTAAATTTTAAAATTCTATTATTTTTTTTAATGAGGTAGAGGACACGTGGCAAGTTTTAATTAGTTTGACGTAGAAATCTGTTAGTTTTCTTGACGGTAGATGGACGGATGTACTATTCTCGTATATGCCCATAAGCGAGGTACCGCATGTGATCGAAAGTGAAACCAATGTGGAAAAAATAAAGTTTTTAAAACCCATGGGGCAAAAATGTTTTAACCCTATTATATGTATGTATGTATGTGTGTATATATGTATGTGTGTGCGCGCGCGTACGCTCGTGTGTGTGAGTGTCCACACATACACACAAAACGATGTCGTTTCATATGGGGTTTTAAAGACACCATACATCCTGCAACAAAAAAGAAGAAGAAGAAGAAGCCCAAAAGGCCCAAATTTAAAGCAGTTATCTCTTTAAATAACCGCTAATCGGAGGTTATTTTATAATCGCTAATCGCCTATGGCAGAAAGGTTGCGCTTATAAAAAAATATAATAACTACATAAAGCGATTACGGTTACGGTTAAAGGCAATAACCGTTAACCATTAACCGTAACTGCATTTTCACACCTATGGACTCTAGGTGTTACAGTAACTATGCGTATTGGAAAGATCGAATGAGAGCTTTTCTTAAGTCCTTGGACGAGCTTGTTTGGGCAATCACCGAGATTGGGTGGGAACATCCCAACAAGGCCTTGGCTAATTGGTCCAAAGAGAACATAAATGAGTGTAACTTCAATAGTAAGGGGTTGAATGCCATTTTTATGGTTGTTTCTCTTGAAGAGTTTAGAAGAATTTCTAAATAGATAGTGCCAAAGAGGCATGGGATATCCTAAAGGTAACCCATGAAGGCGCTAAGGGAGTGAAAGCCCCCAAACTTCAAATGTTGAAATTGAAATTTGAAGAAATTCGAATGAAGGAGAATGATAGACGCTTGATGAGTTCTATGCTCATTAAACGATATTATGAATTCGAGTTTGAATCTACGTGAGAAAATTGCTGAGAACAAGGTTGTCAAAAAAATCTTAAGGTCTCTACTTGAGAGGTTCATTCAAATTTTTTAATATAAGCATTCCGTTAATTTTTTTTTTTCCTGTCTTCTTTAACATAAATTATTGAAAAGACCTAAATGCCCATATATATATATATATATATATATATATATATATTTTAAAAAAAAGAGATAAGAATAGAAAAAAGAAAAAAGAAAAAAAAAAAAAGGCCACCCCCATGAGCCAAAGAGCCACCCCCATTTGGTCAAGGGGGTGGCTACTACCACCCATTTTTATTTTTATTTTCAAATGAGAACATTTTGGGACTTAACACGTGTATATGAGAAAATTTTGAAATTTTTGTACAAAAGAATGCACGTGCGGCGCACGTGAACCATTTTCTGTCAAAGCAGACGGAAATGACTAACGGAGTGCTTATATTGAAAATTTTGAAAACTTTGTTGGGGTACATTGCAACTTTTTAAACATCAGAGACAAAAGTGAAAAAGTTGTCAAACTTTGGGGTGTAAAATGTATTTTTCCCAAAAAAAATTCAAAGATTCAGGCATGCATATTTTTGGGAATTCTATTAAATCTTGATCAACGCCTAAATCCTTGAATTTTTTTTTTCTTAAAAAAATGGAGAGCCATATTGGGAATTTCGACACCCTTCCGCTAGGATTTAACGAAAAATCCTGATGAATAGGATAAATTGAAAAAAATTGAAAGATGGATACACTAAATTGAGAGTGTTTGAAGTTTATGGGAGTGATTGGAAAAGCAGCGACAATTCGGGAGTGTTAAGTGAAGTTTCCCCTAAACTTATTATTGAGAATACTTCAGAATGTTCAGTTCTTAGTAATGGTGTATTTTGCAAGAGCTATAGACTTCTCTGTTTTTAGGCTTTGAATACTAAGAGAAATGAGAGAATTAGTCCATGTGAGACTAGGGGTGGACGGCTAGGGCTAGGAAAACCCTAGCCTCCACTCCTTTTGAATGTGCGCATGGGGCTAAGGATTTAATCCTTGGCCCATGCGTCTCTTGCAGTGGTCCCGGGCTTGGGTTTTATCTCAAGCCCAATCACCCATGCATGCACCTCATGCATTGTTTCTCTCTAACCCATGCGTTAATAAATAAAAACATGCATCCCAATAAATAAAAAGCCTAGCCTGGTTAACTTACATTAGCTTGGTGTGGAACCTAAAGGGAAAAATAAAAACTAGCTTCAAATAGGCTTGACTATCACAAGTCCCTATTTAATTACAGTTGATTCCACTAAACAATTGTAATTACACTCTAATTTATATTTTTTATTAAATCAATTACTCTTTTAAACTTTTTTAATATTGACTTTTGATTCTTCCATGAAATCTACCATAGCTGAATTAAAACTAATGACACCATCACTTTAATTCTCTACATCTTTATCATTGAGTCATTGATTTTATGTATTATTTTCATACTTGTGAAAACCATTTCACCATCAGTATTTTGGTATTCCTTACCAAAATGTCTTAGCCAGTGATTGAGAATAATTCAATCTATAAAGTCTATCTAAAGAGGAAATTTCTTATCCTACAAATAAATGATTTGATTTATTCTTGAGAAAAACTTTTTCACGATGCTACTTGTGATCACTGAATGCACCAAGAATTTTGACCGCAGTCAAGGCCTTACTTGTAAATGCATCAAAGTGACATCCACTTGACATATGAGTTCATATTTCTCTCAGGATTAAGAATCAACATCATAAGAAGTCTTGGGAGTTACAGTCATTCCTATTGGCAATATTCTTTTTTTTTTCTTTTTTTTTGAAAAATAACTCTTATGGTCTGTTCAATGCATTACACCTACATATCAACCCAAAGTTTCCAACTTCACTCAATCAAGATAAATCATTATGATTGATGTGTACCAATTTTCGCAAATGGAATGCCCAATTCCATTACCGATTGTAAACAAGAAAGATTTACGATTACAATGTTTATGGCCTAAGACCTTGTGTGATAACCTCATTACTCACACCATAGACTTTATTCAATGTAATCTAATGACCATTTACATGCACAATATAAATAACATAATAAGCATGTAAAAGGATCATATGCCATATGCTCAATTAAATAGATCAATGAATAATAACTTTATTTATTACAAAATAGAATATCATTTATAATATATTGAGATTTAGGGCATAATCCCCAACAAACTTCCATTTGCCCTCAATTCCAATTAGGCATAAATTTGACTCACATTCCTTCTAAGTGAGATTCGAAAATCTTTTGTGGCAAGGTCTTAGTAAAAGGATCAACCAAATTCTTAGCTGATAGAATTTTTGTTACAACTACAACTCTTTGAGATATTATCTCTCTAATGAGATGATATTTGCGCTCGATGTGTTTCCCTCTCTTATGGTTCTTTAAATTGTGCAACTTCTCCACTGTTGTCACAAAACAACGTAATAAGAGACTGTTCTATCCTCATAATAACAAGATCCACTATGAACTTTTTGAGCCATATTGTGACGACCCAATTTTTTTTATTTTTTTATTTTTAAAACGTAAATTGAGTTATCACAGTGGCACAACTACCTGTCGCTCAGCCAATATACAGTACACATTCTATAACATGTACCTGATAATTAGAGTTCTATCTACGCAGCGGATAACACATAATAACATTATCGACATAGTGGAAGGTACATCTATAAACAACGGTTAATTACAACAAAAGAGCCATTAATATTTCTATCTATTTAAGACAATTACATAGCTATTAAGTACATATCAAAGGACTAGCTCATAAATAAAATTGTCACAAGCGACACGAGCCATAAACGAAGTCTACCAAGAGGCGGACAACCCATGGTCCAACCTTTATAACTGTCGTCAGGCTTCAATCATAACATCCCAAGTACTATGCTACGACGTCATTCATTAGATCCACTAAACCTGCAATCAAAGCATTAGAGTCTGTACAGTTGCGGGTTTAACCACATCCATACAAGTGAAAGTATGAGTTCACCACCTCAGTAGTATAAGACTCACTAAGTATACAATATACACAAACATATTTGCATGCAGGGTTCAACAACGTTATTCACAAATCATTTAATTCACACAACAACATACTATCAAGTACAAGTCACACTGTTCATCATACATTTTTTTATTACAGTTTCCACTAATAATATTCCACGCATACCATAAACATTATTCCACACATCTCACCAGTGCTAGCACTTCAATGCTAGGCTTACCGTCAATACTGCCCGTAAAGCTACGACCCGCAGGGCATACATCTCATGTGTACTAGCACTTCAATGCTAGGCTTACCACACATCTCACAAGTGCTAGCATTTCAATGCTAGGCTTACCATCAACACCACCCGTAAAGCTACGATCCGTAGGGCACACATCTCACGTGAACTAGCACTTCAATGCTAGGCTTACCACATACCTCACTAGTGCTAGCACTTCAATGCTAGGCTTACCATCAACACCGCCCGTAAAGCTACAATCCGTAGGGCACACATCTCACGTGAACTAGCACTTCAATGCTAGACTTACCACATATCTCACTAGTGCTAGCACTTCAATGCTAGGCTTACCACACATCTCAGCCAAGAGCTGCTACCCTCTGGCCTACCACTCATCTCAGTCAAGAGCTGCTACACTATGGCCTACCACTGTGCCAGATACTACAACACTGGACTTACCATCTATCAACTACCGAGTTCTCATAATACCAAAGCATCCACACTATATACATATCATCACATGTGTATTCCCAAACATTTTTCTTTCAACACATACCACATTCATTTTTATCAACAATTCTATAACCATCAATACATTCCAATTTCAACGACATCCATTTATAATCACAATTCTCAATCCAAATATATCATAACTCATTCACATATATTTTTACCAACACTTCCATAACTATAAATACATTACAATTTCAACATCCATTTATCCATACAATTACAAACCAATATATCCCATCTCAATCATAAACAATTTTCTCAATAAATTCCATAATCATAAACAATCAAGATTCTTCAACATCCATTTATCCACACAATTACAAACCAATATATCCCAACTCAATCATAAACAATTTCCTCAACAAATTCCATAATCATAAATACAACCAATCATTATCAATATCAACTTATCATTACAATTCCCAATCCAATAACTCACAATTTAATTACATGCATCTTCACCAACAAATTCTATAATCATAAATGCAACCAAATGCAACAATACGTAAATCTAAGTTCCTAGGATTCCTCAGTGAGTAGAATACTCACCTGGCTGCATTGGACTCTTGACTCGAATATCCCCCACGTTCTAGTTACCTTGAACTCGCCGTTGGGACACGATTAAAGTCTCCACCTTACGTGTCTGCAAACATATATGATCTTAGACTAAGCTATTGAACTATATTATCTATGACACATATACTACCTGCGTGCTCGCACGTCACATTACTCGCTTCTAAAACTAGCTAGATACTTTGAGCTATTATTAGGTTAATCGTTAGTTATTGGTTTGTATCATATCCTGTTTATTAATATAAGGATGTATTTATTATTTTCATTAGCTTATACATTATTGTTGTATCTCATTATTATTGTTATCTCTTTAGATTAGCTCGTTACTTATTTGCTAGGTTAACAACGCGTACTTGACTCATGTACATATACATGTATGTATGTATATATATATATATACACTGCTTAGCAAGCTTAAACCTAATTCAATGATACACTTAAATACTTTACCCTTACTAGTTTCTAACCATTCGAGTAGTTTAGGTTATAGAACCTAATTGGATTAAACTATAAATCCCTTGACATCTTTATTTTCAACTCTCCTATTCAACTTTTTATTCTTTTATGATATAAATACTTAAGTGATTAGACTATAGGACTTTAATCCTTATTCAACATATTACTTTATTAACTCTTATTGTAATTTTGTGAATCTATTTATTTCACTTAGTGCACTTCACTTTCATTTATTCCTTTCACTTCACTATTTGTCTCATTTTCTTCTTTTAGACTCTTCTTATAATTGAACCCAATGAGAAATAGCCACCATAGTATACCCATCAAAGCCCCAACTCATAGCCATAAACTCATGATTCCCTTTATACATGTTTAAAAGTTGAGCTCATAAAGTTTTAAGGTTCCATTCAACATTTTATTATCTACAATTACTAACCCATAAAATTATAGGGTTTACTTTATTACCCATTAATTAACTAAATCTATACATAAAAATATTCTTAGGTTTACAATTAAAATTTTCAATTTATACAAATTACTAACTTTAGGACCTAACCCCATAAATACTTTTTTTTTTTTGAAACTCATAGATAACATAGGATTAATTAACACCCTAAATGTAATTAATCGACTAATTAATAATCTAGGGTTTAAATACCTAAATGCCCCAAATTTAACTCAACTCATCAAATTTAGGGTTTATGCCTACGCTTCAACAATTAACAAAATTAGAGTTTTAAATCCTTTAATCCAACAACTTAACCCATGGCTTAAATAGTGTATAGGAATTCACTATACACAAAAGCCTCAAGCTAATTTTAACAATTTATTCTAACACCCAAAATTGACCTAACTTAGACAAAAATTAGGGATTACGAAATTACCACAAAATAATCAATAGATTGGAGGTTCTAACACCAAAAAATCGTTACCCAAAGCTCAAAAACGATGAAGAACTTGATTTGAAGCAAAGCCCAAGCCAAACCTATGATTTACTTATGCAAGAGTGTAAGAGAGAGGGCTGAAAATTCCGAAAATTACAGCCCTAGTGCTCACTAATATGTATTGTCATGGTTAATTTAAAGTGTGCAATTTCATTCTCAAATCCCAACCCATGTGAAAGAGAATGAGAGTGAATAGAGTTTGAGATCATTACCTAAGATTTCAGCCCATCAAACCCTTGTTCTTTGCCTTCTCCACGAAATCCAGCCCATACCCATGCCAAGCCAAGCTTCCACCGTGAAGATGAGAAGAGATGAGAGAGCAAGGGAGGAGAAAAGAAGAAAATGGAAGTGTGGGTTGCTATTTTGGTGGAGGAGAGGTGTGTGGGGAGAGGAGAGGAAAAATCTGAATGTGGAGGGAGTGTGTCGTGAGTCACACATGAGGGATAAGGTGTTTTTAAGTGTAAAATTTCGAAAATGCCCTTCCACTTAAGTGATTTTTGAGGGCTTTAGTAGAAATTCCTGGTTTGGGCCTAAAAGACATCATCCTTCTTCTCTTTTCTTGGGCTATCATTTACAAGCCCATAGGATAAAAATAAACACCTTGTTTATTTTTCCATGCTAACTAGACTTATTTTTACTTAATCCTAGAAACTCATTAATAATATTTTATTATTTCAACTTCCATTATTTTATCTTAAACTCTTTTTATTTACATAGTATCAATATTATCACCTAGAATATAATTATTAGTCTCATCTACTTAATAAATATAATTTATTAAATGCTAAACTCCTTATTTATTTTCTTGGTCTTTACACATATTGCTTATCTTTGCTACCTCAGAAGCCACATCATATTCAACTTATATAGTGGAGTCATCAATACAAGGCTGCTTAATACTTCTCCAACTAATGACTCCTCTACCTAGGTAAAGACATACCATCAGGTAGACTTTCGGGAATCACGATATGACTGAAAGTTATAATCTATGTAACTAGTTGTTGTTAAATCCTCACACTGGTAGATAAGTATATAATCCCTCATTCTTTGAAGATACTTGAGTATATGCTTCATTGCTATTTAATATGGTGGTCCAGGGTTTGGCTGATATTTTTTAACCATGCCAACTGCAAAAAAAATAAAAATAAAAAAAATAAAAAATGTATGGTCTAGTACAAAGCATAGCATATATAAGGCTTCTTATTGTCGAAGAATAAGAAACAACCCTCCTTTGCTCTTCCTCTTGAAATGTTTTAGGACACTGCTTCTTGGTAAGATGAACTCCATGTCTAAAGGGAAGTAACAATTTCTTGGAGTTTAACATGCTAAAATTTGCTAAGATCTTATCTATGTATGCAGTTTGTGATAAGTCTATCATCCTATTTATGTGATCTTGCGAGAGCTTGATCCCTAGGATATAGCTTATTTCTCTAAAATCTTTCATATCAAACTGATTAGACAACCATATCCTTCCTGTTGATAATGTCCCTACATTATTTCCAATGTGTAGGACATCATCAACATATAGCACCAAGAATGTTACTACCTTATTTTGATACTTCTTGTACACAGATGGCTCATCGAGGTTCTGTTCAAAACCGAAAAATTTGATTCTCATCAAACCGGATGTTCCATGATCGGGTTGCTTACTTAAGTCCATAAATGGAGACCTTTGCAATTTACATATCATATTCTCTTGGTTTTGAGCTATAAACCCGTTTGATTGCATCATATAGATGTCATCATCAAGTTGCCCATTTAGAAAAGGTTGTCGTGACGTTTATTTGCCAAATCTCATAGTCAAAATGAGTGGCAATGACCAAGAGTATTCGGATGGACTTAAGCATGGCTATCAACGAAAAGGTTTCCTCATAATTGATCACTTATTTCTGAGTAAAACATTTTGCCACCAACCTTGCCTTTAAGGTTTCAATCTTCCCATTTACCACTTTCTTTCTATTGTAAACCCATTTACAACCAATAGATTTAATATCATTAGGTACCTTTACAAGAGTACAAACATTGTTGGAATACAAAGATTCCAACTCATTTTCCATAGCTTTGACCCAATAGTATGCATCCACATCATTAACCGCTCCATCGTAGGTACTTGGATTCATTCAAGTTCATCGGGTATAGCCTCATGAACTTCTCCTAAGAACATGAATCTGTTAGGTGTTCTAACGATCCTCTTGCAGCGACATTGTATGATAGTACTCGGTGTCTCACTAGTAGTAAGCTGTAGTGTATTTGATACAACCACCTCATTTTCAGGAATTTTTTTAATATGTAGCATTTCTTGCATCCAGTATCTCTTATAGAATCACTTTACTCTTTGGTTTGAAATTGTTTACATGATCCTCCTTAAAAAACCTAATTTTGGCATATATCATGTCTAAGTATCGTTAAAAATATTTCAAATGTCCACCTAATCATGCTTACATGGCATGATTCAGACCATTCATCTCAACGAACAGTTTGAATTTAAAGAATTGTAAAATAGGTTTTAAATCTTCACCTAACCCCACTTAAATCTCATGTTTTATATAGTTTGTTAAAACAAATGGTCTGAATTGCCTATTATTGCTAGAAATGCTTTTTAGGAGTAGAACTGCTCTTGATTTTGAAGATAGAAGTCCTCCAAAATTTATAGTTTTTTTTTTTTAATATTTTCTTAAATTATTATTATTATATTTTTAAAATTTACCTTCAAAAATTAATTTTTTACCATTAAAAATCTTCATTTTTTTTTAGTTTGGTCCTCCCATATCTCAAATTCTAATTCCGCCGGTGGTATAGGCCCCGTTTGAAAACTCCTTACCCTCCCCTCCCTTTGTGTTTTTTCTTCTGAATGATTGAAAATTAAAATTGATGTGATATAAAGTTTAAATAATTTATATGGAAAAGTGAAAAAAAAAATTGTATTGTGGTGAATTTTTTATTTAAAAAGTAATAAAAAAGTGTTGATGTGATATAAAAAGTGAAAAAAATTAAGAATATTTTGAAGTTGTTTTTTTTTTAGGAGAAGCGAAGGGAAAAGGAAGAGAGAGGAAAATGGTTATCAAATGGGGCCATAAATTGGGTTGGAATTCTGGCCGCCAGTAGCCGGACCTTTGTTCTGGTACGTGGACCTTCACGTATCATGACGTCATAGGTTAAAAATTGGGCGACCAAATATAAAACACAAGTCAAGGTGGCCAGTGGCCACTTTCCACCAACGAGGAGCGCCATACGAAACGAGAGGTCCTTTAGTTGTTTACGACTCTCCGTCTTTCTGTCACTCTGTATCACGCATTCGCAGACTCAGCTTGACGGCTAGTATTTCACAGCCATGGCCGTCGTCGGCGTGCTCGCTCTACAGGGATCTTTCAACGAACACATCGCAGGCACTCTCTCTCTCTCTCTCTCTCTCTCTCTCTCTCTCTCTCTCATGCTCGTGTGTGTGCTGATGAACTGAATCTCTTTCTTTATTTATTGTGGCAGCACTGAGAAGGTTGGGGGTCAAAGGCGTGGAGATAAGGAAGCCTGAGCAGCTTGACAACGTAGCTTCCCTTATCATCCCCGGAGGAGAGAGCACTACCATGGCTAAGCTCGCCGAGTACCACAACCTGGTCCTCTCTCGCCTTTTCTCTATACGTTCTTTCTTTTGGAGCAAAACAGAAAAGACAATTGGCTAACAAACAATCTACACCTTTTGCTGATTTTATCAAAGCTTTTATACTTTCTTACATCATTGCGTAATATGAAAATTGCCTTGATATAGTTTGGTTTACTTATTTCATGTAATCATTAATTGGTTCCGCGCTGAAAATGACAGTTAATGTTGATTGGGGAAAAAAAAGAAGTCGTTGTTATATACCTTGTGATTTCATTGAATGAGTTTGCCTTCTTTTGTTAGAAATATTATATTTTTTTGTTAGAAATATTCAATAACACAGTCAACTCATTTTTACCAAGAACAAAAAATTTAGTATTTTTGTTTCAAATTCTTTTAGTATGAAATAGATGATGGCTTAAATTGTAAAAAGTTTTCTATTGGTCCAATTGTGTCGAGGTTTTCTTTTGTCAGATCCCATGTAATTTAAAATGCAGGGCTTTGGAGTAATATATTTAAATTTTCAGTTCTTATATGTACTTCAGAACAAAATGTAGCTAAATAATTATTTTTTAATTTACATGTAGTTTCCTGCTTTGCGTGAGTTTGTTAAAATGGGGAAGCCTGTTTGGGGGACCTGTGCAGGGCTTATCTTCTTGGCAAACAACGCTACAGGTGGGTTTTGCATCCTTTGTCCCCTTAAAATTGAATTAGGGTTAATTTTATGCATTTAACCTTGATTTTTTTTTTCCCTTAAAGAAATAAGAGCACCCAAAAATTGTTTATAATTTGAATGCATGTCATGTATTTTCAGGGCAAAAACTAGGTGGTCAGGAACTGATTGGGGGCCTAGATTGTACTGTACATAGGAATTTCTTTGGTTGTCAGGTAAGTCTCTGCACTCTGCACTCTCAAGTCAATTATGTTTTTCCAGGATATTTTTACAATGAGAAGTAAATAAATTGAATTTGTAAAAGTAAGGTGTGGGAATCTGATATGATGAGACATTAAACAAGTTTGGGTGCGGGATATTTTTACAATGAGAAGTAAATAAATTGAATTTGTAAGAGTAAGGTGTGGGAATCTGATATGACAAGACATTAAACAAGTTTGGGTGTTTGGATATGAGGAGACATACTTAGTATGTTTGAGAGTCTTGTGGAATTTGAATTGTTTTGTTATTTATAGCGTCTCATGTTAAAAATCTGTTGTTATGGGGCCTTAAAAAAACTTTAAATTGGGATTCATAACCAAAAATGATTGTGGCATCAGGTTTTAGGATGTCATGAAACTTTTCATTTGTAATTCTAAATATTTTTGGGGATATCTTTTTTTATTTTTTTATTTTTTTTATTGGTAAGTTACACATGCGTCCGATGGGATATGAACCCATGACCTCACCTTTCACCTTGCTACAAAGGGAGAAAGTACTGTTTGAGTTAAAGCTCATTGGAAAATATTTTTGGGGATATCTTTGATGGTGATTTACATTCAATATTGTTGTGTAATTTATGTGATATTTATTTCTGTGAATTGGAATGCAGTTGCAAGTAGAGGTGGTATCACATTATTGCGTAGGAATCAGTATAGTAGTTGATCGGTTGTGATATTTGTAGTTTGTATGAATCTATGGCGCAATTTGAATTGTAGAGAATTGAATTTTGTTCTAAAATTGGTTGATTTTATATCTGCATTTTTTTTTTCAGAATTCGCCTCAAACCAAAATATACTGTTAACAGAAAATCTTAACTGAACCTAAGGCTATGAATATTAGGTTATCTTGTAGTGTTTTGAAAGGTTGGGCATTGAAAATTATGATTGTCTGCAATGTAGCAGTTCATAATTTCTCTTATCCAAGATTCATTTCTCACACTTTTCTCTCTGTGAAATGGCTTCTTCATCTTCGTCTTCTTTAGTGGACGAGACCCAAACCCTGATCCCTGGCCTCCCGAACAAGTAGTCCCCTGTGAAATAGCTTCATCTTTGTCTTCTTTCTGTGAAATGGCTTCTTCATTGCATCGCTGATCCTCTCCTCCGTGTGGTGGGCATAAAGAAGAAAAGAGGAAAAACAATCTGCAAAGTATGAGGGTACTGGGGAACAGAGGAAGAAAAAGAAAGAGGAAAAAAAAAATAAAGAAAGAAAGAAGGAAAAAGTAATCATAAAAAAAGAAAGAAAGAATATTTAAATGGTATAGGGAAAGATAATGGAAGCTATTCTACTTTGGAGGATAAGTATTTCGGTTCTTACTCCTGCTTCTGGGTTAATAAAGCCAGCATGGAAAGAGATTAGCGGTCTTCTTCCACTTGTGAATTGGCATAACTTGTTATGGTTCCAAAGGCTATACCTTGTGAACCTTTTATTTTATGGTTGGCGTTCAAAGGGAAAATAGTAACACAAGACATACAGGGTACCATTGGCTGCAGTGTTTTGAAGCCTAGTGGTTGAGTGTTTGAACCAAGTGGTCTTCTCCTATAATATTACCAAGTCTATGTGGTATCGGCCTATATCAAATTCTGGTGCAAGGAAGCTGCTTTTACCAGAGTGGGTGTCCCCAATTTGAAAAGTACTTTCATTGGCCTTGATTTGCCATGTTTGGTTGGAAAGTGATTAACATAGCATTCTGTCTAGTAAAAGGATGGGAGGGCGTTGAAAGAGTGATGTAGTGCCAATGTGGCAACCATGTCATGTGGATGCTTAATTGGAAAAAAGTTGAAAACTAAAAATTTTCTTTGGTTTGGAGTAGAAGCCTAAGAGTTTTCTTCTAAACTGATTTTTGTTTAGTTTACATTGTATCGTCTCTTAGTAAGTTGTGATTGGGGATGTATTTGGACTACTTATTATGTACATTGATCTTTATGTGTTGGGAATATATTTAGACTACCTAGAAGTTGAAGTAGAATTAATATTAGAGCTAGTATACATATCCTATGTGAAGGAGGAGATAACAAAAATTGAAAATCATTATTTTCTTTTGATATAATACAAATTTGGTTGAGCATTGCTCTCTTTTCACTCTCCTTCTCTTGTTGTGGATTATTGTTCTATATTGTTCCCTTTCTCCCTCCTAAATCCAACCCTCATCATTTGGTATCAGAGCTTGCAATTACTCACACTCTTGGGCCATCTTCATTTACTTTCTCTCATGGTGGCATGAGTAAGTGGAGGAAGACGTGGTAACCGGATGGGAGGCTTGAGAGATAAAGAGATGATGAACTTCAAGCACTTCAAAGACAAGATGAGCAATTTACCTTGCGACTTGAACTCCAAGAAGCTTGTGGTGAGCATGGTGAAGCAGGTCAGTAGTCTTTTAGTGACGAATTCGATGCGAATCTCTTTGCCAATCTTGGAGAATGGAGATTTTATCGAGATTCCAATACTTTGAAGATAGACTTATTGGAGTTCTATGGTCGCCTTCAAACCGAAGAATTTCTTGAGTGGCTTAGTGCCATTGAGAAATTCTTTGATTATAGGGAGACATTGGAGAATAAACGTGTGAAGCTAGTAGCAACAAGGCTTTGTGTCTATGCTTCGGCATGGTGGGATAAAGTCCAAGAGATAAGACTTCGCAAAGGAAAGCCTAAGATTTCTTCTTGGTAGCAAATGAAGTCTAGGCTTAAAGAGAAATTCCTTTTGGTGGACTCTGCTCAAATGGCCTTTTCTCAAACAACAACCTTCGCCAAGGTTCTAAAAGTGTGATGGACTACACTGAAAATTTTATAAGCTCATGGCTCACAATGGATTCAAGAGACCAAAGAGCAACTCATTGCGAGGTACGTTGGTGAGTTTAAAATGGCATATCGTGATGAAATTGAAATGCACCTGTTATTGAGGATAAAAAGGAAAACACTCTCAAATCTTCACAAGAACAGGGTAGTACTTTTCTCATTTTGGCACACGTTCATGAAGAAATAAGAAGGAAGCTTGAAGAAAAAGTACAAAAAAGAATGAGAAGACTGCTAATGTTTATCGTCGTGCCAAAGTTATCAAAGAAGGTGATTTTGTGTGGGTTTTCTTGAAGAAAGAGAGAAGGAACGATTCTTACAACAAATTCAAAAAGAAGAAGATTGGTCCACGTCAAGTTCTTAAGAAAATAAATGATAATGCTTATGAGATTGAGCTCCCTCCAAATATCAAAACTCATCTCACTTCCAATAGTCAAGATTTATCAGCATACCATGGGGAGTTGGATGGCAGTTCATGGACAAGTTCTTTCTCACTCGTGGAGGATGATGTAGTGCCTAATGTGGCAGCCATGTCCTGCGGGTGCTTAGTTGGAAAAAATTGAAGACTAAAAGTTTTATTGGGTTTGGAGTTGAAGCCTAGGAGTTTTCTTCTAAATTCATGTTTGTTTAGCATGCATTGTATTGTCTTTTAGTAAGTTGTGATTGTGGATGTATTTGGACTACTTAATATCTATATTGAACTTTATGTATTGGAAGTATATTTAGACTACCTAGAAGTTGAAGCAGATTAATGTTTTTTTATAAGTAATAACAAATTTATTGAAAAGCGCAAAGACGCAACCCAAGTACACATGAAGTATTCAAGAGGGACATCTAGCTAGTAGCAGAAAGTAGATCTAAAAAACATGAAAATTCATAATATTAGAGCCAAAAGTTGCAGCCCAATGAAAAAGGGGATTAAATAATAAATAAAGCCTTCAATTCCACAAAATCCTCTCACCGTCCTCAAAAGTTCAGATAATTTTTTTCCTTCCAAAGACACCACATAAGGCAGGACGCCGATCATTTCTTTCCCTCCAAAGACACTACATAAGGCAGGACAAAATCATCTTTCAAACTGCATCAAGCTGAAACCTACCACCATTCGCTTTCCAGCAAGCAAAGAGATTTACCACCCGACTAGGCATAACCCAAGCCAACCCTACGCTGCTGAAGACAGTATTCCAAAGAGCATTGGCGAATTCACAATGGAGTAGAAGATAATCTACTAACTCCCCATTCTTCTTGCACATGCAACATCACAATGACTTGTTTCTTTAGATTGTCCATGGTGAGTGATATGGACAGCAAGTTAGGGCTGATGTGGCACTGCAGCAGCACACCCTAACCCTAGCCGCCGCACTACAGCAGCAACCCTAACCCTAGCCGCCTCTAGCATAATAAGAAGCTTCTAGCCGAATAAGGAGTAGAATACTTCTCCATATTTTCTTTCCCTAAGCGTCTTAGCTAAATAAGGAATATATTTTTCATTCTTAGTTTATTTTCCTGCAATGTGTTATGACGGCTAGACCTAATGGTTAAGTCTTATGACCTAGCCGTCATCTATTTAAGTGTAATCCTACTCAATGAATAAACATGCTGAATATTATGAAAACCTAGACCTTTTTGGTTGTTTTGGAGATCAAGGCTCTCTCGAAGTAGCCCATATCATATTTTCCTTGCTCTTTTACTAGTTGATTGTATCAGTGAGGATCTTCTCTAATGTCCTAGCAAAGAACGCCACTCTCAAGGGAACCTTATTCTGCCAAATACCATTCCATAGGAAATGAGTACTATCATGAGGAATAAGAACATTATATTATGATCTGATGTCAAACAACCCTCTCTTAGAGGTTACCCAACCAAGCTTGTTTTTATTTTTTTATTTTAATAAGTAATAAACCAATTTCATTGAAAACATAAGGTGCCCCTAAGTATACAAGAAGTATACAAAAGGAACCACCCAACAAAGCTTGTCTTCACCACCCCCTCTCACTCTGAAGGAATACAACAAGGTGAAAAACGAGGTAAAGGGATCCACCTCCCAATTGTGAGCCACTATGTGAAAGTTGATGTTCCATGTAGAGACATCACCCATTACAAATCGCTAGAAAAGTGCCCCCCAACCTCTCTTGATATTTTTCCAAAGCCACACTCCATATGGCCCATGGATCTCATTGGAACACCACCCTCCATTTTATCAACACAATTCATAAAACATATCTTAACACAAGTGAAACTATCAAAAGTACTCATAGAACTATCATCATAAAATATTCAGCTCAATTAAAACATTGATATCATGCTTTGAAAACAATTTAAATTCTGTTATTTTTCCTTAGTAAGTAATATACTTACATATTCTTGACAATGCTTGTGAAAGATCCCCAAGCCAAGCCTTTGCAATGCTCATTGCATTTATCACATTGCAAATTACCATTAAACTCTACTCGCAACCATACTTTAACTCTAGACAACAACCCAAAATACTCGAACATTTCAAGTATCATCCTCCCATGACAACCCATAGTAATCTAGGGTTTACTTTACTACCCATTCACCATTTAATCCAACCCATAGAGGAATTCTAGGGTTTACAACTAAAAACCTCCAATTTATTAGACTTAGAAACATTTAGGGTTTAGTTCTTACCTTTGGTCAAACGGAGAAATTGAAGTTTCGCACAATGAAACTCCTACTCATAGCTTTACCCAAACTTAGAACCCCCTAATAAATAATAAACCTAAAGAAATTCCCAAGATTAAGCATCACATTTCAATATGTAGCTTAACTTGAAGAAAATTAGTGATTACGAACTTATCTCAAATCGATCGGTGAAAATGATGTTCTAACACCAAGAATCTCGTTTCCAGGGTTAGATTTGGCTTTAGAAACTTTCTTGAATCAAACCCTAGGAGAGAAATGAGAGAGAGACGTGAGAGAGGGGAGATAAATGTGCTAAATGGCTGAACATTCGTGTTCCAGCCCTTATATAGTTGATTTGGTGGCCTCCCATTTGAACAATTCATTTTGAATTGACGCAGATTGAACTAAATCTGTCACTTGGAACTGACTTAGGACGGGCCCAGTTCAAACTGACTTAGGACGAACTTGGAACAGAGCTCTCTGCGAAGCTCAAAACATTCCCCATTCGAACAAACTTAGAACGGACTTAGAACTATATACTCTGGAACACACCCGTTTGAACTGATTTAGGACGATTTTTTTTTTTGTTAAGTAAGAAGCCAATCTCATTAAAAAAGCATAAGGCGCCCCTTAGTACACTGAGAGTATACAAGGAAAACACCTAGTTAGAAAGAGAAAAACGAGTGAGGAAGTCAGGAAAATAAAAAGACAAAGGGTGGACAAAAGCCGTAGTCCAAAAATACAAGGAATTGTAAAACGAGGAAAGAATCTCTTTCAATGTACTTTCCAAGTTCTCAAAGCTTAGGACGGACTTAGGATTGAGCTCTCGGCCAGACCCAAAATTCTCCTAGTTCGAACTTGGAACTAACCTCTCGGGAAGACTTTCTACCATGCTAAATAGTAACCAGTTCGAACTAACTTGGAACGAACTTAGGACGGACCTCTCGGGAAGACTTTCGCATGGACGGCAGCGCAAGGGAAGATCCTCACCTTGGACAATCTAAGAAAGAAGCGTGTCATCGTGATTGATAGATGTTGCATCTGCAAAATGAACGGGAAATCTGTGGACCATCTTCTTCTCCATTGCGAGGTTGCACGCACTCTATGGAACACCATCTTCAGTCGCTTCAGTCTTTCTTGGGTTATGTCTCCTCGGGTGGTAGGTTCATTCGCTTGCTGGTGGACGGGTGGTCGCTCTCGGAGTGCGGTCGTGTGGAAGATGGTCCCTTGCTTCCTTTTTTTTTTTGTGGTGCTTGTGGAGGGAACGTAATGATAGACAGTTCGAGGACAAAGAAAGAACTATTGAGGAACTCATTTCATTTTTCTTCCATTCTTTGTACTCTTGGTCGGCCACGTTCCTCGTACCTTTAGTGTTTAGTTTTAATGATTTCCTTGTTTTGTTTTCTTCTTCCTCTTAGATGCATTTCTTGTATACTTGATTGCGCTATGCGCTTTTTAATGATATTTCTCTTATAAAAAGAAAAAGAAAAAAAAGGCCCGTTCGAACTGGAAACCTTCGAGTTCAAACTGAAAGCTAAAAACTGGATTTTTTCCTAAATTTTCTTAGTGTTGCTTTTCTCCATTAGTTCTAATTACTTATTTAGTTAGTTTAATTATATTAAACTTTGTCAATTATCTTTTTGGGTATTACACCTACCCTTGATGAAGGCGTTCTAAGGCTTAGAGATAATCTTCTCTGCCACCATTTTCAACCCATTAGCTAGAACTTTGGCAACAATCTTGTACACTCCCTCCCACTAAGCTAATAGGTCGAAATTCCTTAAATGTCTATGGCCCCTGGTTTCTTTTGTATAAGAGAAATGGAGGTGGCATTGAGGCTTTTTCCAAACATACCTAGCATGGGAATCATGGAAGACATTCATAATGTTTCCTTTGAGTACCTCCCAACAAGTGTGGAAGAAACCCATAGAAAAATCATTAAAACCTGGAGCCTTGCCAAATTAAAGGCTTTCACCACCTCAAAAACTTTAGCCTTCTCGAAAGGTCTCTCCAACCAAATGGCCTCCCCCCCTCTTTCCCAATGGACTCAAAGGAGAGTCCGTCCAACATAGGTCACCAACTGTATTGCTTGGAGAACAGATTAACCACAAAATATGTTCTCTAAGCCCTATCTAATCAGAACAAACTGTACCATTAACCACCAGTTGTTGTATGGAGTTATTTCTTCTATTCGAGTTAGCCACTTGATGAAATAACTTTGCGCACTTATCACCTTCTCTTAACCAAAGCGCCCTCGATTTTTACCTCCAACTCACCTCCTCCAAAAGAGTTGTCCTCTCAAAATCATGAATCGCTGCATCCTTCCTTGTAAGCTCCACCTCATATAAACCTCTCTCTTCCTCCAAACCCTCCAGAACCTTTAAATCTCCCATCAACGCCTATTTCTTTCTCCTTATGTTGCCAAACTCCTCATTTCAAGCTCTTAAGTCAGCTTTTAGAGCCTTAAGTTTGCGAGCCAGAACATAACTTGGAGAATCTTGAAAGTGGTAAGAGAACCTATCAACAAAATCCTTTGATTTTAGCCACATGTTCTTGAACTTGAAATATCTTTTGGCTCCATGAAGACCTCTGCAATCAAGACGAATAGGGAAATGATCAGAGCACAGTCTAGGGAACCTCTTTTGAATCAAATTAGGAAAGTGGACCTCCCAATCCGGGGAAATAGGAAATCTATCAATTGAAGACCAGGAAGGAAGGTGTCGATTGCTAGACCATGTAAAAGAACCACTCACTAGAGTTATATCCGTAAGTCTTTGCTCCGAAATGAACTCAAAAAAATTTGACACAGTGAAAGCGCGTGACATTGAAATCCCCCTCGATGCACTAGGGTACGTCCCACCAACTACGCAAACCAGCTAATTCATCCCATAAAAACCTACTATCACCATTAGCGTTTGGTCCATAAACCCCCCACAAAAGCCCAAGTATATTGGTCTTCGTCATTTTTTAAATAAACGACAGTCAAGTACTTACCCACATACTCTTCAATTCTCTCCACCACCCTTCTATCCCACATGAGCAAAATACCACCGGAGCCCCCCGTAGAGTCCAAACAACACCAATCTGCATGACTGCAACCCATAAGCTACGCACAATACTATAGGACATAAGCAAGCTCCATCTTGGTCTCCTGAATTTAAATAACATTGGGCTTCCATTATCTGAGTAAATTCCTAACTCTAAGGCGCTTCTCCCCTTCATTTAACCCTCTTACATTCCAAAATAAAAGTTTGGGCTTCATGGATAAACCAAGATACCTCCCCTTCACTCTGCTATGGCTTGAACTTCCACCCTCGTAATCATAGTTTATCGAGCAATATACTCTTTTCTGCTCTCAGTTACTACGAAAGGCTGCTTTGAAGATAGAAACCCATCCCTCCTGATTATGACTTGCTTTGGTAGTTGTAAACAATGCCAAAATTGCCCTTCAAACCCATTACAAGATAGACCAATAAAATGGCGTATATCCTTCACCTTTTGCTAGTCCTTAACTAGAAGCCAAAGGCTCTGAATATTCAGATTGAGTAAACACGTTAGGGGAGTAACAGTTCAAAGGTTTGCAAACGTCTTCCCTATTACAAATCACCAATTCTGAATCTGCCTTTCCATATTTTTCTTCATAATGAATGTCATGCCCATCTAGTCTACAAGACTCTTTGCCTCCCGAACCACCATCTTTACCCACCCTTACCTCCAGCCCAATGTCTACTTCCTTTTTCGATAGACCTTCTTCATTGACTGGGCCATCCAACAAAACATATTCCTCTTCTGTCACAAAACCACCCACGCCCAAAGGATTGCCCTCGGCATATGTTCAATTTCCATGCAGAGACTTCTTGGCCAAGCCTGAAAACTCAGACCTATCTACAACGGAATCAACATCGTTCGCGATTGGAGACCCAGGTCTAAAAAGTATCTCTACAAGGTTATCCACACAGTCTGAACGTGAAACTAGCTCAAGATGCTGCGATGCAGTGATGGGGTAACCTCCAGCAAAACCTTAGGTGCTCTATCAACAGTGGCATCGATAACACCATCAACCTTCGAACTCCTTTTCCCCTAATCAGTTCACTGCTTGGCATCTGCTACAGGACACGCCTACGGTGCTTTTGGAGCGCTCTCAACCCTGCCTGAGCTCGACCTTACACCCACCGGATTCATGATAAACCCGAGTCCATACCGAGACAGAAGAAGTCCTGGCCTGTGTCTTTACCGTCCACGAGATGGGTTTAAGATTGAGCTGGGTTAGGTGTTATGATTCGTACCTAATGTGTGACCCATCTAAGTTGGATTGGGAATTAACATATCAGACGTAACTTTTGAGCCTGGGCCAGATATAAGCCCCAACTCAACGCACTCCACTGGGTCAGCTACAAAATCTGAACCAGCTTGCCCCTGTGCCACGATAGGGCTAGCAATGAAACCTGAACCAGATTCATCCAGGTCCGCATCCAGCCTTACCATCATCCGATCCATTTCCTCCCTCATACACACCAGCTGGGCATGCAAGTTGCAACAACAATAACGAGGAGCATATCCTCCTTTTGCCACACATACAACATTACAGCCGTCATCGGGAATAATTGGAACGCACCATCTTCGTACCACCCTAACAACTCGTGGATCGTACCCGGGTCCCTGCATCATCGGAGAAGGACGCATGGGGCCTTGCACAACCAATCATTGCCTCCTTGTTCAACTGTTGCTTCGCCTCCTTCCCTGTTTCAAGCATCTTAGACGTCGGAAAACATTCCATATTTTCTAGTGCATGCCCAAAAGAGGCTTCCCCCAAATGCAGAGCTCCATTCCCACCACTGTACGGTAGTTGAGGGTCCGGACTACCCCTTCGACCACAGCTGATCGAAATCCCAAAGGAAGCTGCATCCTTACGCAGCTCCATCACCCAATTGAACCAGCCAAGGCCTCCCGACCCTTTGGTATGACAATTGAACTTGTGCCGCCCACCACTGCCATATCCTCCTCTCACAACCAGATAACGCCCAAACCTGACCTGTTCCTTGTCTGGATAATGAAAGCTTTTGAACCTACTTTATAGGACTTCAAGAACTCCTTTGCGACGTCTACCTTAAGCAGCTCCTCCATGATCGATGACAACCATTTCACAGTCTCTTTGCCCATGGAGATGGAACCCATAAAAACCCTGCTTCGTTCGAAGATATGAAAAAAAGGACACCCACCTCGATCAACCCGTACGATTTTGTTTCTACAAATCACCATCTAGAGACCCATCACAACTCACCAAGAAGAAGATCAACGAGAAAGCCCACACCGCCACCGTTGCTTGGATGCTAACCATATACTGTAATCATTTCAGTCTCATACAACCATATATTGTAATCAATTGAGCCAAAACTACATTTCCCTGCTGCAATTCTTCATTAGGACAATCTCTCTCTCTCTCTCTCTCTGCCCCAAGGATACATAATGTTGGAGCTAGTATATATATCTGTGAATGAAGAGAAAACAACATTGAAAATCATTATTCTTTTTGTTTTTGATTTAATAGAAATTTGGCTGAGCATTGCTCCCTTTTCCCTTTCCTTCTCTTGTAGTGGATTATTGTTCTACACTGTCCCTTTCTCCCTCCTAAAATCCAAACCTCATCGAAGAGCTATCTTGCATATTGTTAGGTATATATTCTTTAGTAATGGCTTTGCTTTGAAGTAACGATTTATGAAGTCTTTCATTGGGTATGAGGTTATGTCCCATAGTTCATGTAATTTTGGATTGACTCTGTAGATTGCTTTCTTCTTGAATAAAACATTCATACTCAGAATGCTGTGTTTGTTATTCTACTCTCCTAGAAATTTCATAGATAAGTAGGATATGTCATGTATGGAGTCACCCATCAGCCCTCGCCCCCCCAAAAGAAGAAAAAAAATTCCTAGAGTTAATGGAACAAAAATTTTGATCTTTGCTTCTACAGAAGTCCTGCTTATTAGGGACTGACTTCTTTGAAACTTTATATAGTGATACGTGAGTCAATTTATTGTCACTATCCACTTCTGGGGTTTCTCAAGTATGATTGTTATCGAAACAAATTCATGTGTTTTCAGATCCAAAGCTTTGAGGCAGAGCTTTCAGTACCAGAGCTTGCGTCTAAGGAAGGTGGTCCTGAGACATTTCGTGGAGTTTTCATCCGAGCTCCTGCAATCCTTGAAGTAGGGCCAGAAGTTCAAGTGCTAGCTGATTATCCTGTCCCCTCAAACAAGGTGTTGTTTTCGAATTCTGCTGTTGAAATGCAAGAGGTTTGTTATATGCTCATTTCCATAAGATTTTTTACTGGCCATACTTTAAAAGAAAAATTCTCTGCTATTCAATATATAAACTAAAGTGTATTTTATTTGTCTTCTCAAAACTTTGTCTGGCCTTGTTGCTGTTTAATTATACTGTAAAAGATAAGCCTGCAACACATGCTTGTTTCCTATTGCTGGAGTTGACAATCTTTTCCCTATTTTGTGACAATTTTTATTATAGCATTCATATCAAACAAGTAGAATAATCACATCATAATGCAAATAGTACAATCAACCAGTTCCAATTAGTGTATCAACTATTCTAATGTTTGTGGATAGAGGAGATAAGATTAGGAGTGATGGCTCGTAGAATGCATTTTATATCATGGAATTATGAAACACAACAATCTCTTAAATTTTGCCTATATGGAACTGGTATAGCATCATGGCACAGATAGAGAACAGATTATCTTGTGAACTGGCAATGTGATAATGTACTTTTTGCTTTAATACTCACAGATTATTAACACAACTCCAATAACAACTACAACTCAAGACTCCAAATCCACTTATGAGTCTTGTGCGGCACTACATAATCCAAAGACTATTGAGTAGAGTTCTAATCCTATCCGGAGTCTAATCTGAAGATAGAGTTCTAATCTGAGGAGAGAGTTCTAAGATAAATTGTATTCTAGTTATTTGAGAGCTAAAGAAGTCCTAGATCAATTATGTATAGGAGTCCTTGTTTATGTTTATCTCTTGTAATACTCCTATATATATTCAATGAAAGCTCATCTATAGAGCATGGTTTTACAGCCTAATACATTAGTTCCATTACAGATTGATGCTTGATGCTCCTTAAACATGATTGCTTTCGTTCTTAGACTAAGGGACTTTGTTAATCTTCCACTTGTGCCTTTTTTCTCTTCTCACCTATATTAGCTTTCAGCTAATGTAAAAATGGAGCCACCGTCATACGAAAATTAGTTTATTATCAGTTTATAGGTGGAAAAGGGGGGAATTGGGGGGGTTGGGTTTTTTATGACTGCTTTGAGGGCATGTTAATTTGAATATTCACCCCATTTTTTATTGACAGATACTCCTTCCCTTGGCCTCCACTTTTTGAAAACCCATTACTCCACTCCCTTTCAAAGGCCGAATGAGTCACATGTTACGGGTCTACACCCAGTGCAAAGATATCCCAATTAGAATTAGATCTCTTGTTAGATAAGGTAAGAGACGTATAGTCCCCTTTAAGAGAATAATGAATTTGTTATCCCTATTAGGAAAATAAGGAGACTTGCTCATAAAGCAATATCTCTAGTAGAAAAATAAGAGATTTGTCCCTACTAGGAAAATAAAGTGACTTGCTCATAAAGCAGTATCTCTAGTAGGAAAATAAAGGATTTGTCTCCTTTTAGAATTATATTTACTATCTACGTTATTTCTATTCTTACTATGTAATCTTCTATTTAAATGTGAGAAGTGATTAATAAAAATATGAGAAGTTTAATATTCAACTCTAGTTACGGGCTTCCGTAACAAATGATGAAAAATAAACAAGAACGATAAATTTTGGTAGGATAATTTGAGGAATTCTGGGCCTCCTAATTTTAGGGTAGTTCGAGGAACTCTAAACCTCCTAAAACAAATTGCTATAGTTGAATATTAAACTGCTCATATTTTTATTGATCACTTCTCATGTTTAAATAGAAGATTACATAGTAAAAATAGAAATAATGTAAATAGTAAATATAATTCTAAAGGGAGACAAATCCCTTATTTTCCTACTAGAGATACTACTTTATGAATAAGTCTCCTTATTTTCCTAATAGGGACAAATCCTTTATTTTCCTACTAGAGATACTGCTTTATGAGCAAGTCTCCTTATTTTTCTAATAGAGATAATAAATCCATTATTCTCCTAAAAGGGACAATACGTTGATACGTTCATAATTTTAGGGCTTACGTTGCAGCACACGTGGCAGTACTGAATCCCTAAGATAGCAGTGAATAAGGAGTAGAATCTCCCTATATCATTTCCCTAAGTGTTTTAGCTAATAAGGAATGTATTTTCCATTAGTTTATTTCTTTAGTTTATTTTCCTGCATTATGTTATGACGGCTAGACCTAATGGTTATGTCTTATAACCTAGCCATCTTCTATATAAGTGTAACCCTAATCAATAAAATAACATGCTGAATATTATGAAAACTTAGAACCTTTGTTGGTATCTTGGAGGTCACGGCTCTCTCGAAGTAGCCATTGGAGATCACGGCTCTCTCAAAGTAGCCTATATCCCTTTTCTTTATTCCTTTTTTTTATTTGATTGCATCAAGTGGTATCAGAGCAAATGTCGATTGTTTTCTACAATAATCTCCGATCCACACCATCACTATGTCTTCCCGATTTTTCGGAATGAAGAAGAACAAGCAAGGTAGGAAAAGCTGCGGTCAGAATTCTTCGTGTGGAAAGAGGAATCGAGCAAATGGATGGAGGAGATCAGGAAAAGAATCGAAAGCTTTTCTCCACCACGCATCTCTCCGACAAGCCAATCTTTGCCCATAGCGGAAGAGTTCAACGCAGGTTCTGTTGGTACAAATTTTATGCCCCATATAATCGATGTCAAGGCTGGCAAGGACGTCACGATGCAGCCTGATTTTTTTGGGGGTATTTCAAGCCCTGATGGTCGTGTTGTCGGGGGAGGAGTTGCTGGAATTCTTGTAGCAGCTAGTCCAATGCAGTTTGGCATCAACAGCAGGGTTCTACCTAGCAACCAGCTTGAGCCGAAACCAAAGAAGTTGAAGAAAGGGTCCGGTAGGCCAAGAGAGTACCTGTCTCTCTATCAAGAAGGGGCTGAAAATATCAAGGGAGTGCTTCAGCAGATTGTGAAGAAGAAAGAAGAAGAGAGGAAGCAAGGGTTGGAAGAGCATGGAGTAATTTTTACAAAACCAGAATTGAAACAGAATGAGAAGGAGAAGGGAGAGCACGGCGTGATTTTTGCTTGGTTCAGGAAGAGAAAGAAAAACAAAAAAGAAGAAGAAGAAGTTGGTCAAAGAAGTTGGGATTTTATTGCTGGATCGACCTTTCCATATGGAATTAAAGCTCCTGTTGATTATGATCCAGACAGGTTGCAAGTTGGCAATGGAGTGAGTTTTGCAAAACCAGAATTTTTCCTTGGGGACAAGGAAGATATTAGGGGAGAGGGATGATACGTTCAGAATTTTAGGGCTTACATGGCAGCACACGTGGCAGTACTGAATCCCCAAAACAGCAGTAAATAAGGAGTAGAATCTCCATTTATTATTTCCCTAAGTGTTTTAGCTAATAAGGAATGTATTTTCCATCAGTTTATTTTCTTCTTAGTTTATTTTCCTGCATTATGTTATGACGGCTAGACCTAATGGTTATATCTTATGACCTAGCCGTCTTTTATATAAGTGTAACCCTAATCAATAAAATAGCATGCTGAATATTATGAAAACCTAGAACCTTTGTTGGTATCTTGGAGATCACGGCTCCCTCGAAGTAGCCATTGGAGATCACGACTCTCTCGAAGTAGCCCATATCCCTTTTCTTTGTTTTTTTATTTTTTATTTGATTGCATCATACGTCTCTTACCTTATCTAACAAGAGACCTAATTCTACTTGGGATATCTTTGCACCGGGTGTAGACTTGTAGTGCTCCTACCCTCTTCAAATGGACCTTGTCCTCAAGGTCCTAGAGTTATTTTTTGGATAGCTGCTGACGTGGAGTGTCGTCACTGGAAGAAGGCAAAAGAAACGAACTGCATTTGAAGACCCACGTGGTTCCTGTAACCTGTTCCTTCATTTTTTTTTTTGAATATTTTTTTGGCACATTGGTTTGAAAAGGCAATACTATTTCACCTGGATAGGCATAGACCATCAACATCTCACCCACCCTCCATTAATTCTCCACTACTTTTCACCTAAGATTTTGGCTTGCACACTTCACACAAGCACTCACGGTTCTCTTCAATTCGCCCCTTTCCAAGACAACCAACAAACCAATGCTCTGAAATTCATCTTTCCAATGGCCATTAATTTCCATTTCCAACGTCTTCTTCCCACAGCCAACTCTTTAGCTTCCTTAAATCTGTTTATACCCGATTTATTTCTAGTCATGTGGTTAATTGCAAAAGCCCATTACCGCCATAGCAGAAACTGCTCAAGCCTCTTGCGTCTATATTTCCAATTCCATTTGTGCAGTATGACAACAAGATTCTTCAGAGAGTCAAAAACACTTAAAAATTTCAGAGGGCCATACCTTAACCTTCAAAAAATGAAGGATGAAGCTGAGATAGCCTTGACCGGTGCCGACCTTGAAGTAAGGTTGAAGCATACCACATATGGGTTCCCAAAAGGGTTCGATGACCACGACGTCCTGAGTTGGGTCAATGGCTCTGGATTCGACGTGGTTCCGCGTTGCGAACTTCCTGTCAAAGAGGCGAGGGGAGATGGCATCCCTCTCAGTTGAGTCCTAAAACCCAAATGAGCTCTAGATTTGAGCCGCCACTTTTTGCTCCATCACCGCCGTCACAGGCCGCTCTTCCATGGGCTCGATCTTTGTGGCTGGGCAAAAACTCTTGTCTGTAATGGATTCTTCTACGTCCTCAACTTTCTGGTTGAGATCTACGAAGCTCTTTGCCTTTTGATAGGCGACCACAGTGGGAGGTGAAGATGAGAGTGATATTACCTTGTGATGTGCCTCAATGTCATCTCTCCATTACTTGAAAATCTGAGCTGTCCATGCGTTAAAGCCCTTGGATTTGTTCCTTGAAGAGCTTTCCTCACCCACCCGGTTGTCTCCATGAGAATTCTGGGATTGGTTAAACATTGCCGCCATCTTCTCTTCCATATGTTTAAGAATTCGGTCCTCTATGGTACTCAGTATTCAACACCCTTTCCATGCTATCTTGCTGTTGCTCTGTCATGTCGTGGTTTGGCTCTGATACCAAGTTGTTTGGGCCTTCATAACAAAGGATGAAAAATAAACAAGAACGATAAATTTTGGTAAGATAATTTGAGGAATTCTGGGCCTCCTAATTTTAGGGTAGTTCAAGGAACCTTAAACCTCCTAAAACAACTGCTAGAATTGAATATTAAACTTTTCATATTTTTATTGATTACTTCTCACGTTTAAATAAAAGATTACATAGTAAGAATAGAAATAACGTAAATAGTAAATATAATTCTAAAGGGAGACAAATCCCTTACTTTCCTACTAGAGATACTCCTTATTTTCTTAATAGGGACAAATCCCTTATTTTCCTAGAGATGTTGCTTTATGAGCAAGTCTCCTTATTTTCCTAATAGGGATAATAAATTCATTATTCTCCTAAAGGGGACAATACGTCTCTTACCTTATCTAACAAGAGACCTAATTCTAATTGGGATATCTTTGCACCGGGTGTAGACCCGTAACATTACAAGTTTCAGTCATTCAAAATAAGGAAAGGTCAGGAAAATCCCATTCCGGTTAAGTCTTCCTTCTCCCATATGGGGCCCTTGAAGGTCAGAAGGCTTGCCTTCGCGCCTGAGAGACGGCACATGAACTTACAAGCTGCAATTTCATTTGATGTAGCAAAGGCAAAAGAAAAAGGGAAAAATGATCTAGTGATCTTGATGTATGACCTTTTTGTCAAATCGCTACATAAGATTCAAAGGTTATCAATTCACTCCCTAAAGTTTGAAATCGTTATCAAATAGATCATTTTTTTTTTATAAGTAATAAGCTGGTCTTATTAAAAGCGTAAGGCGCCTTTAAGTACACGAGAAGTATACAAGAGAAAGCACCTAACTAAAAAGCGAAAAACGAACAAGAAAATTGCCAAAATTAAGCGACGAAGGGGACACAAAAGTCGCCGTCGAAAGAGACAGAATGAAAAAAGAAGCTAAAATATCATACAAGAACCTCTCCAAATCCTTGAAACACCTATTATTTCTTTCATTTTAAACACACCAAAGAAGGCATGTCGGCACTATCTTCCAAATCGCAGCACTTATTGGCCTTCCGGACGTCCACCAACAAGCAAACAAGTCAAAGACTCTCCTAGGCATAATCCAAGACAAACTAAAACGAGTAAAGAGAGCACTCCACAGAGTGTAAACCACATCGCAGTGAAGAAGAAGCTGATCCATCGATTTCCAATTTCGCTTGCACATGCAACATCTATCCACCAAAATAACATGCCTCTTCCCGAGGTTATCCAAAGTAAGGATCTTTCCTAGAGCCGCCGACCACGCAAAAAAAGTCGCCCTCGTAAGAGCCTGAGTCCGCCACACTCTTCTAAGGAAAGTGACTCCTCACAGAGCAAGCCGGAAAGCTAAAGAAAGACCCAACCTTGAACAAGCCTTTTTTGGAGGAGATCCACCGCAACCTATCTTCACTACCTCTTCTTACATTGACTGAGTGCAACACCTGAAAAAAAGAAGCAAAGACATCAATTTCTCAGTCATGCACCTTTCTAGAAAAGCTCACATTCCACTGATTAGAACCACCCTAGAGCGTCAAATTATCCGCAACAGAAGCATCATTCGCACGAGCAATACCAAATAAAACAAGAAAAGCTTCCTTAAGAACTGTATCCTCACACCACAGATCATGTCAAAATTTGGTTCTAGCCCTGTCTCCCACCTCAAATCTAGAAAAGCCTAAGAATGTCTCTCACCATTTCTTGATGTTCTTCCACAACCCCACCCCAAAAGTGCACCAACCTCCCCATAAACTGCCAAACCACAATTTTCCACCAAGCTTCTCTCTCAATCCCATAACACCACAACCATTTAACAAACAGAGCCTGGTTGAACATCACCAAATTTCTGATACTCAGCCCGCCCTCTGAAATTGGGGTACAAATCTTAGGACCAACTCACCAAGTGATATTTGAACTCATCACCAATCCCTTCCCATAAAAAAGTCTTCTTGTTGCTTCTCAATGCGAGCACCTATACTTATCGGGAGAGGAAAAAGAGACAAAATACGTGGGTAAGTTAAGGGTGACTCTACTTCCCTTGGAAAGGCTTAACATTTTCTAGCTAGCCAATCGACGTTTAATTTTCTCGATAACACCGTCCCAAATATGAATAGATTTATAGGAAGCCCTCAACGGAAGAACTAGATACTTCACCGGCAGAATGGCAACCTTACACCCTAAGATATCGGCTAAACTTTCCACTTGATTTACCTCGCCCACAGGAATTAAAGCTGACTTCGCCTAATTAACCTTCAAGCTCGAGGCAGCTTCAAATAGAAGAAAGAGACTTTGAAGATAGTGCAACTGAGAAGGACAAGCATTGCAAAAGATCAAAGTATCATCGGCAAACAGCAAATGAGTGAAAGTAGCATTACCAACTTTGAAGCCTTCAAGTAGACCCCCCCACTGACCGTTGTAAAAACATTCGACTCAAAGCCTCCATCACAAAAGCAAACAACGAGGGTGAGAGAGGATCCCCTTCCGTTAAATTTTTAACGTTCACATTATACCCAATTTGAAGACGACATGTGTCCCGTTGAATAGCAAAAAATATAAAAATAAAAGGAAAAAATAGAAAATTATAAATATAAGTATAAAAAAAAAGGAAAACGAAATAATTATTAAAAAGCCAATTTTTCTTGTGGTGGTCTGACCACCCCCATATTCTCTTGGGGTGATTTCCTTTTCTTTTTCGCTTTCTCACTTACCAAACAAAGCATAAAGCATAAAGATAGAGACATACACATATATGTTTCGTTATGATGGTTAGTTATGATGCTAGATTGATCATTTTTGTAACTCATGCACTTAAAACTTGCTTTGTATTGCCCTTGGATGTAAACGATTCTTTGGGGCTAGCCCACTGGCGAAGCCGGAGTATTACCCAATCTGTGTGGAGGTGGCGCTTTACATGAGTCTGAGGTTTACCTGACAGGTTTGGGTACATGAAGTGGCCCTACCTTGAAAGGGTTCCTCATCATAAAAAAACTTGCTTTGTATTGCCTTTTCTACATCTTCTCAGCCACCAAACATAGGCATGTATGTTTTTCTTTGGTAGTTGGAGGGGTTCATTTCCTTGTATTGTTTTCTCTCAGCAATGTAATTCAAGACTTAGCGGCTTAGCTAGCCCGCCCTTTATGTGCAATTCAATGAGACAAGCCCACTTGGTTTGCATCTCCAAAAGAGCCCGTCCCTTTTGGATTTGATTCAAATGCGGCTCTCTTCTACAAATTGCTTTCAAATTGGTGACCCAATGCAAAAAAGATCACATGGGTGTCAATGATAAGTTCAAGGCCATTGGAAGTGGTTTGACCACCCCCAGAAAATTTGGCTTTTTTATTTTTATTTTTGTTTTTTTATATCTATATTTATAATTTTTATTTTTATTTTTTAATAAATGGGATATTAACACACATTACAACTCTGAAGTTAATCAACAACTCAAAGATTCATAGTAGAACTCTTAATAGATTATCAGGTTGATAAGGTTCAATGTAATTAGAATACTGTCTAGGTTAGTGATTCTTGTCTAGCCATACCCGAATACTAGGGATAAGCTTTATCATGTAAATCATGGTAGTCATAGATATCTTGTAATCTTGTAAACTCTATATATACTTTAATACACACTCACTAGATGAGTAAGAGAAAAACTGAATTATTCAGTCAAAGTATTGTGTGATTCTATATGGTATCAGAGCTCTCATAGACTAACGTCTTTTCCATTCCTTTGTTTTTTTTTTCTCCTCGTCAACATGTCTGGATCCACTGTCTCTTCCCCTACTCGTTCCACACAAATCCACCCTTCCAATCCTTCTGCTTCCAATGTAGTCTTCATTGTTCTGAATATGAACTACAACCTGAATATTAAGCTCTCCAACACCAACTTCATCGGCTGGAGAACTCAAATTCTGGCCTACATCAAAGGCCAAGATGCATTCAGCGTCAAAGTATTGTGTGATTCTATATGAGACACTTGTCGTTTTCTGATTGAGTATGACATGACAACACAATTAAAAATTGAATGGAATGATGTATTTGATAACGTTTCTAACCTTAGGAAGTAAATTTATAACTTTTGACCGTTAGAGAATGATTTGATAAAAGGCTATACTTTCGGAACACTTGAGCATTTTTCCAAAAGAAAAAAAAGAAAGACCTATTAGTTGTTAAATTATCACTTATCCCAAAAACTTAAGTTGATAGAAAGAAGTAAATTTAATCACTTAATCAATACTTTAACGCTCCCCCTCATGTGTGGGCTTAGACTTCATTTTAATAAGTGAGGTCCAACACGTGGAATATTTAATTGAAATGAGAGGTAAATGACGGAGTCAAGGTTCGAACTCAGGACCTTTAGCTCTGATACTATGTTAAATTACCACTTATTCCAAAAGCTTAAGTTGATAGGAAGAGGTAAATTTAATCGTTTAATCAATACTTTAACATTAGTGACTATAGCCATACACAATATGCCACTAGAAGTAGTTACCTTGAAAGTAATAATGTCAATTAGTTAGTCTACTTTTGATTGCATTTACTTATAAGTAATGTTTATTGCATAACTTTCGTATAATTTTTGTATAACTCTAACAATTTTTTTTTAAGATCAACCATTGGATATTTAGGACTCACATGTAGGAAAACAAATCCAATGGTTGATCATTAAAAAAAATTGTTAGAGTTGTACGAAAGTTGTACAATAATAATTTCTCTTTACTTATACATTATCGATATTTCAGGAGAAAAATTGGTCTGAAAAGAAAGTGATTGTAGCTGTAAGGCAGGGCAACTTGCTAGCGACAGCCTTTCATCCTGAATTGACAGCAGATACTCGATGGTAGATGTATTTTCCAATGTTCAATTATTTTATGACACTATATGAGGATCTAAACAATTGCTTTTGCAGGCATAGTTACTTTTTGAAGATGGCAAGCAATGTTTTCGAAGGAGCCTCAGGTAGCATTGTTTCTGTTGGAGGAATGGATTTAAGTTTAAACAAACAGCCAAGGAACGACCTTCCTATATTTCAGTAGTTGCAGTGAGAAACTAATAATCATCTTTACCACATGTTCTTTTTCTGAATAATTGTCCTTTGCCTTAAAGGCTGACATCCATATTGATTCATTGAACAAGTATTCTCTATGTTTGGTTTAGTTTTGAGGCAGACATCCAGTTCTGCATCACAGATGGCGTATATAAAATTTGAACTTCACTTCTTTATGGTAGCTTGAAATTTTTATTGAAGTGATTATATTTAGTCAATTGGTTTCTTGTTAAATGGCAATGTACACATATGTATGTAAAAGTGACCATGTGGCATTTACCATTAATGTTTTATTAGGACATTTATGCTCAAATAAAGAGGATTAAAGCTGCTTAGGCATGTGATGGATACAAATCTATTGTTTTTGTCTCTCTCTTTAAAGGCCAGCGGCCGGCCTCTTCAGTGACGATAGCCCGGCGATCGTAGAGTCGACAATCAGGATGACACTTATCAGGCAAAATGTAACTCCCAGTTTCTTCTTGACAATGGAATTTTAGCTGAACATGTACATGATGATGCATAAATAACAGAATTGTTGTCCGGTTAGTAGGTTTCCGATGCTCTTATCTTCCAAATCTACGTACATGCTCACACACATATCTAGGGTTTATTCGGTAAACTAAAGTAGGTTTAAGCAAATACGTAGATTGTAAAATCTACCAAAAATAATAGGAATAACTAACGAAAAACAACAATAATAAGAATGACGTTGATGATATAAATGGATATATAAAAAAAAATAAAAATGAGAAAAGTACACATACTCTTTTTAAATTATCACTCTATTGTCAATGTGCCTTTCAAACTACTATTTGTGTCAATGTTTTCTTTTAAACTATCAAAAAATGTCAATATCCTCCTTAAAGCCAACAAAAAGACAAAAATAACATTAAAAAAGTTCTAACAAGACAAATATATCTTTATAAATTCGAAAAGAAAACGAAAAACTAAAACAAGATATATATTTTTCAATTAAAAAGAAAAAGTTTTTTTTTTTTTTTTTTTTTTTTTTTTTTTTTTTTTTTTTAAAAAAAAAAAGGAGAGAAAAATGAGAATTCTAGGGGTGGCTCAAATTGAAATTATAGAAAACAAAATCTAAAAAAAAACTTTTCGGTTTTTTTGTTTTTAAAATTTTTTATGAAGGGTATTTTTGTCATTATGGGTGCACATTGACATTGTTTGGTAGTTCATGAGGTACATTAATACAATTGGTAGTTTGGTGGGCACATTGACAATTGAGTAGTAGTTTAAGAGGGGTATGTGTACTTTTTCCAAAACAAATATATAAATGTATTACTTAAATTTTAGAAGTCACTCTTGTGTTCCTTGAAGTGGCTTTTAAAATTATTACTTGATTAAAATTCAATAGTGATCAATCACAAGCTCAATGACGATTTTAAAAGTCATTAAAATCATTTTTGAAGGGACACAAGAGTGACAAAAAAGTGATTTCTAGCATTATTTCTCTTATTATCACCATATTTGTAATTTTTTCCAATGTAATGTTTTTATTTTGTTATGTCCTCCCAATCTACCATTGGGATTATAGTACCCCCTTCTGCGCTCAAATGACAAAAATACCATTTGTTAGCATTGGTTTAATCATTTTCAGATTTTTGTTTTTGTTTTTGTATTTTTTTTTTTAAATTCTAAATTTTTTATTTTTGTTTTTTCAAATTTTTTTAATCTTATGCATGATATTTTTATCATTTCGGGTTGTTGAATGGGATATTGCAAAAAAAAAAAAAAAAAAAAAGAAGAAAGAAAAAAGAAAAAAAGAAAAAGTAATTAGATAGAGTAAATGTAGTTTTACATCAATTTTATTTGTTATCCCACATTTTTCTTTCCTTGGGCAGTACCTCCCAATTATGTTGCGTCGATTTGTTAATGTGTTTTGAGAATGAATTTTTGTTTGAAAAAAATGTTTTGATATAATATAAAGATGAAATTAATTTTGAGTATTTTATATTTTAAGATATTAGTTACTGTTTTTATTTTGAGAATAAAAAACGAAACAATGATAGAAGAGAAGTTTTTTTTTTTTTTTAAACGTTTATTTATTTTTCATTTCTTGTTTTTGTTTTTGTTTTTGTTTTTTTGCCTTCATTGGATTGGTAAACCAACAGGACGGCGCCGGCAAACGCGTGATTGCATCAACTCTATCGTTGACTTTCGTTTATTTTTTTTTCTCGGTTGACTTTGATGCGTAGTTCAAGGTTAAATCCTATCAAATTATTATTTTAAATTTAAAAGAATTCTAACAGGTGATTGTGAGAGAGCACCTATAAAACCTATACCGAATAAAAGGTTAGACAGTCTAATTATTATTATTTTTTTAACGGAAACTGTATTCTATCATTAATATGGTGAAAAACTCAAGGTTTACATCTTGAAAATAAGGGACAAGATCCCTCAATTCTCTAAACCAGAAGGATCTGACTTAATAAACAGCTAGCTAAGCAGAAATACAAATTTTACAAGAATGACATTTGATCATCTTTTACATTAACGCTCACTTTCTAAAGGAAAGAGACCAGATCTAGCAATTAGCCAACAAATATTCCCATAAGATTTGAACCTAACACAAGTAGACTGTGACCCAAGAAAAGAAAAAAAAAAACACACGACACTGAAGTAGAAACCACTCAAAACAAGCTACTGGCAGTGGAGGAAAGGGGCCAAGAAGCCGGATGGCGGCGCGTGAAGGACACGCGCTGACACCGGTGCCACCCAGACGGACGTCCGACGCCGAACGACTGGAATCCGTCGAGATCGGCCAGAAAAAAGCGGCGCGTGGCCCACATGCTCACCAAACAGCGAAGGGCCCCCTGGCGGGTGGGCACCACGCGCCGATCACAGGCGACCGACATGACCGGATCTTGCGGCGGCAGGGGCGGAAGACGACGGAGAACGCGGCTGGGGGGCGCGTGTCAGTCAGAAGTCGATGAGAAAGAGCAGATCTGTCATCCAAAATTAGAAGAAAAAAGGTGAAAGAACGGGCCAAAAAAACATCCTGCCGACAACACGAAGGCTCGGCCATTCCCCCAAAGAAGACAACTTGAGATGAACAATCCTGCCAAACAAAAGAAAACAAACAAAGAAAGACTTAAAAAACCACCATAGCCCAAAAAGGCTAGGGGAAGACTAGCCTTCACCGGATCTACCCAGGAGGAACAAAAGCTCCACAACTTAATTTTTATTTGGTAAGGTGAATCCTATAAATATTCTCTTATAATCACCTGCCTGAATTTTCTCAAATTCTAACAAATAATTTGATAGGATCTTAATCAGTAATTATGGGTTATGTGGAAAAAACAATTTCACTTTTGAAATTTTCGTATAGAGAACTTCTCACTTAATTGCAGCATAAATCTCAAGATGATTTTGCGTGAGAATGTGACTTTAATTCATTAATTCTATCAACGTTAGTGCAAATAATAATAATAATAAATCTAGAATATCATGGCATCCAAGCTAGGCATTAAGGAGGTCCTTATAACCTGAATTCTGTGTCCTCCGAACATTAGCGGTAGCTTAGCTAATTCAGCATTATATTAACATATATTTGAGGGAGTGTCATGTATTTTCCACCGTTTAGCTCTTTTCTATGCGACTTCTTTATCAAGTAGATGTTACTATAATCACGCTCAAGTAGAATAGTCACAATTAATTTCTCTTGTTTGCACTTTTTAATTAGAGGAAAAAAAAAAAAAGGTTTCCGCTTCCTATGGTTTTAGAGGTCCATAATTGTAGGGCTCGCAAGCTCCATATATGTCCAATTGGCTCGTATGCCTCTTTTCTTTAATTACAATCAAAGGCTATTCATATATTAATATAGCATTGCGGTATGATCCAAGCTATTTTCAACTAGACAAAGAAATGTGTCTTTAACAGCGGCTGCTTTCCTGCTAAAGTTTAATTTTTTTAAAAAAATATGCATGTAGCTTTCTTCATTAATTAATTTCTTCTTAATTTAAAGTCAACCCACTAAATTTTGAAAGTTTTTGTAAAAGTTTATGGGCCCATTGACATTCAATCTTAAAAAACGCATCGAGAGAGAAGGAGATACTTTGACTTATAAAGTACCTAGGTGAAGGAAATCTTAGCAATGTGTGATACTTTAACATGTCCATTCACGTGTGAAAATTAATGACCAAACACGTGGACAATAACAAGAGGGAAAGACCTATCATTGTAAGAAACCTCAAGCTCTGATACTATGTAAAAGTTCATGGGCTAATTAACACTCTTAAAAGACGCCTTGAGAGAAAAGGAGACAGTATGAGTTGTAAAGTATCCAGGTGAAAAAAAAATTTGCGATGTGGGACACTTTAATAGTTTCAACTAAAACTTTTGGCGGAATATGAAGTCCCATGCAGAAAAATGTACATGAAATACATTTCAAAAAGCCAAACCTTTTAATTAAGGTTCTTGCAAACCTAAGACCTCGGAGAAAATGTTGCTGTCTTACCAAGTGGTTAATTTATCACAAGCTTACGCAAACACAAACTTTGTCAAGTTTCACGTGTCCTTTTACTTAAAAAACGGTCAAAGCAATATATCTATGAGGAATGATTGTAGAAGAGCTCTTTCTTAGCTGTTTATTTAGGGGAAGAAGAAAAGCCGGCCACCTGAAGTAAGGCGAACTCCAAGGCCTATTTCTCACCAGAATACTGTCTTTTAAAGGCCCCCTTTGCACCCTCTACCCTTTCCATCTCTTTCCTCCGTTCTCATAGCAATAGGGAATCTACAGAAAGGGAAGAAAAATAATTAAGCGAAAGTGCAGTTACATTATATATCATATAATTCATAGAGATGGATAAAATGAAGTCTTGCATTTTGCTGGCTTTCTTTATTCTAGTCCTCTCCATGGATGTGATCATTGCTCAGGGTGCGAGTGGCAACAATGGCAATGGTAATGGGAACAACGGCAATGGCAATGGAAACAGCAACAACGGCAATGGTAATGGGAACAGCGGCAATATTGACACAACAGATTACAAAGTGCTGGCACCAGAAAAAACGGGAGAGGAACGAGCTTACTGCAATGCAAAGGGGTCATGCAACTCCAAAACCCTTAAGTGTCCATCTCAATGCCCGAAGAGGAAGCCCAAGCACAACAAGAAGACGAAGGGATGCTTTGTCGACTGCAGTAGCAAGTGCGAAGTCACTTGCAAGTGTAAGCATCCTTTACTTCAATTATTTATTATGAATATCTTAATAAATATAATAAATATATTATATTTATTGCAAGTGTCTCTATTGCAAACCTCGAGAGCGTATTTAAAAGCGAGACATTTTATTTAGTACACTAATGGGTCCTTTTCCTATCTTCATTTTTTGAAAATTAATAATTGAATTTGAACAGATACTATGGTTGATTTTCAAAATAGAAAGATATGAGAAGGATGGGAGAAATCATATGTCTTTAAAGAAAAATGATTCATTTCCTCCTATAGTCTTTCTTTATTTTCCTATTTTTTAAAATTATCATTAAATCTGTGGAGCTCAAGTGTATCTCTCACATGACCTTACAGATCTAATAATAATTTTAAAAGGTACGAGGATGAGATAAAGACAAGAAGAGGATGTATGTCACATGCATCTTCTCTTTTTGAGTATAGGCTTTATAAAGTATTTATTCATAAAAAAAAAAAAAAAAAATTATATTGTATCTCAACTAACATCGAGTTCGTGCCATTGGGCAGGGAGAAGAGCCAACTGCAATGGATATGGGTCCCTCTGCTATGATCCTCGGTTTGTTGGTGGGGATGGTGTAATGTTTTACTTCCATGGAGCAAAGGGCGGAAACTTTGCCATTGTTTCAGATGATAACCTCCAGGTCAATGCCCATTTCATCGGAAGCCGACCACAAGGAAGGACTCGTGACTTTACATGGGTCCAAGCCCTGGCTATCATGTTTGACACTCACACCATTGTCATTGCAGCAAAGAGAGTCTCAAAATGGGACGACAATGTTGATGCTCTCACTGTAAGTTGGGATGGTGAGGCTGTTGACATCGCTATTGATGGAGAGGCTGAATGGAGGACTAATGGTGAAACAAGAGAAGTTATAGTTGAAAGAACCGACGATGCTAACAATATAAGAGTAACCATTGCTAGGCTGGTTGAAATAGACATTAGGGTGAGACCCATTGGAGAAAAAGAAAACTGGGTTCACAAGTACCAGTTACCGGCAGATGATGCTTTTGCTCACTTGGAGACGCAGTTCAGGTTTTCCAACCTAACAGATCTTGTTGAGGGAGTGTTGGGTAAGACATACAGACCAGACTATGTTAGCCCTGTCAAGATTGGGGTTCCCATGCCAATGATGGGTGGGGAGGACAAGTACCACACTTCATCTCTCTATTCACCTCTTTGTAAAGCTTGCAGGTTTCGGAGGCAAACTGGGTTCGGTGCTATGAAAGAACTTGCTCAATATTGAAGAAAATCCTGATAAATAAACATCGTCCTTTGTATCAAATCAGGTGTAAGGACGTTCATCCTATTTTACGTCTTCAGCTTTGTATTCAGTTAAAAACAAAAATAAGCGCTCTAAAGTTCGCCCATGACACGATCATTTCCATAAACTTTTAAGAGATCATTTTACAAACAGTTGTATGTCGATACAAGGGGAAGTTATATGGTGAATGAAAATTTATTTATTTACTTATAATTAATATATGAAAAATACGGAGAAGAACTTGAATATATTTTTTGACACACTAAAACTTGTACAAGTATTACGTACAAATTTATATAAGTAGGGTGAGATACATATACATTATAGTTGCGCATGCTTGACTTGTTTTGTATTGCATGAGTGTGCTTAATTTCCATCTTGAGATGATGTTCTTTCCTTTGATGAATTATTTCCTTTGTGGTGTAAATACTCCAGCTGGCATATCTTGGCATTTCCTGCACCAAATCTACATATTTGATTATCTGCTTGATCTTGGCTCAAGCCAGGATATATTCTAGCAGAGTTAAGCTTGGAGCAAAATGGTCGGCTAGATGTCTACTCAAGCTAAGATCGAGTGGTTTCTTCTGTTAAATAATTCTACATAATATTTTATAACTTCCAACATCTTAACTATCATGATTTTCACAATAAATGAATATACTATTTCAGTTGAAAATTGTCTTATGCTGGAAAGAGATGTTACAGTTGAACAGATTAAGGAAACTATTTTTAGTATGAAAGCCAACAAGGCCCCTGGCCCTGATGGATATACTTCTGATTTCTTCAAAGTTGCTTGGCCGGTTGTTGGATGGGATGTGGTTGCTGCTATCAGGAATTTTTTTTGTGTCTGGATGTCTTCTAAAAGAGGTCAATGCTACAATACTGACCTTAGTCCCTAAGAAACCAAACCCTTTTGTTATGGGGGAGTTTCGGCCCATTGCTTGTTACAATGTTCTTTACAAATGTATTACAAAGATCCTATCTAATAGGATGCTTTCTGTTTTGGATGGTTTGATAGGCAAGAATCAATCAGCTTTCATCCCGGGAAGGAGTATTGCAGAAAATGTTCTTTTGGCTCAAGAGTTGGTTCGGGATTATCATAGGAAGGCTGGAACAACACGGTGCACTATGAAGGCGGATATTATGAAAGCATATGATTCAGTAAATTGGTCCTTTCTTATACAATGTTTAATCTGTTTTGGATTTCCTGCGAGATTCATCAATTGGATCAAGGTTTGTATAACTTCACCCCGGTTCTATGTTTCTGTGAATGGTCCTCTTGTGGGTTATTTCAAAGGTGAGAAAGGGCTGAGACAAGGGGACCCCTTGTCCCCTTATCTCTTTGTGATTGCAATGGAGGTATTCTCTAGACTTATGGCAGATTATACCCGGGGTGGTTCTGGTTTTGGTTTTCATCATAGGTGTGCTTGGTTGAGGATCACTCACCTATGTTTTGCAGACGATTTGTTAATTTTTTCTGATGTTAGTACTCACTCTGTCTCTATTCTTAAGGCTGGCCTTGAAGAATTTGAGATGTTATCCGGTTTGCATGCTAACCCAGATAAGAGTACCATTTTTTGTGCTAGTATCTCTGATAGGAGGAAGGAGCTTTTGTTAACTGAGTTGGGAATGAAGGAGGGTCAGCTTCCTGTTAGATATCTTGGAGTGCCCTTAATTTCATCTAGACTTTCTGTTTCTGTTTGTAGAATTCTTCTTGACAAAATTGTTAACAGGATAAATTCTTGGACCTCCAAGAATCTCTCTTTTTCCGGTAGACTGCAGCTCCTTAATTCAGTTCTGTATAGCCTTCAGGTGTACTCGGCTAGCTTGTTTATTCTTCCTAAACAAGTTATTAAGGAGATCACTCAGAAGTTTAATCAATTTTTGTGGAATGGAAAGGAGGGTAGCCGGGCAAAAGCTAAAATTGCTTGGGATGAACTTTGTTTTCCCAAGAAAGAAAGTGGTCTGGGATTGAAGAATTTGGAAATCTGGAATTCCTCCTCCATGATGAGGCATATATGGAGCTTGTTTGCAAGGACTAGTTCCATTTGGGTTGCTTGGGTTCATGCTTACTTGTTGAAGGGTCGAAGCTTTTGGAGTGTAAGCATCCCCCAAAATTCTTCTTGGTGTTGGAGAAAGTTGTTGAAGCTCAGAGCTATGGCTAGGGGCTTTATTAAGTTTGAAGTTGATGATGAAAAGAATATCCATTTATGGTTGGATAGTTGGCATCCGTTTGGTGCTTTATTTGATAAATTTGGGTATCAAATCATTTATGACTCCTAAAGCAGTTTGAATGCTAGATTGGATGCGGTTCTTCGGAATGGTTCTTGGTGCTGGAAGCCAGCTCGGTCTGATGTGTTGGTTGCCATTCAAAGCAAACTTCCTGAAATTCCTCTTGGTACTGCTGATAAACCAATCTGGTCTATAGCAAAGAAGGGATATTATGCGTGTGCTGACACTTGGAATTTCCTTAGGAAAAAGAAGGAAATTGTGGATTGGGGGTCATTGGTTTGGTTTCCATATGCTTTACCCAAACAAGCTTTTATCTTATGGCTTGTTATGAAGAATAGACTGACTACGAGAGATAGGATGCTGTGTTGGGGATATACAGGTGATATAAAATGTGTTTTTTGTAGACATTTTACTGAAAGCAGGATCATCTTTTATTTTCCTGTAGTTTTACATACAGGATATGGAAAGTTTGTATGCAACATTGCTCCCCGTTGGCTCCTTCTGATTGGTCAGTTATAATTAGGGATGGGTGCAAAAATTGGAAATCAAAGTCCATGGAGGGTATTGTCTATCGGTTGATTTTTAGCTCTACTGTGCATGGTATTTGGTGTGCCCAGAATGAGATCAAACATCATGGACAACCACGAACTGAGGAGCAGATTTTGAAATCCATTTTTTGGGAAGTCCGGACTAGGATTTCAGGAAGAGGGTGTTTCAAAAAAACTAAAGAGTCTATTAGATTATGCCATAGCTGGAACATAAATACTAGATTTTTGGTGTAACTGATAGTTCTGGTTGTTGTTGATTAGTTTGGTTGTTTGCTGGTTTTGTCCAGTTGGTTGTTGGTTTTTGTTTCGGTTTTGAGTTAGTTTGCTCATTAGTTTTGTTGGTTTGAACAAATTTGTACAATTGCTTTGATTTCAATATAGATCATTTATTCTTTGAAAAAAAAATGGATAAAAGAAACACACTAGAATCCATAGCAATAAAATCTTCTCAAAGCCTAAACACTAGAAAATGGTTTCTCTCACTTGACCCTCCTTTTAGGATGTACAAAACTAATGGATATTGTGCATATTTATAGGGTAAAGAGATGACCGATTTCCTTATTCATCATTAATTCTACTTCCCATCAAATTAAGTAAGAATTAAATACGAAACAACTTCTCTTAATGAATTAACCAACAGTTTATTAATGACAATTCAATAACCTTATGACATTAGGAGTCTCATAAATAATCATATGTGCCATGTCATGTGGAACATTAAATTCTTACATTCTCCCACTTGGACCATATGACTAATAATGTTTTAGACTCAATAAGGTTTAACATTAGGTGCGCAAAAAATCTAATCTGTCCTTACTTTAAGTTGGTCATCGTAAATATTTCTATAATCAAACAACCTACTACTATGAGTTATAGAAGTTGTACATCAAAAGGCAACATAATCCCTTCCATGTATCGCGACACTAGCAACCGGTTCAATCATGTTTCATAAATGAGAAGTGTCTCAAATGGTCCAACAAAAATTGTCTTTTGTCAAAGACTATTCTTGTTGTCAATCATCCAATCTTATATGTACGTGCAAATTGGAAAACATGAAATATCATAAACATAATTAATGAGATCTCAAAAGTGTCTAATAACATAAACAAACATTATGCAATCCATAACCATTACAGGCACAACGGGTTACAATCAATGCCTATTCTGTTGACGTGTTCCTTAAATGTCTTTGGTGGTAACCCTTTTGTTAATGGATCTACAATCATGAGCTCTGTAGTAATATGTTCTATAGACACTCGTTGTTTATGAACTTCTTCCTTAACAACAAAATATTTAAGCTTCATATGCTTAGTACCATTAGAATATTTGTTGTTCTTTGAGAAAAACATAGCCGCGGAATTATCACAATAAATTTTCAGCGGCTTAGTAATAGCGTCGACATTCCAAGTCTTGAAATTAATAAAGTTTGGCAACAATAAACCACGAACTTTGGCCTCAAAGCATGCCACAAATTCAGCTTCCATTGTGGATGAAGCAATGATGGTCTGTTTTGCACTTTTCTATGAGATTGCTCATCCAGCTAATAAAAATAGATAACCAAAAGTTAATTTTGTAATGCACCACCTTTTACAAAAAGGCGTAAGGGATTATATCTAAATAACCACGTGATATTATTACATTAGAGACGATAAAACTTGCAGCGAAAAGATATGTATGTCTTTTTTTTTTTTAAATGAGAGGAACGATTCCCTTATAAGACATCAGAGTTCGTCAAAAATACCTCAATATAAATAGATATGAGCAACGTGTTCTTACATAATAAATACACACTAAAGCGGTAACATATGTGCCACATGCGACACTGATACTATTTAACCATTGTTTTAACCTAATACAAATCATAACGTAAAAATTACATATTAAAAGAAATACGTAAATGATAAGTCTGGCATATATACAAAAGATAGACTAAGCGAGGTAGTCTATCACACGAAAGAGACAGCAGATAGCCTAATCCATAAGTATCAGGATTGGCATAATGATCATAATAGTCCTGACCTTCCTCCTGTCCTGCATAATCATTGATGTGATTGTGGTTATCGCCACAATCTCATACTGTAATTGAGTGAGTCAATTGTTTCAATAATATAAAGGTTACTGGTTTATTTAGAAGCACAAAATGCAATGATATGATGATAGCTTTATATGCACAGTCTTATTTATTTTCTTCTTGCACTCCTCTCGTTTAGAGAGGTAACTCCGATTAACGAGTTTCTAGGAGTCGTAGCTCTCCTTATCATTTTCCGTGGGCATTAAACCCCCGATCTTTTAATTAAAGCTTATTTGTTTGGCGGCATAGGCAGACGTAACTCCCTGGTCCGTTGGCAGATGTAACTCCCAACCTTTTTATTTATTAATGTTTTTGGTACATGCAGACGTAACCCCGTGGTCTGTTAGCAGACGTAACTCCCAACTTTTTTATTAATAAATTCATTAGTTACAACAGTAATATATGCAAAGTCCATTCACACATATACAATTAAACAAATCTGCAATCATAATATTATGGAAATCAGCATCACTTTCAATAAGTAATTTATACTTATAGTCTTTTCCTACTTCAGAGAATATTCACACAAGTGATCATTGCAACACAGTTTTGTACACGTGATAGTGTATTAGTATGAATTGCTAACAATGTTATTCTAATACTTTTGTCACTTTTGATTTCTAAACAACTTCACATAACTTCCTAATGTCGTTCGGATATTATAATGGCATATAAAATTAGGCCGGTTGCATGACCATATATTTTCATGTGGCTATTATTACGACATTTATTAATTAATGTCTTAAATACCTATAAAGTAAAATAAACATTTTAATAGCATTAGTTTGCTAAAAGTGTAATATTCTTTTTATGAAAATAGACATAACAATCCCATTAGAATAAATAACGGGTATAATATTTTTAAAACGCATGGGCGGCATAACGGCATAAATATAAATATTTTCTATTTTATCATTTTATAAAATTTGACAGAATAACAACATTAGTGTAACTAATGCTTAAAAACATTTTTATAATTTTAAACAGCGTAATGACGTTATTATAAAATATTTAATTTTATTTGGACATTATAACGGCGTATTTTATTAATTAGATAAACCATTTTGAAAATAGCTTCAAGTTTAAAAACATCCTTTAGCCAAGAGAAGGGAAAGGAGAGAACTTATTGCTACTATTTGGCATTGAGGAAGACAAAGGAAAATAGGGTTCTTTGCTTTCTCTTTTTCTTTTTTTCTTTCTTCATGTTTTCTTGCAGGGAGCTTAGGAGTTGTTTCTGTAACTTAAAAAGGTGCTGAGAAAAGAAAAGGAAGAGAGTTTCTGCATGGGAAGCAGAAAAGAGAAGAGGAGGAACTTTCTCTTTTATGCTGCAAACCGAGAGAGGACAAGAGAATGAGAGGGCTAAAGAGTTTTGTGTTTGCTGTTTTGATCATGAACTGAGATAGGGAGAAGTTTTCGTCTTCTTGTTCCTTGGCTGGCCGAAAGAGGTGAAAGCAGAGATTGTTTCTGTTGGGAGAGGAAATAACAAAGAAGAAGAGTAATCTATAGAAAATAATAGAGAAAGAAGAAGAGGTGTGCTGAACGTGAGGGGTTGCACTTCTATATATAGTGCTTTGGATGGCTTAGATCAGTTCATACTTGATCAATGGTTGAGGATCCTAGACGTGGGCAACAAGCTGGGCGTGAAAGTCATGCATGTAATCATGAGCTTGGCAATATCTCATATCTCCAATGAACTAACAATTGAGTTTCAACTAAAAAAGACTTAGTTTCTAACTATCATCTAAGATTCCACTTAGTTTAGCTTATCTTGTCTCCTTAGTAGTTATGGGCTGGAATCTAACGAAGTGGGCTTTAAATAGAGGAAGTAATATCAGCTAAGTCGTGATTGTTTTAATAAAAATCAGAGGCCTATTAATTATAAAGTGCCTTGCAGTATTTTCGTCCAGCCTAGGGGTGGTATGTTCCATGAGTGTTTTCGTATACCTAACAAAGTCTAAAAATCATGAAATTTGGAGGGTAGATAGTGGACTCTGAGTAGAGTTTTTTAGATTTTGAATCAACTAAAACAGAATTTGTTTGACCCTATTTTTGTCATTCCAAAATTTAAGGTCCGTTAAACTTTTCTAATCGAATTGAAACCATTAACGTGTCTCGATTAATTCCAAATTTTAACCACGTATTCTCCACACATAAAATATAACCTTAAGCATACCAGAAACGAAGTCTATGACCTCAAATATTAATGAATATTTAATCCTATAAATATTCATATAATAAGGTCAAATATCAATGAATATTTAATCTCATAAATATTCATATAATCCTTATATTCTTTTATATTATTATTAGGTCTTAAATTCCAACTTAAGACATTATATTTTATGAATTAAAATCCGAGTGAACACGGGGCAACAAAACACCTCATAATGATCCCATAAAAACCTTAAAAATGTATCATGCAAAGGTTGGTAATGATCATACCACAAGTCGTCATTCAAAAGCGGGTCTAACTCTTCAAAAACCAACCTAGCAAAGTTGTCCAACAACCTCTTCTTGTTATAATCCACAATTTCCATCGTCTAAAGGATAATCCGTTGTTAAAAAATAATAATAAAAAAAAAACATTAAGTCCACAACTTAGTGAGATAGCATACGAGAAACATGTCATCATGTAGTGAACTCAATAAGTTTATAAACGATTTATAAATCACATGCAACATTTGTGATAGTGTAACGCCCCGCTTTTTACAAAAAAAACGTAAGTGAAATTTTTTTTGATTTACACGTGACATTACTATCTCATCAGAGTTATAAATTAGTAGCGGAATATAATTTTCCTTTAACAATGACACATCAGAACTGACTGAATAACCTTAAAAACAATAACCTTTTGTTCTGATATAATAATCACATTCCAAAATAATACAACATGTGCCACATGCGGCACTTAATAAATACATAAATACTGTTTTCTCTAAATAATGATTATACACTAAAAGTTTCGTCCTTAAGCTGCTTCCTTTATTCTTGCAAAAACTTGCATGTGATTGTGGTGAGTGAGTCAACAGTCATCAACCATAGTGATACACTGATTTATTTAACCATATACAATGCAATCAAATGATGACAGTTATATCCACATACATTTAATCACATTCATTTATTTACTTTAGCTCTTTATTTACTTAAGTCATATAATTGCATTCATTCTCGCTAAAGCCTTGTGCTTAGCTAAGCGGTTATCTATGAATGAGCCTTGTGCTCCTTAAACTGTAAAGCTTGTTGGTTCTTAGGGCCTTGTACCTCAACTGTGAGCCTTGTGCTTGCCAGTCTACCACGGGGCCTTGCGCTCCCATTGTGGGCCTTGTGCCCGCCAGCTTATTACCATTATTCCTTCAACCTTTGGTTTATCCGTCGATCTTATCAGTGTATTGATGCCTTGGTACCTAAACTTTCAGTTTACCCATTGGTCTAGTTAATTGCTTGACGCCTTGGTACCTAAACCTCAGTTCATCCGTTGGTCTCCTTAATTCATTGACGCCTTGATACCTAAACCTCCAGTCTTTTTATTAAACCATTCATAACTCTTAACTTTACCACAATATAATCATGCAAATAACATCATATACATAATTCCAACCAAAGCATGTTAAACTTATCAAATGCCAAACCATATGCATACAATTAAACAAAACAACAATCACTAGTCATTAAAAACTGAACCACACGTATCATCCTCAGTGAGTAAGAAATACTCACAGTAATTCTTCTGGCTTCAGGAAAGCGTTCACAGATATAATCACTGCAATATATACATATTTAATACAAGCAAATAGTGAATTAGTATAATTCACTAAAAATGCATTTTAATCCTATTTTCATTCTTGACTTTTAAACCTTAATATAATTTCCTAATTATCTACAATTTGTCCAATTACATTTTATTACTAATATTTTATGCATAATTTATTACGGCATTTATTAAGATCCTTAAGCATAATATTTCTTTTTCAATTTTTGATCTTTAATCAATATAATGTCATTTAGACATTATAACGGCATATAAAATTGATTAATTATTCACGCGGCATTATAATAGCATTTATATATAATAGCCAAAATACTCATTTTATAAAATAGATAAAATAGTTAAAACTCATAATTTTTACAATAGAGTTTTGCAACCCAAAATAACTTAACCTTAATCAACTAATATTAAGGCAAGTACTGTTGCAGTTATTTTAACTGAAACAGTGGGATACCAAAATATGCTTAAGCCAATATCTGGCTTATTTTATATCAAATAAATTTAATAACTTCGTTAATATAATTAACGGGTTTTATACTTTAAAAACAGGTGGATTAGAATAACTACATAATTAATTCCATTGTTATCTTTTTATAAAGTTGAGCAGAATAACGTCATTATTATTATTAATGCCTAAAAATATTGTAAAACAATTGGACGGCGTAACGACGCTTTTGTAAAATAGTGACTTTTTACTCAAGCATTATAACGGCGTGATTTATTATCTAAATATGCCATTTGAAATACTCTAGTAAAACACAACTTAAAATGTTAGATACTCGAAATAATAAAAATTATAAAATCACCAAAATATTAAAATAACACTTTATTTAAAACTAAATATCATTTTCCTTATATATTTTCTTCTTCTTTCTTTTATCTTTAAGATCTAGAACGTTTTATCTCTGCTTCTTTTCTTTCTTCTCTTCTCTTTTGTTTTTGCATAGCCAAACACACGCACACATACCCTGAGAGAAGAATAGAGAGTTGAGGGAGAGACTTACGGTGAGAGAGTTTAAGGCTTGGGCTTCACGTGCAAAGCCAAGAGGAAGAGGAAGAGGAAGAGAGATTTTGCAACTTAAAAGAGAAGGTGTTGGGTTTTCTACTACTGGTCTGTACCGAGGAAGAGAAGAGAAGAGATCTTATTTTCTCTGTTTTGCTGTTGATCGAGAGGCAGAGTCAGAGAGGATCTTGCTGTAAAACTAGGAAAATAGAGAGAGAGAGAGAGAGAAACACTGCAGAATTTTAGAGAAGACGGGAGGAAGAGTTGCTGCAAACTGAAAAAGAAAGAAGAAGAAGGAGGTGCATGGAAGAAGGGAGCTGCACCACCCTTTTTAAAGGAGCTTGGACGGCTGAGATGGCTTGAGAGAGATCAAATCCAAGGGTCAGGAATGCTACTTGGGTAGCAAGTTTGATCCATGGAAGCTTCTAAAAAAAAATCTGCATCTTATCTTTAACTAACTATTTAGTTGATTTCTAACTAAATTAGGAAATTCGGAGGGTAGCTAGAGGACTTTGAGAAGAGCGTTCTAGCTTTTGAATCAACCAAAACGGAGTTTGTTTGACCATATTTTCGATATTCTAAAGTTTAAGGTCTATTTGAACTTTTATTAAACTAGAACTATAAATGCTCCTTAATAAATGAATATTTATTTTCATTAATATTAATATTTATTATTTTGCCTTATTATTAGGTCATAAATCATATTTTAAGATATTTTATTCAATATCTTCAACTACTGAGTGTTATAGATAGGGTGTTTGTCAAAATAACAAGACAAAAAATCATGTTGACGCATTATACTAACAATAATATATGATAACACATGTGAACAACTCATAGCAATTCCTATATGGCCTACCCATACCTTTTACCCTCTTACGGTGAGGTTTGTACTTTGTAACAGTCCCAAAATTAAGTAATTGTATTTACTTAATTTGGAAGGTTATTGGCGATGCCCTTAGTGCAATTAACTGGTAATTGGTTGAGGGAAATTACCCTTACATTTATTAGAGTAGAAAGGCATGCAAAAACAGAAATCATGATATGAGACTTTTATTTCTAAATCCACAAAGCATATTTATATATCATAAAACATAGACTCAAGCTTCCAAACAGACATTACTATAACAGTTAAATTCTAATTACCCAAATCAGACAATATGATCTATTTGCTTGGTGTCTTCATCCTAAAGAATTTCTCACCCTATCAACATGAAACCTGCTACCCTACAAAACACTAAGGTGTTTCATAGTGAAACAAAAATAACTACGTAAGTCTATGACTTAGTAAATAAATTTTACTTACCTCAAAATGAGCCTCATGTAGCACTAGATATTTCTAGAATTTTAAATGTGGGTTTTTATATATATAAGTAATTTAGGTTATAGATATTTATCATATGGTCTGCCCAGGATATTATCCCATTCCCGACAAGGTTGGCGCTATCCTGAGGAACTTGTAATACAACATCAGTGCTCCAGATATTGTACGCATACTGTCATATATAGTTCGACTGAGTCTGACCTCGAGTGGCCCATGCTACTAGCAAAGCCGTAACCGTGACCCCCATTCAGGTATGGTGCGCCGGTGACAAAAAAAATCATTGGATCTAAGGCCCATTATCATCTCAAGTAACTTCTATGACCATAAGGTCAAGCCCGTATAGTAAGCCTATTGCCCTTCTACCGCACGTTTCGATGTACCATGTCATACGATGCAAATATTGTTCATTTATTAACATTGTAATATAAGTATTACTCATCATGAAGTAGTATAAAATAGAAAGCTTATGGTATATCATTACAAGGATAAATCTTGATCAGTCCACTGACATATCACATGTTAAAACGAGATGAGTTTTGTAAGTATTTACTTACCTCAAACGCTCATCCAAGGGCTTGGACATCTCGAACTCCCGCTGCTGCGAAACATACCCTAATATTAAACATAATACAACGAGAGTCCTAACGCATGCAAATAAAAAAAACCCTAAATATGACCCAGCATTCTAACACATCATTAAAACACTAATTACCTATTTTTGGCCACTTTCGATCATTCGGTATCAAGGTCGAGCGTTCGACCAACAAAGATTGAACGTTTGGTCAACTGCAGCAAACGTTCGAGAGGTACCAAATTGCATGAAAATCTCCAAACTCAAACTCAGACCATTCTTCCTTAGAACCAAGGCTTAAAATAGCTTGAATGCAACATGTTAAATCATGCCATCATGAAGGTTTACGAAAAATAAGTGTAAAATCCTAGCTTTTTAGAGAACATTCATTTTTAAGAGAGATGATTATGAGCACATCATGGTACATTTAAGACTTATAACAACACATGATCATGATATTAATAATATGAAAAACGAGTTTGAAGCTCAGGTTTTACCTTAATGAAGCTATAACACACCAAGAACACCTCTTCTATCTCTAAGATCTCTCTCTCACTCAAAAAATAGGGTAGAATGGGTGCATCAAGGTGTGGAAGCATCTGAGGAGCGTGGAGATGGTTTAAAAAGGCAAGGGTTGAGGGGATAAAACCGAATAAGGTGGATAATAGGTTAAAATTATTTTTCAAGCAACATCGAGAGTTTGGTGTACGAGCTCAAACATTTGGCATACTGTTCTAAACACACGTAGAAGGGGGTCTACCTTGAACGTTCCAAAGACACTTCAAACGTTCGAGTAAGGGTCTATATCGAACGTTCCAAGAATGGGTCAAACGTTTGACCAAGGTTTATTTTATTTATTAATTATTTAATTTAAAGTAATTATTTTAGTAGAATAAGGAGGCAAGTATACTTTGTAAAAAGGGTTTTTGTCCATGGTTATGTACCAACCACAATTATTTATTATTATTTCAAAATATGATTTTTGGGGTATTACGTGCATCCTTGATAGGACCTTTGGTACAACATCAGTGCTTCGATGAGGGACAATGGCTAGCCACCACAAGTGGCCTGATTCGGTCCAATCCGGGGTGATCCACACAACTAGTGATGCCGCAGGGTGTGACTGTCATTTGTGGATGGTTGTGCTGGTCACTCTGGCTAATGGACCGTAGAATCAAGCTCATATACTGATATGCACATGCTTCAAATGGTATCCATGTCATATGATGCAATTAATCATTGCATTTTGTGACGACCCTTTTTTTTTTTTTTTAAATATACAAACGGATCTTCACAGTGGCACGACTATTTGTCGCGCAGCCAATGTAACGCCCAGAGATAATAATTTATATATATATATAGTTAAATTGTTAATGATTTTTGCTAATTTTTAGCAAAAATCATATTTTCCGTTAATAATTTTTAGTTCATTTAGACACACAATTAGCTCCTAAATATTACAAAATTTAAAATAATAATCTTAAGAGAAGATAACAATTTTTTTTAAGACATAGGTTATTACAAACCCATGTTCTAATTAAAAAAAAAAATAAAAAATTAGCCTTTTCACAGTCCATGATTAACGCTCATTCTAATCACATGTTTAGTGCCCAACCCAAACCACACGCATTTTGGCCTGAAACTTGTCATGCTATTGACCTGCAAAAATGGCCCAACTTAGTCAACGAAACTCACATTGCTATTGATTTGCAAGATCGACCCAGAAACAATGAAAGAATTTGGTTAAAATAAAATCAGCTTTAAAGGGGGTGTACTTAGCATTGAATTACTTAAGATTTGAGATATCTATATAAGTACTGTTGCTGCCTACTTATACCTTCATCCCTACCCTTGATCTATGAACATTTGTCGAAGATCCAGCTCTTCAAATTCGCTTAATGCCCAACCATCGATCATGTATGTATTGATGATATATATCTAACGGTTCGAGAAATCTATAAGAACCCAAGCTTGAACACTTCTCAGTGCAGAAAATCAGAATTTATCCTCTCAAAACTCTTTGCATTTGCTTTCTTTGTAACCAAAATCACACTACCTCTTCCTATTCAACTACTATTAAGAAAGAAACGATAATAAAAGATAGAAGAGAGGATCAATCTTTCTAAGAGATCAAAAAGGGAAACTTTGGATGTAAGTTTCATCTTTTTTCTTTAGAAAATTTGGTTCTTCCATTAAAGAAAGGATGAAAGCTTTACCTCTTTTATTTCACTTGTTTCCTTTGTAAAACATGTATATTGTCCCACTCTACTAGCATTCAGTCTAGAAGAAGACAGTAAGCTCTTCCCTCTGCCTCACAATTCTCTTTTCTTCTTGTCTCTGTTTCATTGTTCCTAAAAAAAAAAATGGAAGACACATCTATTTCGTTTACTTTTATATATGTATATATATAAACCTCATCTGGTCAATAAAACTTGGATATGCAAGACCATTCTAGAAGATGTTATTAGGTGTCAAATATGTGTGTGTGGTGTGGAAAGCATAGATATGTGTGTGAGAAGATGTAAATAAGTGTGTGTGTGTGTGTGTGAACAAAACATGGGTGCTGTGGAACAAAACGTGTGTGTTATTGATAGTGATATATGTGTTATATATATATATATATATGCGGAGGGATTAATTCAAAATGAAATATTTTTGTAGCGCTGTTACATTGCCCAAATATTTTAAATACTAATAGGTATTTAATATATTAATTCCGTTATTTTGTCTAATTTAAAAATATAAAATATCAATATTTATGCCGTTGTGCCATCCATTTCTATTTAAAAACATGATTAACGTCAATTGAATTATTTTATCTATTTGTGTAATATAAACGAATATAAAGACACAATAATATCTACGTGATTTGATACATAATTGTTATATTTAAATATATAGCCGTTGTGATATCTAAATAGATAATAATTAATGGTAGTAATAATAATAACAAATATTCTCTTAGCAACTTATGCTAATTTATTATTGTATGTATATAATTATGCAGTAAATATTTCTATGGACATCTGTTGATGCAGAAACTGTAAGTATCTTTATACTTACTGAGGGTGATGCTGTTGGGTTTTCCATAATATTGTGGATACCTATTTATTTATTGTTTGCGCATGTGATTTTACATATTTTCTATTTTTTTTTAACTAAAATGGTTAATAACAAAGTTGGTATGCAGTGGGGGAGTGATGGCTGCCAGTGGAACCTTTGGCTTCCATGATACTTAATAAATAAACGGGCTATGACCTTTGGCTCTTAGTCTGCTGGGACCTTTGGATTCCAGTAACAAACAAATAAGCTTTAAGTGAGGGGAACCGTTGGCTTCCACAACACGTTAATCCGGACCGTTGGTTCCTTCATAAGTGGAGAGTAAACAAAATTAAATTAAGACATTGCATATAAAACTATCAGATGATTACTTTATAATTGTGTATATATTCATTCTATGTCTATGATTCGCGACCGTAGACTATATATTGCGTATACATGTGATTATGAAGCCATATTACATTGTGTTGCATTTATTAAATAAATCAACATTCATTATATACTGGAAACAACGGACTCACTTAGGTATTTTGTATTGTTGTTCTCTCTATATGAATGATTAATACATGTTATGAAGATGAGGAGTATCAGGATTATCCAAACCCTTAGATGGATCCTGATATTAGTATTTAAGGTAAGGCTGCATCCATTTTGTGAACTACTATGTTGTAGTTCTTTATGTTAATATTTAGAAACAATGTTTATATTTTTGTTGGTATGTAGTATATATACTCTAGTTATTTTGGCTTGTAAATTATATATGCCTTGTGTGGCACAAAAACTATCTTATGTATAATTATGCAGATACACTTTAAATATCTAATTTGAGGTATTTTAGTTAGAAGCTTTGATGTGTTATTAAAATCCCAATCTGTTGAATATATATATTCCACTGCTAAAATTACAACTCTGATGTGATCGTAATGTCATGTTAAAAAAAAAAAAAAAATTTACTTACGCCTTTTTATAAAAGGCAAGGTGTTACAGCCAACATAACGTATACGTTCCATGACATGTACCTGATGTTCAAAGTTACATCTAACACAGCGAAATATAAATATCAATGTGCAGCGGAACACATATCAATAGCATAAATACATCTAATACATAACTGTTACCAACAACAAAAGCCATTTACTAGTCTATTTGGTTAAATCTTACAAAGTATTAAACTCTAATTTACATATCCAAAATACAGGCTCACAAAAATAAATATGCCACATAGGACATGAGCCATAAATAAAATACCCAAAATGCGGACTACACAAGAGTCCGTGACTTATGACTGTCGCGATGTGCTCCAATCATAGCATCTCATAAGCTAGGTGGACGAGTCAATATCTATATCCGGAGAACTTGCAACCAAAGCATCAATGTTTGCACAGTTGCGGGGATTGTCGCATCCGCACAGGTGAAAGAATGAGTACACCGTCTCAGTACATAATACTGAGACCTCAGTGATATTAAACTAACTGAGTTTTCGCAAAGAACCAACTTTTCTTTTATAATCTCGTGCACACTATAACAGCTACCAATTTATAAACTTTTATTTGAAAACCCCCAATAGCTGATATAGCAAACACCGACTAATAGAAAACATTTAAAGCATACTATGTAACTGTGAACATATATAGAAGTTCCAGTCATCCCATGCACCTTGGAAGCTTCTACATATCCTCATCTACAATATATTACTTTTGATTGGTGGCTCAATCATATACATGTACGCGAGTAATTTCAAGCGTACAAGTACGTCTAAGCAGGAAAACATGACATCTAGTTTAGCTGTACTAAGACATTCACATTCCCTGAATTAGGCAACACTAAGCCTACTCCCATCAAGCTTATTGCCTTCGACCGTCAATGTGATCATGTGAGTACTAGAGTTAGACTCCAATATACAAGCACGTCTTAGTTGAAGAACAACGACAACTCGCGACGATCTTACATAGACATTAGCATGATAGCATCCCATAACACCATGCCTACTCTCGTCCACTTATTGCCTTTGCAGGACAACTCGCGCGGTATTACATAGACAATGGCATCTCTAACTTTAGGCAATGCAATCATCTACGCACTTTCAAAATAATTGCATTTAAATCATGCAAATAATACGTTTAGCAAAACTACAATATATAAGACATGCAACACATTCCATCACATCACAATATATGTATACATATGCAAGTAACAAGGTTGTGCTCGTAGGTACGCAAGTAACCAAGTTGTGCTCGTAGGCACGCAATGCGTCATATTTCCAATTTTATAACTCACTCAAAATCACGTTCATTTACATTGCAATCATAGTCTACAAAATTCCCAACCACATCATACAATCACACAATTCATTCTAACTCCATATATCATATTCATACTTCAAAATATCATCATATTTTCAATATACTCAAAAGTACTCAAATCATCAAAAACATATATATTCAACATACAGTTGGTTCGAATTTATAAAACAACATATATATTTTGTAATTCATTAAAATATGAAAATAATAGTTTATCAGTGGTAGAATACTCACCTGGCTGCGCGGATATTAAGCACTAGGTTTCCTAGATACCACCTTGCAATGTGTAATTGAAAAATAATACATTGCATATTACTTGACATTTTCTAACATTAGACTAGATTTAACTCTTAAACTACTCAAGAGATAACCCATGGAAAACCCATAGAATTTCTAGGGTTCCAAACATCTACTCATAAATTCTAGACACTAACTAAACTCAAATAATACTAACCCAAAGTATTTACTTGGGGTTAGACATTAAAATCACCATTTAATTAATTACTCATAACATTAACACTAATCCCACAATTAATTTCACTAACCCATAAACTATTTTCACAAGGGAAATGTTAAACATCCTCCACTCATCCCACCTTCATCACCATTTTTTCCTTAAAAAATTGATTTTTATTATAAAAGGATGATGAAGGGGGGATGAGTGGAGGATGTGTAGAATGGCTCTTTTCACAAACACTTTTATAATAATATTAGCTCTAAAATTATCTTCACTAATCTCTTTTTACAAATTCTATAACTAATTTGGGATTAACCATCACAATAACCACAGTTAATCTACAAATTAACAATTTAGGTTTTAAACACTTTAAAATTTCAAATTAATTTAACCCATCAAATTAGGGTTTCCATATTTTTATCCAATTCACAAAACACTACTCCAAATCACAATAATATTAACCCAATAGCATTTACTAAGGGTTAATCATATGAAACCACCACTAAAATTAAATACCAAAAAGTTAGGGTTTGTGGAAAACTTACAAAAATTTCACAAAACCAAAACCCATGGTTTGGGTAGCTTCAAGTAAGTTCCAAGTAACCCATTACCTAAATAAAACACTAGATTAAACTCACATTTCAATATTTTAACCCAAAATCATGAAATCATGAGTTTAGTGTTTTACCTCAAAATGATCGGTGAAAACATAGATCTAACTTCGTAGATCACGTTTCCAAAGTCAGATTTGAATTTGGAGGGTTAGATCTTCATGGATCAAGGTTTTTCCATGAAAAACCTTAAGAGAAAATAATAAGAAAAGGCTTGGGAATTTCGGACTACCCAAAAGAAAATAGGTGCACGGTCTTCAAATAAAAGGCATCTGGTCCTTTTTTAAAAATGGTCGTTCAGCCCCTGTGTTTAATGGCTGTATGCTTTGAACAAAGGTCATCCGGCCTTTGTGTGTTCTAAATGGCCATTCAACCAATTATTTTTATTAACCATCAAGTCTTACATTTATTTCCCCTTCTTTATTCCTTTAGTTGACTATTCTTCACCTACTACTCTCCATGTTCCCCTTAATGACCGACAACTATTACTTCACTTAGAGCATTCCCAGCAGCTTCCCACCATTTTTCCCAAATATAGAGAACAAAACTACTTTTTACTTCCCTATAAAAAAACAGCCCACAACAGCTTCCCTTCATTTTTTCCTATATCATTAAAATATTTTTTTTTTACTTTTATTTTAATTAAAAGTAGGAAAAATAAGATAAAGTATGAGAGATATAATATATTTTGTGAATAAACAATTGAATGGGAAGTGAATAGTGCTTCCCAAAGTGCTTCCCAATGCATTGGGAAGCACTATTCACTTCCAAGGAAAACGAAAATTTTAGGGAAGTTGTTATGGAGGGGTTTTTGTAACTTTCTTGGAATTTTTCCTAAAACTTAGGGAACAGACCCCCTTTAAGGAAGCTGCTGTGAATGCTCTTAGATTCATTCTATTTTATTTTATTATTATTTTTCTTCATCCGATTCCCTTTCTTTTTAATCATTCTTTTATTTAGTTTCTTTTTCATTTATTTTATTTATATTATTTCCTTTTACTATATCTGATTCTTCTTCTCTCATCTTTTATTTTGTTTTCTAACTCTTTTACTTTTCTTTGGACCTAAAATATTCTCTTGTATTTTTAAGGACACTAAATTAACTTTAGTCAATTATTTACTTGAATTTCATATTTTAATTACTACAAAATGTCTTGGGCATTACACATTTTATAGGAATGTACTTATAAAACTCATACAATGCACAACTCCTTTTTCAAAAACTCCATTTACACAAAAATAGAATACATGTTGTCAAAATATTTCATGTGAGTATAAATCATGCACGTTTGATAATAAAATAAACATGCCTTAAAGATTGAGAAAAGTTTCCACGTGAGTTTCATTCACCTTGGTCGCAAAGATCCTCTTGGTAAATATCCTTGAATCTTCCAACACCGTCGTCTGCGAAAGGTTCTGCTATTAGTTGCACGTCTAGGGTAAAATTATGAATTTCAGACATTCTGCTAGCTGAACATTCAATTGTTATTGGAAATGTTCAATTGTTCTGAATGTTTGATCGTTTCTCACAATGTTCAATCATTTGTTGGGTCATTAGATTGTTCTTTGGGTAGAAAGTTTGAAATTCAAAAAAGTCTTACCTTTAACCCATCTAGAACGTTCCAAGGCATGCACACACACACGAGAGCATACACTAAACAAAATTTAAACAAGGGTAAAACAAGTATAAAACAAGAAAAGAACCACGCTTTGGGTGAAGGGTTTAACTCTCTTGAAGTTAGAGACCCTAAAACCCTCCAAATATCCTTCCTTCTTCTTCTTCTTCTCTCTCTCTATCTCTCTCTCTCTCTCTCTCTCTCTATCTATCTATCTATCTATCTCTCTCTCTCTCTCTAGGGTTTAGTGTTGGGGGTTGTGCTCTAAATCCCAATAATATTATATCTATCTTGACATTCAAAGTTTGTAATGAATATAAGTCGGTATTCACCAATTAAATTATTTGAGCATATGGCATATAGTATCATTTACATGCCTATTACAAGGTATATATGTGACGTCCCACATCGCTGGGAATGAGGATGTGCTTATATGTATAAATGCACCATTTATGACACAACGCGTCTGGAGCCCAAATGGTAGGGTGTAAGGAACAAAGCCTTGAGGTTGAGGGTTCGAGTAGTCCCAAGATACCAAAGAGGACAATATTGTGGGTGAGTCACCATGGCTGCGGCGTGCTCTGATACCACAACAACGCGTTTTAAAGCCGTGATGGCAATGAACCTATCAGAACTCCGCAGTTAAGCGAGCCGCTGCAAGAGCAATCCCAGGATGGGTGACCTCCTGGGAAGTCTGATATGGGGAGCCAAAAGCGGACAGTGTTGTGTCATTGGGGGTGGATCGTTACAATATATGTTGTGCATGTGAAAGGTCATTGGATTACATTGAATATGGTCTATGGGTGTGAGTAATGGGGTTATCACACAAGGTCATAGTCCATAATCCTTGTAGTTCTAAATTATGAGATAGTTCTCGGCAATGGAATTGGGCATTCCATTTACGAAAGATTGTTATACAACGAACCTCAAGATCTACCTTGATTGAGTGAAGCTAAAGGCTTCAGGTTGATGTGTAGGTATTATGCACTGAACAGACCAAGGAGTTGTCTTTCATAAAATGTACTATCAATGTGGAAAGAAAATAACTGCTAAAAGACTACTTAATGTATTGATTCTAAATTCTGAAAGGATCGTCTACTCATATGTGAAATGGAAGTAACTTTGATACATCTATGAATGAGACCTTTACTTGGGTCAACATTCCATGTGTGTTAGGTAATTTCCCTTGAGATAGATTCTATGAATTGGTTATTTTCAGTCCCTGGCCAGACCATTTTGGTATGATATACAAAATACCATGTACATGTGATAGGGTTTTTTCACAAGTACGAGAATAACAGTAATAGTGACTTAAGGATAAAAAGGTACATAATTAATTGATAGCATCCTCTGCCTTAATTCTCTTATGGAAGATTTCATGAAGGAATCAAAAGTCAATATTAAGTCAAAGGGATTAATTATTTTAATAAAATAAATAAATAAATAAAACTAGAATGCAATTACAATTGTTTAGTTAAATCAATTGTAATTAAATAGTGACTTGATGAGTTGGTACTATTTTGGCTAGTTTTTGTTTTGTTCCTTTAAGTCCCCCACCAAACTGATTTAATTTAATCAAATCAGGCTTTTTATTTATTGGGCTACTTGTTTTAATTTATTAAAATATAGGCTAGAGAAAAACTGTGCATAAGACGCAAGATGGGAGATTGGGTTGGGAGAAACCCAAGCCCAAATGAATAACAGATGACACATGGGCCAGGGAATTAATCTCTAGCCTATGCATCATGTACCTAGTGGGAGTTCTAGTTCAACTAGACTTTTACTACGACTTGTCCTACATTGCTTAAATCTCTCACTATCCTAGTATTCAGAGCCTATAAATAGATATGTTTGTAGCTCTTGTAAAATAACTGATAACAATACTTCTTTAGTTTTTACTAAGAACTAATATTCTTGAGTTAACTTTCGAGAATGAGTTTAAATTTTGAAGAGCAAGTTGAGAGCCTATGCTCTTGGTTATAATTAGTCATTGGTGAGAAGATCTGAAAGTTCTCCTAATCCCTTAGATCACACGTTCTTCACTGATGAGCAAGGAGCAAAGTTTTGTCCAAAAAGCCAAGGAGTGGCCGAATTCTTCAAGTAGGTAATTCTTGTTCTGCAATTTCATTTTAAAATAGCATTGTTTGTTACTTGTTCTTCATAAAGTAGATTTTGGCTTGAAAATTTTATTTTCCGTTGTGCTAACATGTTTTTGCAAAACTATTCCCAACATTTAGTGGCTGAAGGGTGACAAATGGTTCTAGAGTTCATCCTAGATCCTTAAATACACTCCCTTCCACAAGCTCATGCTAAAATGGCCAGTGCTTATTCGCATGCAAACTGTCATCTTTTGATCGTTAAAAATAATGATCAATCATTGTGCCCAGAGTCTTACAGTTCAATCATTATGAGCTGAGTAGCACCGTTCGATTGTTCCAAGAGGAAGATCAATTGTTACACGCAGAAAAATTCCAAAGGTCCAAAAATCTCATTTTCTCCCCCTTTTAATACTTACGACTAACCTAAACACCCTTAGGCAAGAGTAAGGTGTTCTAAACCCTAATTTTTTTAAGTGCAATGTTGCAAAGCCACCCCTCTAATGTATGTGAATGGTTGAATCACCCCCATATAGTTGGAGGTGGTTTGGCTACCTCAAAAAATGTGAAATGAGGGTGGCCGAACCAACCTCACACACCCACCCAAAAATTGAAAAGTGGGTGGCCGAACCACCTCCACAGTCTATTAGGGTGGTTCGGCCACCTTATTTTCTTTTTCTTTTTTCTGTTTTTTTTTTAATAATAATTTTAAGGGGAAAATACATTTTGTCCCCGAACTACACCTATTTTTTCATTTATGCCTCCAGACTTCAAAAAGTGGCATTTTGAATATGCCAAACTACCATCTCGTGTGAAAAGGGTCACGCCTTCAGCATTAGACGTTAAAATGGATAGAAACGTGGTCACGTGCATCGTTTGTGACCACTTTTACATCGTTCTTCCCATAATACCCCCTTTTTTACTTTTAAAAATACTATAATTTCCCACATTATAATTATTAAAAAAATTAAAAACAAATTAAACTTACTTATATAATAATAATAATAATAATAATAATAATAATAATAATAATAAACTGGGAAAAAAATGCAAGGGTGGCCGAACCACCCCTTAGTTTATAGGATGACTTTAGCCACCCCCCATTTTATCATTTGAGGTGGGCAAACCACCCCCACAAGGTTCAGTCATCCTTAAGGGTTTTTTTTTTTTTTTTTTTTTTTTATTTTGATTATTCTAGTTTTATTTTTATTTTTATTTTTAATAAAAATTAGGTATTTTAGGAAGAAAGACAGAAAAGTGGTCGCGTGTGGCGCCACTTTTCCATCCATCTTAATATCCAACGCTGACAGAGTGGCTTTTTTGACAATTGATGGTAGTTTGACTTATCCATATGCCAGTTTTGAAGTTTGGTGGCGTAAATAAAAAAGTATTATAGTTTGGGGGGCCAAAGGGTATTTTCCTTCATTTAATTTTTTATGTTTCTTTGTTTACTTTATTATTTTTAATAATTTAATTTTTAGTTTTTATTAGTTTATTTTCTAATAATTTTAAGGGTATTTTGCAAAGTTAAATGCAAAAATAGTCATGTGCAACACATTAGTATCATCATTGCTGCTGTGGATCTACTTTCGGTGTGCTACTGCAGCAATTTCATTAAGGAGGCTCGAGTAGGATTGAGGGACCTTATGAGGTTCATGCCTATGATTATGCCATCTTTGTTACAAAAAAGGTAGAGGGATCTTATGAGATTCATACCCCTGCTCGTGCTACAAACCACAGTAACCGGTGGCCAATTTCCTTAACATTTTTGTCAAGAATTCATAGGGTCATGCCATTCAATTGGCACATTCCCTTTCTTATTTAGTTGTTATAGCACTTTATATAGTTATATCGAGCTTATTGTTGGGTTGCTTAGTCATTTTCTATACTTTGCTTTAATGTATTCTTTATGTCCCCCCTTTCTCCTTTATATTATTGCTTAAAAAAATAAACTAATTATTATTATTATTTTTTTTTTAAAAAAAAAAAAAAAAAAAAAAAAAAGGAAAAGAAAAGTAAAGAAGAAGAGGAGGAGGAAGAGAGGAATACAAACATATTAGCAACAATGGTAAAGTTGTCACTAATATTTGAAGGCAAAAATATTACTGACCGTTCAAATTGTCGCTACAAATATCATAACCAAATTACCTTGTAGCGATGAAAATATACTGTCGGTAGCAATTAGAACAAAGGGATTCGGAGGGCTACAACCCCACCCCTTTAATTTTAAATTTGTGCATAATTTGAAATAAAGCCAAAGGACCCTGACAACGTGTCATCACTATTTAAGTCCTTGATAAATGTTTACCACATTATTTTTTAAGTGCTAGAAGAATACTTCCTGTTAGGGCATTAACTACATCCACTTCCTATACCAAGTTTTGAAGTACAAACTTCGGATCCGAGCAAAACAACACCCCCCCCCCCACACGGATCGGGTAAGACTCACATTTACGATAGGCGTGGCCCAAGGAACTATTTTCAACCACAAATATTCGAACATTAGACCTAATAAAAAGAGATGCTACCAAGTCCATGGCCATCGTCACTCGACTAAACCCCTTGAGGTTAACCATAACCAAGTTTTGTTGTCACTAAAAGGTATATTTTAAAGTTTAATACAAATGGCCGCATCTTGTCATTGCTAGTACCCAATATTAGTGAAGAGATCTGTGTTGTCGCTATTATTATCGTCACTAAAAACCATATTTGACGTAGTGCTCCTTGAATAGGACATTATTATTTTACAATTGATCAGAAGTCCCAAAGAGTAATTATATATTATTCTTTCAAGAATACAATGAGGTATGACTCATGAGATACCTTTCCTTCCTCCTGTAGGGATTCATTCTACAATAATAGCCAGTAAAAAGCTTATTCACTTGGAAGCTTATGCGGAGAGTCTACTCTTATAATCAATAAATTGAAGGTTCAGAGGATGTCTCTCTGTGTACAGGAAGCTTCTATTGCTAAACTCTTTGTTACTCCTTCACATGGGTCACCAAACGTATTAATTGATACTCCAATTCTACAACTCTTTGATCCAATGCAAGCCTGTAAGAGTTTAGACTAGTCAGATAAGCCAATATAAGTTGGTATTAAGGGATATACGAAACTTAACAAAAAAGAACGAGCAAAATCACACCTTCTGTACAATGGAAAGAGCCCTCTTGCTGCTGCACTGGCCATGTCTAAAGGCCCCACAAATCCCATGTGGAGTCCCAAAACTTGCAAACTTGATTGAAGACATGACCTGACCAAGAAATGGGCACTCCAATGATAGTGTAGGCCCTAATTTCATTCCTGAACTTGAATCTGCATTCCATGTTTCTATAGGTGATGGGTGAGACTCTGACACATGCGAGCACAAACTTCCAATCTGTCTTGTGGCAACAGATATCTGTGTTGGATCACCGCCGATTTCCTCAAAAAGTACAAGAGTGTTGCCACTTGTTTGCAACCATGAACGGGGTACATGGTACCTGTGAGTTCAGGGATATAAGAACCAAATCTTTTACTTGCAAACATTTCACATGAAGAATCTTTACAGCACTTACAGTGTCTGAGATGGCTTCCCACAGTTCTTGAGGCATTTATTTGAACCATAAGATCCTCGGTAATTGCAAGAGTCAGTACAACCACCCTTTGAAGCGATATATGTCGGCCAATACCGTCCAATGCTTTGTCCATTCACCCATGCCTCACCTTTCCCCATCCCTGTAAAGTCTACTGCAACTGGATCATTTCCAGCAGGCGCATCAAACTTTGTCTGAATCAACAAGTATGGCTTTTGATTAGTATCTAAAAAGTTTTCCCAATTGACCTCCAAGTAATCTTCTTCTAGATCATGACTAGCCTTCTACTGGAATCCACTTGAGGTGGATATGGACAAAGGTACACATAGACAACCATGTCACCGTTAGTTAAATCGATCACTATTGTTTCCCTTGTTTGTGAAATAAGCTATTTGAATGATTTAAATCACATCCAAAATATTACAAAATAAGGTTACCTTGTACCAAGTCAAGGGTTGGTTCTTGAGCAAGGTAGGTTGTGAAACCCACTGTGAAGAACTTCCACTAGACAGACCTAATTCTTCACCTTTAAGTCCAACCTGCACTCGCAGAGAAAAAGAGAGGAAAAAAACAAAAGAGTAAAGTGAATATTATTGCATTTAATCCTTTTAGAGTTATAGGAAAAAACTAAAATATCCTATTTGGCAGTTGTATAACTTGTATGTCTAGTTATTCTCGATGAATTAATTGAGAAATTGAGATTGTCTTTGTTTTGCCTATTTACTGTTTTAAGAATTTATTATCTTTCTGTAACCAATAGCAGGACATACGGATTTAAAAAAGAAAAGGAAAAAAGAACACTAACCTGATATGTCCATTGCTGAAAAGAAAGATCAACAGTAGAGCCATTTTTTGTGCCTTTCAGCTTTACTGGACCAGTGATACCCGCACCACTTTTCTCAAAAAAAGCTCCATAGTTCTGATATAAATGAATAGATGTTTGTATTTAAATTTCTTATAACTACTGATTTATTTTTTGAAAAAAAAAAAAAAATCATCCAACAGATAATATATTCATTGAAAATGAAAACCATTGTAGCAATAAATAATTTCCCTGATTTAATAAATGCAGGAAGGCTGACCTGAAGTCCCACTGTCAAACTGAGGAGATCAATTGCGTTCTTCCCAGCTACAAGTGCAATGGGGATCTCCACTGCAACCTTAGCGTTGCCACTGTTACCTTTTCCGCTCCCTGCAAAGGTTTCAATTGTTACATGATCAGTACAAAATATACAGTATTGTGATGCATAAGTTCGGCAAAGTATTCACCCATAATACATTTGAAAAGAACTACTGTGAAACATTTTATGAAATTTTTGCTTGGACCAGGCTTGATCCTAGTTTCTTTATCTTTTTCATTACAGGAGATATCAAACTTTAGTAAGCAGGGAATAATATGAGAGACTTTACACAAGATAGAAACCTAGAACTACCATACTAGCGGTAACAGCCTTGGTGCACTGGGCACCCAATGAAAGACATATTCCGCCTGCAGTATTTTGAAATTATCATTAATTGGTTCAAACTACAGAATATCCCCATAGGGCTCAAATGTTAGATATAGTAAGGTAAAGGTAATGTATCATATACCAACCAGAATTGTCAACTAAACTGACTGTATTGCTGCAAAGACTGCACTGTTGAAAGATGGATTTTTGTCTTTCCCAGCAAAGTGAAAAAAAAAAAAAAGTTTAAAAATTAAAAATTAAAGAGGAAAAAGCATCAAAGTGATCAAATAAGTCTATCAACAAAATGAACCAAGAGAAGTAAGAGAATGATTAAGAACTAAGCAGAAATGGAGTCGATGAAAAAATTCTTCCAGCTCTCTTTCCACTAAAAAAATACATAAATGGGTTCTTTAATCAAAAACAGAACCAGCGCAGTAGTTGAATGCTTAATATATATATATTACGTTTTTTGTGTTGGAAAATTCAATGTCAAAACATGTTTGGTTATAAGTTTAAAGTCGAGAGTTAAACCACTGCAAAAGTTGATCCAAAACATGAGAATTCAAGTTTGTGTATGCTGTCCAACTTAGACCTAGTCAGATTAAAACAGCCACATCTTTTGATTTCGACGTCAGATGAAGGCAAACTTAGTGGCGTTGCGAAGCTGACTCAAAATGCTACAACTATGTATTTCACTAATATTTTCCAATTCCGATGTTTACTGGATTAAAATGGATTGTTAATAGAAGTCTGAAAATCTGGACAGATTAGCTCGTTCGGAAAATCATCTACTGTTGTCCGAACGAGCAATGTTAAGGATCCACCGAGACGCTCGTTTGGAAAATCATTCACACAAGTATGAACGAGTCATTTTATTTGAAGCTCCAAAGAGCCTTGTTCCTACGGGTCCGGACACTGCCTATGAAGCTATAAAACCCTAACCGACTTAGTCTAAGAAGCCACGTTTTCTCCCCATCTATATAAGCCTCATAACCCACGACTTCCAGACAGTTAGAGAGGCTATTTTTCATCAATATTGGAGAGGTTTCATATTGTTCTTGAGCCTAAACAGTTCTAAACCTTCTCCTTGTTTCATCTTTATCTTTGAACCACAAAAAAGTCAACAGCCACTTGAGTTCTAGTTTTTGAAGAAGACGAGGTTCGTTCATTTATAGAAGAAGGCTAAAAGTTTTAGAGCCACTACAATAGGAAGTGAACGTGTCGTTTACTTACGAGATTGAGTTTTCGGATTACAAAGTTCTATAAGTAAACAATCTATAACACAGGTCTTCTATAGTGGATGGCTTTTGGGTTGGCTGGCCCCGGAGTGGCTTTACTATTTGAAGAGTTCTTCAAATAAGTTTCCACTTCGTTACCAAAATCTTTGTTTTGATTGATTTACTACTTTGCTTGGTTTTGGTATTGACATCTGTAGCATTTGAATTTAAAATTGATAACTTTATTAATCTTAATTGTTGTTATGATTGAGATATTCACTGTTTGTTACAACTTGGAGTCTAAACTAGATTTTTCAATATATATACACACAAAACATAAAGTATAAATTTTGGAACCTCCTATGCCTCCCTTAACCTAATGAATGAAAAAGTAACTTTTGCCTTCGACAATTTTACCAAGGAAGCGAAGATTGAGGTTTCCTCTAGAATTTTGCCCTGGCTATCAAAATGCTAACAAAGCCCCTTTGCTTCAGGTTAGCAAGGGAGGAACAATCAAAAATTTACAAAAGAACACATCCCCAAGGTTTCCAAGAAAGGTGGGAAAAAGGGAGGGCAGGGGAAGAGCCAAAAAACAGTGTGAAAAGGCATAACATAAGGAAACCTAAATCTATGTTAATTCAAGCATATAAAATCCTCATTAGTTTATGATTGCCAATCACCTGCAAGCTTCCCATTAATAAAAGCATGAAAGGCATGACCAATTGATTCCACATGAAGAACTGTTTGAGATCCATCTTCAAGGAAAGGCTCATCACCTTTAATATTAGTGCTGACAAAAGTAACCAGAAAAAAAATAAATAAATAAAATAAAATAAAATAAAAAATTACAATAGGATCATATCATAATATAACTGGCTGGAGCAGCAAACATTATGTCAAACAAAGAAGCTTTACAAACAAGAGACTTCTTTACCTTAATGAGTACCATAAGTAGTCACTTCTATCAGCTGTAGTATTTATTTGCTCCAATAGTCCAAGTTTGACAAATGCATCATCCTTTGAGATACCCACTGGTTCATTTATCCAGCTCCAATCTGAGCCTAATGCTTCAGAGGAATCAACATTGCCACTCAAAGATTGATGAATGAAGCTTGGAATCATAGCCACAGCGTTAACCTGTCTTGAGAACGTTATATTAAGTGATTAATTAGATAATGCTGATAAGACATTGAAATTGACCTATCAAAAAAAAAAAAAAAGATACCTATCAAAAAGACATTGAAATTGATTGCAAAAAAATAAATAAATAAATTCCACGAAAAGTGCTTAGCATGAGAATCTTTGGTTGGCTCCACAGCTCCAATGTGTGAGCAAGCAAGAAGATGCTTCACATACCCGAAACGCTTTTGAAAACTTACTGCGAGGTGGGCAATGTTAACCCTCTTTGGTTGCAGCACACAACGAGTGAGAGAAATTCATTCTTTTCAACATTGGGCTATAGAAATCATACTGAACAGGGCTCTAATGATGATTCATAATTCCATAATTGAATTAATTACGTACTGGTTACAGCAACTTCTAGAGAAATGGTATGGTAAAACTTAATTCAAAACAATGTGGTAGAAAGCATGTGGCTTGAAATGGTTGCATAGGTCAATAATAAAAACAAAACAATCAATTTGGGACGAGAGGTCCACAACCAGGGTGGATAAACTTTCTGTAACCTCATTAGTCCAGCTCAAGCACAAAATCCTCCTCCCTTACACCAAAATATATACAGAACCACTAACAAATTTCCTAAAAGAACCTGGACAATACCACTAAGTAACTGAAAAATCCTAAAACGGAAAAACTAATTGTAATGAATAAGCCAAGAATTTGAAACTTGGTTTACTTTTCCAACAATATTATATAAAATAATTTCTTAAAAAAAATTAGAATTTCTGACAGTGTTCAATAGAAGTTGGTGATGAAAGTCACCTCAAAAGGATGTCTATAAAGGACACAAATTTCCTACAACTCATACGAACCAACTTCTAAAAGCGACACAGATCCTTTAAAATATTAAAAAAACATGTGCTTCTCACATATAAGGGACACATGTCACTATAAGAAGTTGGTAGCTAGGAAATTTCTGTCCATCTATAAATATCTATTGAAGGAAGAACATCAAATATATGGAAAACTAGTATATAATGTTCAAGAATAATACAAAATGCCTGCTTCCGACCAGACTTCAAGCTATCTAGGCATGCTGCAGATATATAGGATAGGAAGTAAATCAAGCCGAATAAAATAGAAATCATGAACCCACAAAAAAACCCTAAGGCAAGTTGGAATCTGCAAGTAAATATTTAAGCAAAGCCACCATCCCAAAGTTCTTCACCATTCTGTTGTAAACCATATAAATAATATCAACTGTATAATAAATTTTAGGGACATACAATTTTACATGAAATAGGTAGAAAACTTTACAGAGCCATAAAACAATTAATATACTTCTGTTCCTGGATTGGTAAGTTACCCATGTACTCAGGGGCTCTTGAACTTACGACCTAACCCGCCACCCAATTCTTATGAAGGGAAGGAGGTAGCAGCTGAGTCACAACTCATTGGAGTCATTAATACACTTTTGATGGACAACCCGTGGAATTGAGCTACAAATCTAACTGAGAAAAAGCAATCATGATTCACACATTTAGCACAAAATATCCTAGTATCCTGTGCATCTACAATAAACCAAGGGAATCTACTAGAATCAAAATGTAAAATTATGCAATGCAAGCTCATGAGGCAAACCTTTGCAGTATTAAGAACTACATTCTTGCAGTCAGGTAAAATGCTCACGGACCATGCAGGCAAGTGATATGAATTGCCATTGAAATTCACAGTTGCATCAGACTGGGTGCCCACATTGGCAAGAAAAGCAGCACATGTGGATCCTGCTTTATAAACTGTGGCCTGAAATTCAACATAAACCGATGTTAAAACAAAACTAAACCTTACATCTCAAAGCACACACAAATTTAGGCGTGGAGATACTACGGACCGAGCAGAAATTGTGTTCCCCAACAACTGTAAAAGATGTAATGGATATTAACTGGCTATACCTCCAAGTTTGGACCAAGAGAAGTAACCTTTGGATCAGTGGCCACCAATGCTTCTTCGCAAAGCTTTACTGCCTTATGGACATCTTTTAAGTGACCCCACTTTGGTTGTCTAAGAATCCCTGCACCAAAAGCATGGAAAATTTTGAATTCAATCACAGATCAAAGACATTCCAACTATACTATAAAACTGAGTAACTAGAGGCTATTATACAACTTTTTATTTTCAAATATTAAAATATGATAAGCACATCGTAAGTGCTTGAAAGACCCTCTAAGCATCTCATTGACAGCAAGTGCTAGTTAGGCTGTATGTAATTGATGACCTGGAGGAGCATCTGCACACATAACTCTCAGGCTTACAATGTAAATGGTAGATTTAGAATATTGGCAAAAGATGGATGGATACCATACCATACTCATCAATTGGAGCATCATAATCATAACTTGTAGAAATGAAGGGTCCACCGGTAGTCCGGCCAAAGTTAGTGCCACCATGGTACTGTTTAAGAGTAAAAACAATTTGATTCATCATTCATGATTTTTAGTGTCAGAGTTTAGACTGGATTTTATCCTAGACTACAAGTATCAAGAAATCCTCATAAAAACTAGGGGAAAATACACTTACCCTTTCGAACTGACATCTCATTTGCACTCACCCCCCAAATTACCATTTGTGACACTTGATACCGTTGGTGTTTGACATTCAAATGGATGGAAAATACCGCTTGTGACATTCACGTGCAAATTTTTTATTTGAAATACCAAAAATACCTCGATTTTAGGAGTTAGAACGTTGCATTTGTCATTCAAATAAAAAAAGTTAACCATTAAACAAAAATTAAACTAACAAAAAAAAAAATAAGAGATGGGGTGGCCAGACCACCCCCTCAATCCGAGAGGGTGGTTGTACCACCACCATAAAACGATTTTGGGGGCAGCCAAACCACCCCCGCAGGTTTGGCCACCCACAGAAAATGACTTTGGACGTAGCCGAACCACCCCCTCGGGCTGAGGGGATGGTTCGGCATCCCTAGAAAACAAATACTAGATTTGACCATCCCCAACTAATTGGCCACCCCCTCAATCCATTTTTTTTCACTTTGGTTGGAGGGTAATTTAGATATTTCAAATAAAAACTTTGCACATGTAAGTCACATGCACAAATGTGTGCCCATTTTAACGCCAAAAACTAACAGAGGGTGCCAATTGAAAGGAAATGGTAGTTTGAGGGGTCAAATACCACAAATGTGTGACTATTTGCAAATGACCTATCAGTTCATGATGGCTAAGTGTGTTTTCCCCTAAGAACTATGTAACATAAACTATCAATATAATTTCAGTACCATATAATAATTTTGGAAAGTTCCACCAAGCTGGAAAAAGCGAGCCACAGCAAATGCAAGGTCTTCCACAGGTCTGTAGGGCATAGGACCACCGAACGATTGAAACCTAAAATTCCATGCAAATAAAAAAGTATCCAGTGAAGGAAGAAATATGTTTCCATCCAAAAAAATAAAATAAAATCAGAGGCTAATGTGGATATAAACCATGAGGTCATATCCAAGGGAACAACGTCCAACTTTTCATTCTAACAACCAGAATGTTAGTAACTAGAAGGGACAGCTTACCATCCACTCCAATTCTCAGTCCACATTTTTGGCTTCTTGTCAGAATTAGGTTTGAATTGGTCACAGTAAAATCCATTGCAAGTGTTGATCTGAAAGCAAATGAGATTAAAAAGATTATAGAAAGCCAAGTGAGTAGCACGCTTTGATTGGTAAATATAATATTTGAAATAAGTTGGTCACTGCGTTTGTAACACCTATGTTGTGCTCATGATAGATTTCTGACCAAGCCAGTAAATTGCCATGCAAGGTAAATGAGAAAACTCACAATGGGATCAGGAGCATCTGCTTGTTGGCACATGACCCAGGGCACCCCTGTATCCAAAGACGTAGCCATGGATGCTGCCCAACTGATGTAAGATTTGGCAGCAGACCCATATGCTGAATCAATATTTCCATACTCATTCTCTATCTGGCATAAAAAAGAATAACCTTCAACAACCAAAAGTTCAATTTCGGATCGTCTAGGACCCATTAAATTACTATCCAAGTGTGAAACCGCAATTGCGTAAAATATTTGGAAAATTACCTGAGATAAAATGATAGGTCCGCCCTGAGAGGCGTAAAGTTTCTCCTGCTTCATCATGTCCACAATCTTGGCCGTGAATCGCTTCATTTCTGCCTGAAACAGAGTGTTTTACAATCAATGGATAAACTTAAGAAAACACCAAAATAATAGCACATTAATAGAATGCAGGGTGAGTTTGAAAACCTTGAACGGCTCATTATCAGTTCGAAACTCAATTCCGGGTATAAAATGCAACCATAGAGGAAAACCACTGTTCAAAAATTCAAACACAAACGATTATGCAAGGAAAAATTTAAGATTAGAAAAGGAAAAGGAAACAATTAATAACTAGCTTCTATTTTACTTACAAAAATAAAAAATAAAATCTAGCTTCTATTTTTCCCACCAAAGCTGGGAAAGCAAAAGTCTTTACCCATAGTTCCATTCGGCGCATACATAGGGACCAATACGAAGATGAACATAAAGACCAGCATCCGCAACAGTCTTCACAAATTTCACCAAATCCTTCCTTCCCTTGAAGTCATACTGTAGATATGTCAAATGGGTCAGTACAAAATCAAGAAGCAAATTGCAAGAAAATCAAGAATTAGAGTAATGTTCACCTGGTTGTTGAGAAAACAAAGGAAAGCCTAATATGATAAAATAGGAATATTTTTTATTTTATAAAAAATGTTTTTTCCCATGAATATAAAAAACTCTACATTAATTAGAGCCAGCTGAGTAGCATCTACTGTTTTGAGTTCTGTAATTCTTCCACATTTTCTCCCACCAACAAAAACGAAGCCTCAAGGAATTTGCCAAATGCGGAAACAGTGCCAGTGACCAAGACAGAGAAAATAACAAAGAAGGAAAGAAACCTGGTTTCGAACTGGCTCGTGCAAGTTCCAGAAAACGTAGGTCTCGATCACATCCAATCCTCCGTCCTTGGATTTTTTAACCAAATCCGGCCACATCTGCAACAACATTAACCAAATTAGTAACACAAACAGAGAGCGCGCTTCAGAGAGAGAGAGAGAGAGAGCAGAGTCTGAATAACATTTGGCACCTCGGGAGAGCTGCGAGGGTAATGAATGGAGCCCGAGATCAAGACCCGGCGCTTGCCGTCGATCACCAGCGCTCTGTGATCGTACGTCAAGTTGGCAGCAAACGACGTCGTCAGCAGCACCCAGCACAGCACTGACAGAAACACTGCCCCTCTCATGCTGCGCGCGGATGAGACAAGTTTTTCTTTAGTTTCTTTTTGTATCGTTGTAAGTAGTAACACTTTTATTTTGATTCGTTGAAACAGCGGTTAATGGCTTAAAAGCAAGTTATTTGCTTGCTTTCTTTGAAACATTGCTTTGGATGATGCTTTGTTTGATGATCTTGCTTGCCCGCTTTGTTATCTTGGAGGCAAGGAAATCAACTGGGAGCAGCTAAGCTAAGCTAAGCTAAGCCGGAGAGTACACGTCACCTCCGCCTAAGAGCGCGTCATCATCATTATCATCGCCGTCGTCGGCGTCGTCTATCTTCTTCTTCTTCCTACCCTCTTTTCGCTCACTCATAAATGCCTCGCTTTATATAAAGACTAAAGAGTGACTACAGCTGAAGTTGGAGAAAATATCAGGTGTCCATAAGCTCACGTAAAGATTGGTGGCCATGCGATTTTATTGTGACGCGTGGTGGTTGTGGTGGGTTTCTCGTAGACCGTGAAGACAAATATACGGCAGGCTACTTTTCAAATTTTTCTTTTAAAATTTTGTTCTTAAATAACGTGTCATGCACATTTTCAAAATGATTGTCATTTTTTTAAAAAAAAAAAATTAAAAAAAATTTGAGAACTAAATTTTTCAGAAAAAAAGAAAGAAAAAGAAAGATATGTAGCATTAAGTTATAGTCTCGTAGAATTTTATCTCAAGAGAGAGAGGCTCCCGACTTTACTAGAGAGAGAGAGGGCGTCTTTGTCTGTTGTGGTCGCCTCCCTCCTCCCTTGGTATTTTTTGGGTGTTGGTTAGTCTCCCACCTTTTAGGGGTGTAGAAGTTTTGTCTCCTCGGTGTTGATTCGGTGGAGTTTACTTGTTTTTTTTCTAGTTTTTAGTTTGTGGTGGCAAGAGAGTTCTCTGTGGAGGATATCGGAGGGGTGTGGTTGATCTTGGCGTGTTGAAGGCGGAGTTCAATGGCCTTGCGTTCTCATGGTCGGATTTTGGTGGCTAGATCTACGATTCTCCGTCGTCTTCTGGTGGACACGCGCCTTCTAACCTTATTCGCCGTCAGTCTCCGGTGCTTCTGCCGCTCTTCATGGCCGTGCGGTTTCACGGTGGTCGGTGCGTGGGCTTCACGCGCCAGTGTTTCCTTTCTGATTTGGGCGCGCGTGAGGGCTTCAAACTGTGTGTTCTTCGGCGTTTATGGTAGGGCTGGTGGTGATCGGAGGCTTTTCGGTATTTGGGGGTTGAAGGGATGCTCTGGCGCCGGCGCGTGTGCCACAGATCATGGCTCTCTCGGAAGACAGAACCCTCTTTGAGCTCTCCTGTGTTTGATCTAGTTGTGGGTTTCTCTGACAGTTTACACTGTGCGTGTTCTAATTCAGTCATTGGCTTTTGTCCAATTTGTGTGACCGACTCCTTGTTCAAGTAAAGGTGTATGTCAATGCAGATGCACCATTCTGTTGGTTAGATTTTTTAGTTGCAACTGTCTGTATTTATTTGAGTTTTTTTGACTCAAATTGAATGTACACCTAGGGTGGATGAATGCTGCAATGGTTGTATGTTGTATGTTGTATGTATGCTGCAATGTTTGGTTATATCAATGAAAGTTTCAACTTTCCTTCAAAATAAAAAAAGTGTAGCATTTTCATTCACACTTTTGAAGCGGCATTATTGAACCGATTATATGCATCTTGTTTGGCTGGAAAGGTTTAAGAGCGTGTTTTAGGTAACCCATTTTTTTATTATTATATTTTATTAATTTTTAAATACATGTATGGGTTGTTTTGTTAAATTTAAATTCTACTTAAGTTTTATTTTATTTTTTTTAATTTTACCTCAAGTTTTTTAAACTATCCAAACATAATTTCAAAAAATAAATTTTTTCAGTATTTACAATTTTAAATATAATAAATAATAGTATATTATGATACAAAAAATCGGACATTCCAACGTACTAAGAGCACATTCCGATAAGCAAATGTTTTCTTTTTTAATGAAAAATTATTGCATTGAGGTATTGTGATCGGTGAAAGGTTAATTTTATAGAAGTACTATCAAAAGGTCAAGGCCCTTTCTTTTTTTTTTTTTTTCTTTTTTAAACACCTTTTTATCTCTTGTGGTTTAAAATTTTTATTTTTTTGCCCTCAAAGTTTTTCTTTTTTTCATAAGTAGTACTTGTACTATGAGAAAAAACGGAGATAGTAGTATGGTACCTCCGTTCATTTTTCCATTCAAAACTAATTGATTTTCACGTCAACGACACATGACTGCCTTTTTATTTTATTTTGAGGCTTTAAAATAATAATAATAATAAAAAAAACGAACCCTTTGGACCACATAGGAGTGGTTCGACCACCCACAAAACCACCCCCATTTGGCCTGGAGTGGTTCGGTCACCATGAGACGTTCCAAGGGTGGTGCGACCACCCCCGGCGCCATATATGGGCTGGGCGGCCACCCCAATGGGTGGTCGGCTAGACAGTGAAGGGTTTCTTTTTTCTAGAAAATATAATTTATTTCCTTCAAAAATAATTATTCTTCTCATTTTTTAAAGGAATAGGTATTCATCTTCGTAAGGGAATAATTATTCTAATGGGAATAACTATTCCAATAAATAAATCCTACCAAACAAAAAATAATTACTATTCCATAGAATTGCTATCCGATGACATAACTATTAATATAATTATTGAATTTTTTTATTCTTTTAATTAAACAAAAAAAAAATCACAAAATCATGCAAATAAGTTGGAGTCTGGTTTTGTATTTTTTTTTAAAATAATAATAATAATTATATGAATAGTTATGTCTTTGGGTTGCAAGTGAATTCATTTTTGCCATCCTGTATTAGGTAGTTTAGACCTTTAATGTGAGCAATACACCCAAGTATACTCTACCCAATTTGCCCTCACCGACAACGCGATCAATCTCAACATCATGGAAAATAGACAAGAAAGAAAATGCTAAAAAGACAACTTTAACGCAACTAATGCAAAACTTGAAGGTACAATGGGGTGAAGCCTACACATGAGTCTCACCCCAATATGTCTTAAGGTTGTGTACTAGTTGTGCATGAATCACAACCCAACAAGAAATGGTTCATAAAGTTAAGGACGGAGCCAGAAGTTCTTATAGGCAGGGGCCAATGACAAAAAAATAATCTTGGTAGAGGCCAAATAAGTTAAATTTTTATTTTTACCTTATATTTTTTAATTTTTTAGAAAAAAAAATTTCACCTAATAAATTTTTTTTTTTTTAGGAAATTGAGGGGAGGGCCCCTCCCTCCGTCCCTGCATAAAGCCCAATACCCATCATTGTCACTTTTAATTCTATATACACTTTTCACATTAGAAAAAAGTAATGGTTCGTTTGGGTGTTGAATTTTTAAAATTTGAATTGAATTTTTATTCTGTTTGCCGATTTTGAGGCAAAAAAAGAAGAAGAATTAGAACTCTTTTTGAAATTATGTTTGAGTATTGGATTTTTTTAGATTAAAAAATAGTATTTTTTAGATTAAAAAATAGTATTTTTTAATAGTAGAAAATGATTGGAAGTATGAGAAGTTGTGTATAATGATTGGTGTTATGAAAAGTAGTGTGAAATAATGATTGAAATAATATTTATTTATTATAAAAAAAATATTAAAAACTATTATTTAATTATTTAAAGGGTGAGACTCACATTTTTTTTTTTTCTTTTCTTTTGGAGATTGGCCAGTTTAAAGGGGGGACCCATGCATTTTTTTTGTTGAGAAATGCTAGAACATCTCCCAGTGTTCTCTTGGTGTTCTCCTGGAATGACATAGATGTAATTAAAAAATGTAATTTTTTAATTACATCTATGCCATTCCAAGAGAACACCAGGAGAACACAAAGAGATGCTCTAGCATTCATCTTTCTTGTTTCTTTTGTAGACCGGCCAATTGGTGGAGTGGGACCCACATGTAGAATTCATTTTTCTCTTGAATTCTTCTTGAATTCGGGCAGGTTTCCGGGTTGAAACCAGGTTTCCAGGTTTTGAAAACAGGCCGTTAGTATTTTGAAGTTAAGAAATACTATTTATTAAATAATTATAGAATTATCATACCACTGACATGATTTGGCAATAAAAATTAATTATTAAATAATAGCAATTTTTTTAGGTGTTTTGTATGTACATTTTAGGGATGAAAATTCGAGCGAATAATAACTACCCGCTTGTGCTATCCGTACCTAACCGCTGTTTGATATCCGTATATGGGAATGCAGATAGCGGTTAATAATCGTATCCACATTCCCTTTATATATAATATATATTTAATTAAATTTACTAAAACGATGTTGTTTTGAATTTCAAATATTTAGGTCTTTAGGACCTTTAGGTTATGTTAGATTTTTTTCACTATCATCTTAAAGTCATACCTTACTATATTTATTTTTTGTGTTTTCTTTGGGTTATCCAAATCTAATTATTCTACGAGACAATCATCATCTATGTTTGATAATCCTGAATTCTGTAAAAAGTGAAATCTTGATATATTTAAGTTTGAATAGGTTAATAACTGCATTATTTTATCTTGCATATAGATTTAGTTAGTAATCTAAAACGTCATTTCCTCACATACGGATAGCGGATAATAACCGTATTTAATAACCGCAATAACTACGTCAATGTGAATGTGAATATCTAAAAATAAGGAATGTTAGGCTTACACTTAACTCCCCACACCCAAATATCTACACCTAGATGTGGCATTACCACATCAGATTTTTGTTCTTATTTTTGTTTTCGTTTTCTTCCTCGAAACATCTATAGCCCTAAAACATGGATTTACATCCCCCCCCCTCTCTCTCTCTCTCTCCCCTCTTGCCGACCGTCCATCTCTCTTGAGCTTTAGGTCCAACCGTCCATATCCCGAGCTCCAGTCTCTGGCCTTCCATCTCTCTTCGAGCTCCAGTCAGCTGTCTCTCTCTCCCCTCTCGCCGGTTGTCCATCTCTCCCGAGCTCCAGTTGCCGGCCGTCTCTCTCGACCAGTCTGGATGGTTCTCCGGTTCTCTCTCTTAATCCAACTTTTCACCAATCTTAATAAAACAAGAAGAAAAATAAAATAAAAAATCTAATGTGGTAATGCCATGTCAAAGTATAGGTATTTGGGTGTGGAGAGTTGGGTGTAATTAGTCTAACATTTTAAATATAACAACTAAATTATACAAATACAAATACAGATGTTATTAATATCCACGTCGGAATTTTCCACCGCATACATTTGTTGATAATGCCCGAGCGTGCGTGCGTTTGTGTTAACACCTTACGTTGGACGCAGGCGAGGCAAGCGTGCTATTAGGGTGTGGAATATTCGCGTCCAATTGCCAAAGCTTTGCCAATTCATCTTTTTCTCCATGCAGGACAGGGTTAATGGAATCCAGATCAATTTCTGGTCCCATCTCTAGACTTTATGAAGATGCCCTTGCAATAAAAAGATGACAATTACCTTATCACCTTATCCTACGGTTAGAAACACAAGACATGTTTTTTAGTATATTTTGCATTTTTTGTAAAATAAAAAAATTAAAAAAAATATATGAAAATAAAAGAAAACATTTCTTTTACGGACAGGAACGCGAAAGACATTTTATATATTTAATTAATGGATAAGTTGAATTAATAATTGCACGATTATCCTTAAAAATTTCATGGGTATAATATGTCGTCAATTCCACGACAAATGTCACTTTCATACGTGTCGTGCAGCAGTTGGACATGTGCTGCGTCACAAAAGACCCTTAAGTCCTCTCTCTCTCTCTCTCTCTCTCTTATCTGCATGACTTTTGTCGTAACGGTAGGTTTATCATTCAGATGGTCGGCAGCTCCACTAGCTCAATTACTTGGCAACTAATTGCGATATTTATGTATTCCATAAGAGAACATGACAAAAAGGCCACGTGTTTTATTATTATTTATTCATCATAAATTAGAATATATGGATAGAATTTTTTTTTTTTTTTTTACAAGTCCACACAAAAGGGGAGGAGAGATTCGAACTAGTGACTTCCGCTTCATGAGGCGTGGTCCCTAGTCGATTGAGCTACCCATTGGGGACGGATAGAAATTTCTTATAAATAAACCGATTCGTAAGAATTTCATACAGACTAACTTATAAAAACGACATATATCATTTAAAGCTATTAAAAAAGCATGTGAGAAGCACGTGTTTACATTTAGAAGTTGGTTTGTAAAAAATTTCTTACAAATCAGTTTGTATGAAATTTTCGTCCAATTAACATTATGAGACTGTTAGGAAGACATGCTTTTGTAACGCCAGCCAGAAAACAACACCTATCGCACCTATCATCCACCTAAAGTGGTTAAAGTTGATGGTCTCTAAAAGGCGGTGCATTAGAGATATATAGTCCACGCTCTTGAGAGGGAAGATCCGACTTGTGCCGCATAGTTTCCACACTTGGTGCGTATTGCATACGAAGCGGGAAGCAAACGAGGCAGCCCACCTATTGGCAAAAGCTGCTCTACAACCCTCCAAAGAGGTAGTTTGGATGGAAGATTTTAGATTTTCCAAGGTATCTTCATGAAATTGTAGTTTCATAGAATTGTGATGTCTTGAGTGCTTGGGGTTGGTATATTGAAAATTAAGGTTTGGGCGGTGCGGATGGAGGACAAAACTCAAGTGGGTTCTCCAACGTAGATAGCAACAGCTACAAACATAGCTTTGATTTGTTAAACAAGTCAATGATATAGATCCAACCACGTATACAAGGAGTTGACATGATGACACCTAATCATTTCCCAATTTCGAAAAATAAGAAAATCTTTTAATTAATTTGAGAAAGTTGACTTCTTCGGCTCAGTAAGCCTCCACAAATCACATTCCTTAACAGACCTAGTTAGGTAACTCACCCAATGTGCAAGAACCTCCAATTTGTTGGCTAAATCCAAACAAGCTCTCGCTCCTTCAAAAAAATAAAATAAAAAAAACTGACAGCTAATTGCCTAACTACTTTTGTAGGCTGTTGAAAAAAAACTACTTACCACTAGGCTTGGTAATTTGTCTACCCTCATATATATATATATATATATATATATATACAAAAACGATGTCGTATTATATAGGGTTTTAAATGACACCATATATCGGCAAAAAAAAATAATAATAAAAAAGAAAAAGAAAAAAAGCACAAAAAAGAGGTCTAATAAAGACTCAACACAAAAAAAATAGGCCCAAAATGCTCAAATTTAAAAGAGTTTATGCGGTGTGGTTATATCTTTAAATAACTGCTACCCACCTTAGGCGAGACGGTTGCGGTTATAAAAATAGAATAATTATCTTTTCACTCTTACCAGAGATAGTTGGACAAGGGAGAGGAAATGAGTTATTTTATAGTCATGATCTTTATTTTGTTGTATCTTAACGTACGGTGTACATGATCTCATGTCATTTAAAATTTTTAAATGGCGCGGTAACGTTCACCATGTACTATATTATACATCGTTAGATGCAACAAAATAAAACTTTGATGATAAAATGACTCTTGTTTTGGGATAGTAAGAGAGCATCCTACTATGGGAGTTGACCCTATCAATGACACTATTTAATGTTAAGGTATTTATTAATTTTTTTAATAAATTAAGTTTTAAAATAATCGATAATTTAATTGGTGATTTACATATAATTTTTATTAAATATTTCACGTATTGAACTTTATTTCATCGAGAAATAGTGTGATAATAGTCTCCAAAAAAAAAAACAAATGATACTATCTAACGAAGATGGAGTTGGTAACAGTTTGCATACATAGACAGGAATACTAATTTTACTTTTTCTATATTAATTTGATCTATAATCTTAATATATTTTATTCATGCTTTCCCCCTATTTTAATATTTCTCTTTTTCACTTCTTGTTTTTTTTTTTTTTTTTTTTCATATCAATAACAAAATCTTAAACCATGATCATCATCTCACGTATCATCACAATAATAATCATCATAAATAATAGATAAATAAAATCATTTCAAAATCATCAATTATCATCCTCATCATCCTCATCGCCATTATTATCATCATGAAAAAGATATATATATATATATATAACTAAGGGAGTCGACACCATCCAGAGGGGGAGAGAGAGAGAGAGAGAGAGAGAGAGAGAGAGACGAAATGGTGGGAGTTTGGGCCGGGGACATAAAACACTATTTAAGGATGAAATTCACAATGACATATTGCTGTTGTCCAACCTTATAACTTATCGATCATTACTCACCATCATACCCATTGCTAATAGTAATTCACCATTATGAATGGTTTGGTGCAAATTTTCTTGCCAGTTTAAAATAATACAAAATATTCACGACCGCCAAACAATTTCTTGTTGATACTTAGGTAATATACTAAAGTTATGTTTATGTTTGGTACGTGAAATGACAATTCTTTTTTTAAAAAAAAAAAAGAAGAAGAAGCTTTTATCAGAAATAGAATAATGACTATTCCAAATGTTAGATCCTTAACATATGATCTAACAACAAGACTATTCTATTTCACCTTTTTTCATTTCTAATAAAAGTTATTTATTTTTTCTAATATAATAAAAATTCCGTATACCAAACGTAACCTAAGCGATTAGTGGCTATCATTGCTAATTCACCTATATAAGTCTACTACCAATAACGGTTGCAATTCATAGTTGTTATTTTCGCAACAACAGTAATATATATATATATATATATATAAACATTTGGCAAGAATACAATGAAGCATGATTTCTGAGACACCTTTTCTTTATCCTGTAGGAATCCATTTTCCATTAGTAGCCAGTCGAAAAGCTTATTCACTTGGAGACTCGTGAAGACTATATTCTTATTGTCCATATCGCGAAGGCTGAGAGCATTCCTCTCTATGTACAGGAAGCTTCTACTGCTAAACTCTTTATTACTCCTTTACATGGATCACCAAACGTATTAACTGACACTCCAATGCTACAACTCTTTGATCCAACGCAAGCCTGTAAGAGTTCAGACTAGTCAGAATAATCCAATATAAGCTAAGAGTATTAAGAGGCACACGAAACTTTATCAAAAGAATGAGCAAGATCACACCTTCTGTACAATGGAAAGAGCCCTCCTGCTGCTGCACTGGCCATGGCTAAAGCCCCCACAAATCCCATCTGGGGTCCCAAAACTTGCAAACTTGATTGAAGAAATGACCTGACCAGGAAATGGGCACTCCAATGATAGTGTAGGACCAAATTTCTTTCCTGATCTTGAATCTGCGTTCCATGTTTCTATGGGTGATGGGTGAGACTCTGACACGTGTGAACACAAGCTTCCAATCTGCCTTGTGGCAAAAGATATCTGTGTTGGATCACCGCCGATTTCCTCAAAAAGTACAAGAGTGTTGCCACTTGTTTGCAACCATGAACGGGGTACATGGTACCTGTGAGTTTAGTGATCGATATCAGAACCAAATATTCTTACTTGCAAACTCTTCCTATGAAGACTCTTTACAGCACTTACAGTGTCTGAGATGGCTTCCCACAGTTCTTGCGGCATTTGTCTGCATTATAAGATCCTCGGTAATCGCAAGCGTCAGTGCAACCACCATTTGAAGCGATGTACACCGGCCAATAGCGTCCAATGCTTTCTCCATTCACCCATGCCTCACCCTTCCCCATCCCTGTGAAGTCTAGTGCAACTGGGTTACTGCCAGCAGGCCCATCAAACTTTGTCTGAATCAACAAGTATGGCTTTTGATTAGTATCTAATAGTTTGTTCAAATAGAAGTTCCAGTAATGTTCTTCTAAATCGCGAGTAGCCTTCTACTGAAATCTACTTTACATGGAAATGGTTAACAATGTTAGAATATAAATTAAATAATTAAATTAACTATTTCTTATCAGCTTAAGTTTTTAGAGATAAGTTGTAATTTAACCTGGTGTCAGAGCAAAGGTCCAGAATTCGAACCTTGTCTCCGTCAGTAACCTCTTATTTCAATTAAATATTATACGTGTTGGGTCTCACTTATTAAGAAAGAGTTTGAGCCTACACGTGAAGGGGAGTGTTATAATATAAATTAAATGATTAAATTAACCATTTCCTATCGGCGGACAACTATGTCACAGTGAGTTAAACCAATCACTATTTATTCCCTTGGTTGTGAAATAATATATTTGGATGATTCAACTCAACCAAAATATAAGAATTCAGGTTACCTTGTACCAAGTCAAGGGTTGGTTCTTGGGCAAGGTAGGTTGTGAAACCCACTGTGAAGTACTTCCACTAGACAGACCTGATTCTTCACCTTTAAGTCCAACCTGCACCCAGAATGACAGAGAGAAAAAGACAAAAATGAACATTATTGCATTAAATCCTTCTAGAGAGTTATGAGCAGAAAATAAACTGTCTTTTTTGGGAGGTGTATGTCTACTCATTCTGGATGAACTAATTAAGAAATCGGTTTCTTTGTTTTGCCTAGTTGGTGGAACATCACATTTTCTGTTTTTAAGAATTTTTATCTTTCAGTTGTCATTAGCCAATATCAGAACAAATGGAATTAAAAATAAAAAAAAATAAAAAAAATACACACACACACACACACACACAGAACACTAACCTGATATGTCCATTGCTGAGAAGAAAGATCAATAGTAGTGCCATTTTTTATGCCTTTCAGCTTTACTGGACCAGTGATCCCCGCACCCATTATGTCCAAAAAAGCTCCATAGTTCTGATATAAATGAAAAGATGTTTGCATATAAAAAATCTTATCTCTAGTGATTTACCAAATGCTGAAACCTTTTCATCCAACAAATAATATATTCATTGAACATGGAAACCACTATAGCAATAACAATTTCCCTGATTTAATAAATGCAGGAAGGCAGACCTGAAGTCCCACTGTCAAACTCAGGAGATCAATTGTGTTCTTCCCAGATACAAGCGCAACGGGGATCTCCACTGCAACCTCAGCATTGCTACTGTTACCTTTTCCACTCCCTGCAAAGATTTCAATTGCTACATGGTCAGTGCAAAAATATACAATATTGTAATGATTAAGTTAGGCAAAGTATGTAACCATTTTACATCTGAAAAGAAATACTGTGAACATTATATGAAATTTTTGCTTGGACCAGGCTTGATCCTAGTTTATGTATCTTTTGCATTTACAGGAATATCAAATTTTAGATAGGCAGAGAATATATATGAGAGGCTTTACACAAAAGAAAGAAACCTAGAACTATCATACTAGGAATATCAACCTTGGTGCACTCAGCACCTAATGAAAAACATATTCAGCTTACAGTATCATGAAATTGTCACTAATTGTTCATACTACAGTGTATCAGAAAGGTTTCAAAAAATTAGATTTAGTAAGGCAAAGGTAATGTTCCATATCCAACCGGATTGTCAACTACACTTGCCACGGTCCAAGTAAACGCTAGTCACATCTACATTATTACTCCAAAAGAATTAATTAAGTTATAATTGAAACAATCACTTATAAAGCATAGTCTCACCTAGTAAGGAATTAATGTGGGATTTGGCACTCAAGTAATACCATCACAATCACCTACTCAACAATTTAGTGTGAAAATGTCCCCTACTCCAATCTTTGACATCCTTATCAAGGCTCCCGTGACACTACAATGCCCAAGCCACATGATGTTATGAGGTTGCTTTGATACTATTTATTACGACCAGGAAAAGCGCTAGCCACATCTATGCTATCACTCTAAAAGGACTATTTAAATTATAGGAGCTTTTTAGAATCCCATATAAAAATCAGTCTCACCTAATAAGGAACTAATGTGGAACTTGATATCCATATAATGTCATTATGATTCACCCACCCAATATGAGACTTAACTTTCCGGGGTGTCACAACATTGATTGTATTGCTACAAAGACCATACTACTGATAGATGGAAATTTTTTTCTTTTGTAAAGTGACAAAAGAAGGTTAACAATGAAAGAGGTTTCCTCCCAAAAAAAAAATCAGTATTAAAAAAAAGGAAAAGAAAAACCATCAAACCAAACAATTAAGTCTATCAACAAAAAGCACCAACAAAAACAAGAGAAGGATTTAAGAACCAAGTAGGATTAGAGTTGATGAAAAATTCTTCCAGCTCTCTTTCTGCTAATAAATATGTAACTGGATTCTTCGATCTAGGCACCCAACCATAGCAGCAGCTGAACGCAAAGTATCTATGTTTGAACCTCCTATACCTCCCTTAACCTAATGAATGAAAAAGTAAATTTTGCCTTCCAGAAAATTACCAAGGAAGCCAAGATTGAGGCTTCCTCTAGAGAAAAAGAAAGCAATTCTTCCTTCGTTATTTCTACAAATGCTACCAATGCCCCCTTTGCCTCAGGTTATCAAGGGAGCAACAATCCAAAATTTACAAAAGAAAGCCATACCATAAGGAAATATAAATCTATGTTACCCTCGCATATCAAATTCTCATTACTCTTATGATTTCAAATCACCTGCAAGCTTTCCATTAATAAATGCATGAAGGGCATGGCCAAGTGATTCCACATGAAGAATTGTTTGAGATCCATCTTCAAGGAAAGGCTCATCACCTTCAATATTAGTGCTGCCAAAAGTATAAAATAAAAAAATAAAAAATAAAAAGGAAGAAGAAAAAGAAGAAGTGTTGCAATAGTGATCATATCATAATAACTGGCTGAAGAGGCAAAGAAAGAAGCTATACAAACAAGAGACTTTGTTACCTTAATGAGTACCACAAGTAGTCACTTCTATCAGCTGTAGTATTGATTTGCTCCAATAGTCCAAATTTCACAAATGCATTGTCCTTTGAGATACCTACGGGTTCGTTTATCCAGGTCCAATCTGAGTCTAATGCTTCAGAGGAATCAATATTGCCACTCAAAGATTGATGAATAAAGCTTGGAATCATAACCACAGAGTTTATCTGTCATAAGAAAGGTATATTAAGTGATCACTTAGATAATACTGATAGAAAATATAGATTTTGGTTGCCAAAAAAAAAAAAAAAAATCTGATAATTGAAAAAATTCTTAGCATTAGCATTTTTGGTTGGTTCCACTTTTCCCATGTGTGAGCAAGCAAGAACATGCTTCGCATGCCTGGAACTTCTTTTAAATCATACTACAATGACGGCGATATTGACCTTCTTTAGTTACAACATATCGTCACGATCTTAAGCATCCCACATGGCTTCAGTGTAATCTTAATCATGTGTAAAGTTCTTTGGAACTTTTCCCTTGCAAGCTGATTTTCAAGGGTGAGTTCTACTTGAGGTTTGTATGATTTAGTATCATAACCAGGCACTACTTTACGGGTTCCAGTCGCGGAGAGGGTGACCTATGGAATAGAGTAGGCCGCCATGAACATCGGATTCGGACGCATGATGGTATCTTACGATACTAAGTGTCTCACATGGCTTAATTGCAATATTAACCATGTGTATACAAGCTCTTGAGCACCCTGTCCTTGCAAGACGATTTTTAGGACTGAGATCTACCTGAAGTTTGTATGACATACCACTAGTGAAAGAAATTCATTCTTTTACCATTTTTTCACATGAGATAAGAACAGAAGTCTTAATGAACTGGTCTCTACTAATGGTTGTGTAGATCAATAATACAAACAAAACAATCAACATGGGACAAGAGGTTCATACAACCATGGTGGATAAACTTTATTTAACTTTATTAATGTAGCTCACACACAATCCTTCATTACACCAAAATATATATAGAAGCCCTAACAAATTTCTTAAACCAACCTGGACAAAACCACCAAGTAATTGACAACTCCTAAAATAATAAATACCAATTGTAACCAAGACACCAAGAATTTGAAACTTGGTTTACGTTTCCAACAATATTACAGAATAATTTCTTACAAAGATTACAAGTTTTAACACTGTTCGGTAGAAGTTAGTGCTAAAAGTCATCTCAAAAGGATGTGTATAATATCTACACAACGCCCGTTTGGGACCAAACTTCAAGCTATCTAGACATGCTGCAGTCATACGGGATAGGAAGTAAAAGATGAACAAAAAGGAAATTATGAACCCACAAAAGAACCCTGATGCAATTTTCAAATCCGCAAATAAATATATAAGCAACGCCACCATCCGAAAGTTCTTCAACATTCTGTTTTAAACCATATAAATAACATCAACTGTAAAACAAATTTTAGGAACAAACAATTTAGGTGATATAAGGAAGTAGAAGACTTTACAGAGCAACAAAACAATTAATATATGTTTATTCCCTGGTAAGTTACTCATATACTCAGGGGGTCCTGAACTCACAACCTTACCCTCCACCTTTTTATTATGGAAGGAAGGAAGTGCCACCTGAGCTAAAACTCATTGGCATCAATTAATGAACTTTAGATGGAAAATCCATAGAATGGAACAGCAAATCTAACTGAGAAAAGGCAATCACGATTCCACATTTAGCACAAAATATCCTAGTAATCTGTGCATCTACAAGAAACCACAGGAATCTGCTACAACCAAAATGCACAAATATGCAGAGGAAGATCATGAGGCATACCTTTGCAGTGTTAAGAACTACATTCTTGCAGTCAGGTAAAATGCTCACGGACCATGCAGGTAAGTGATATGAATTGCCATTGAAATTCACAGTTGCATCAGATTGGGTGCCCAAATTGGCAAGAAAAGCAGCGCATACCGATCCTGTTTTATAAACTGTGCCCTGAAAGTCAAGATAAACCCATGTTAAATTAAAAATTAAACCTTACATCTTATAGCACAAACAAACTTAGTTGTAGGGATTCTACAGACCAAGTAGGAATATTAAAGCAGAAATCAGAAATGGTGTTTCGTAACAACTGTAAAGATGTAATAGATATAAATGGGCTACACCTCCAAGTTTGGACCAAGAGAAGTAACTATTGGATCAGTGGCCACCAATGCTTCTTCACAAAGCTTTACTGCCTTATGGACATCTTTTAAGTGGCCCCACTTAGGTTGTCTAAGAATCCCTGAACCAAAAACATGGAAATTTTTTGATTCAATCACAGATCAAAGACGTTCCTACTATATAATAAAACTGAGTAACTGTGGGCCTTTATATGATATTTTCAAATACAAAAATATGATAAGCACATCATATGTGCTTGTGAGACCCTCTAAGCATCTCATTGACAGCAAATGCTAGTTAGGCTGTACATAACTGATGACCTGGAGTAGCAGCTACATGCATAACTCTCAGGCTTACAATGTAAATGGTAGATATAGAATATTGCAAAAGATGGATGGAGACCATACCAAACTCATCAATTGGAGCATCATAATCATAACTAGTGGAAACGAAGGGTCCACCAGGAGACCGGCCAAAGTTAGTCCCACCATGATACTGTTTCAGAGGAATCAACAGATTTGATTCATCACTTCATGTTCTTTGGTGTCAAGAGTTTAGACTGGATTTTATCCTAGAGTATATCAAGAAGTTCTCATAAAAACTATGTAAAGATAAACTACAAATATAATTGCAGTACCATATAATAATTTTGGAAAGTTCCACCAAGCTGGAAAAAGCGAGCCACAGCAAATGCAAGGTCTTCCACAGGTCTGTAGGGCACAGGATCACCAAACGAGAGAAACCTAAAATTTCATGATAATAAAAATGTATTGAGTAAAGGAAGGAAAATTATTTCAAGAATCATGAGGCTGAATGTCGATATAAACCATTAATTCATATCCAAGGGAACAATATTCAACATCCCATTCTAACAACCAGATTGTTAGGAACACCAAGGGACAGCTTACCATCCACTATAACCCTCAGTCCACATTTTTGGCTTCTTGTCAGAATTAGGTTTGAATTGGTCACAGTAAAATCCATTGCAAGTGTTGATCTGCGTGCAAATGAGATTGAAAAGATTATAGAAAGCCAAGTGAGTAGCAAGCTTTGATTGGTAAAGACACTATTTGAAGTTACTTGGTCACTACTAGGGGCAACAATTCACGTTCGCAAGTCATGTTTGGATCGTGTCAATGCATGAGTATAAGACTAAATAGGTCAACCCTAACCCAACTCATTTAATTAAAAGAGTTAGACCCTTTAACCATAATCCGCTAATTTCGTGTTGGATTCATGTCGTGTTTGTAGGTTTTATAAAAAAGTGTCAACATTAAATGTCGTGTTGAGGCAATGATATATAAAACTATATAAGTTTACTCTAACCCCAACCATTTAATTAAACGGGTCAGACCCCTTAATCCTAACCTGTTAATTATGTGTTGGGTTAGAGTCTTTGGTCTAGACTCTAAAACTTGCATTTCTATTCTCGTTTATGCGGTTCGTATCAGGTTCACAGGTTGTATAAAAAATTATCAGCCCTAGTCAGTATGTTTGTAGGACCTATGCTGTGCTCATGATAGATTTCTGACAAAGTCAATAAATTGCCCAGCAAGGTAAATGAGAAAACTCACAATGGGATCAGGAGCATCTACTTGCTGGCACATGACCCAGGGTACCCCTGTATCCAAAGACGTAGCCATGGATGCTGCCCAAATGATGTAGGATTTGGCAGCAGGTCCATATTCTGAATCAACGTTTCCATACTCATTTTCTATCTGGCATAAAAAAGAATAACCATCATCGCTCCATACGAACCTTAAACAACCAAAAGCTCAATTTGGGATCATCTATGACACTTAGGCCTGGTTTGACAACGCTTTTACGATTGCTTTTAGCAAAAAAGCAAGAGTATTAACAAACAAATCAAAACACAAAACATTCTAAACTACTTTTACCTTTATGTCACAACACAATAAAATAAAATAAAATAAAAAACCTTCTACTAAGCTACTTTTACCTTTATGTCACATCACAACCAAAAAAACAAAAAACACCTTCTATAAAGTATTGTCAAGCGAACTATTACGCAACTGTGCAACCACAATTGAGTAAAATATTTGGAAACTTTACCTGAGATAAAATGATAGGTCCACCCTGAGAGGCGTAAAGTTTCTCCTGCTTCATCATGTCCACAATCTTGGCCGTGAATCGCTTCATTTCTGCCTGAAACAGAGTGTTTTACAATCAATGGATAAACTTGAGAAAACACCAAAATAATAGCACATTAATAGAATGCAGGGTGAGTTTGAAAACCTTGAACGGCTCATTATCAGTTCGAAACTCAATTCCGGGTATAAAATGCAACCATAGAGGAAAACCACTGTGCAAAAATTCAAACACAAACGATTATGCAAGGAAAAAAATTTAGATTAGAAAAGGAAGGGGGAAAAGGAAAAGGAAACAATTAACAACTAGCTTCTATTTTACTTACAAAAATAAAAAATAAAATCTAGCTTCTATTTTTCCCACCAAAGCTAGGAAAGCAAAAGTCTTTACCCATAGTTCCATTCGGCGCATACATAGGGACCAATACGAAGATGAACATAAAGACCAGCATCGGCAACAGTCTTCACAAATTTCACCAAATCCTTCCTTCCCTCGAAGTGATACTGTAGATATGTCAAATGGGTCAGTACAAAATCAAGAAGCCAATTGCAAGAAAATCAAGAATTAGAGTAATGTTCACCTGGTTGTTGAGAAAACAAAGGAAACCCTAATATGATAAAATAGGAATATTTTTTATTTTATAATTTATTTTCCCCTGAATATAAAAAATTCTACATTAATTAGAGCCAGCTGAGTAGCATCTTCTGTTTTGAGTTCTGTAATTCTTCCACATTTTCTCCCTCCAACAAAAACGAAGCCTCAAGGAATTTGCAAATGCGGAAACAGTGCCAGTGACCAAGACAGAAAATAAAAAAGAAGGAAAGAAACCTGGTTTCGAACTGGCTCGTGCAAGTTCCAGAAAACGTAGGTCTCGATCACATCCAATCCTCCGTCCTTGGATTTTTTAACCAAATCCGGCCACATCTGCAACAACATTAACCAAATTAGTAACCAAAACAGAGAGCGCGCTTCAGAGAGAGCGAGCAGAGTCTCAACAACATTTGGCAGCACCTCGGGAGTGCTGCGAGGGTAATGAATGGAGCCGGAGATCAAGACCCGGCGCTTGCCGTCGATCACCAGCGCTCTGTGATCGTACGTCAAGTTGGCAGCAAACGACGTCGTCAGCAGCACCCAGCACAGCACTGACAGAAACACTGCCCCTCTCATGGCTGCCGATGAGATAAGTTCTCTTTAGTTTCCTGCTTTGGTTGATGCTCCGTTTGAAGAGTGTGAGTTCGTGTTGATCGCTTTGCATTATAAAAGCCATGGACGCAACTCGCAAGGGAATCCAACAGAGGAGGGAACAACAGACGAGCTAAGCCAAGATGTCTCATTGCCAAGCAGTACAGTACACGTCACCGACTTGAGGAGAGATCAGGACGTGCTCCATTGAAATATTTTACAATATTCTAATCTTTCATTGAACAAATAATTTATGTTTATTCATATTGATTAATTACCCTTTCCAGTTGTGTAAAAAGATATTAGTGATCGATGATGACATCAATTAATACTACTGTTAAATTTTAGAGGGCATGGAATCCATACTTTCAGTGAATCAGAATCTCTCCGTTGCTTGTTGGTAAGCTAGCTCTTGATGTCTCATTCTCCATATTTCGTCGCATGCGTACAAGATTTCGGCCATTTTTATTGGATTTTGATTGTTGTTATTGAATTTCGACAATCGAGGCTGAAATCCGGCCAGTGTCAGAATTTAGAAATTTCTATCGAAATCCGGCAACGTCCGACCACCGTCGTCAGATTCCGACGGACCAGATTCCGAAGAACTTAGCGGTGGTTGCCGAATTCTGGCGACAGTCACCGAATTTCGGCAATTGGATACCAAAATTCGAGAACCTTCGACGGTAGATTCGGGCTACCAACATACTTCAATGTTCAGTAAATTCCGTTAACCATCATTTTCGGTTGCACCAAATACCGAAAAATACAAAAAGTATTTTTCAGAAAATATTTTACGCCCAAACAAACGGAGCATTAGGTAGCATCAAAGTTTAAGGAGTAATACTAGCGTCACCTAGATGTTACAACCAGTTACGGTTACGATTATGAGAAATAACCGCAGCCACAACCAATCGTTATTAGCAACCGACGGTTAGGCGGTTATTCAAAACTGGTAACCACTTTTCATAAATTGTTGATTTTTTTTTTTCTTTTAAAATCCATGAAAAATAAAATAAAATCTATCTATAGTGAAAAGCTCTAGAGTAGACTCATTGAGTCTGTATTAAGGACATCTTGTGGGCCAATGCACCAACCATTCAATATTCAATGCAATTTGCAAGGGAGCAAATGTAACGCCCCACATTTTATAAAAGGGCGTAAGTGATTATATCTGATCAATTATGTGACAGTACTACATCAGAGACGATAAAAAATCTTGCAGCGGAATATCTGCATAAATTTTTCTTTCTTTTGAAGAGAAGGATAATTCTCTCATAACACACCAGAGCTTGTCTAAAATACATCAAAGATAAATAAATATGAATAAGATTTTCGTACATATTAAAATACACACCAAAGCAGTAACATATGTGCCACATGCAGCACTTATACTACGTAACCATAGTGTTAATATAATACAAACCACAAAGAAAAAACATTACATATTAAAGGTAATACATAAAAGATAAGTCCGACTTATATAAAAAAAATAGACTAAACAAAGTAGTCTATCGAGCTAAAGAAGCAATAGATGGCTTCATCCATATAAATCAGGATTAGCATAAAGACCCTAACTGCCCTGATCTTCCTCCTTCTGTCATGCACAATCATTTATGTGATTGTGGACTTTACTACAATCCCATATACAAATAAGTGAGTCAACCGTTTCAATAATATAATGGTTACTGATTTCTTTAGAAGCACATAATATATAATATAACCTTATATATATAACAATTCATGGTCCATAGTCATGAAGTGAATACATCTCTCTCTCTCTCTCTCTCTCTCTATATATATATATATATATATATATATATATATATATATATAATATAATGATATAATGACAGTTTTGTATACAGTATCTTATTTATTTTCTTTCCCTCATTCATTTTAGGGCTATTAAATCCCTATTTGTCTTGGCGGCTATTTTGGAGCCATAACTCCTATACCATGTTTTATTAACTTTTCGGGCAAAGGCAGCAACAACACACCTGGTCCATTGGCAGCCACAACACATCCAACTTTTACTTATTGTTTTGTTTGCACGAGCAACAACAATACATCCCGGTCCATTCACAGCCACAATACATCCAACTTTGTTATTAATATATTCATTAGTCACAACAGTATGCACAAAATGCATTATCCATTCACACATATACATTTAAACAAATCTACAATCATTATATTATGGAAATCAGTATCATATCTCAGTAAGTAATTTATACTTACTATTTTCTGCTTTCAGAGAATATCCACACAAATGATTACTGCAACACAGTTTTGTACATGTGATAGTGAATTAGTACAAATTGCTAAAAATATTATTTTATCACTTTTGCTACTTTTGACTTTTAAATAATTTATTATAGCTCCTAATGTTTTTCAAGACATTATGTTGGTGTATAAAAATAGGTAGGTAGCATTACCACATATTTCATATGGGTATTGCCACAACATTTATTTAGTTATTGTTTAAAATAGCTTTAATTAAAGTAAGCATCATAACGGCATTAATATGCTTAATAGCTTCATATTTTTCGTATAAAAATGGACATAGTATCCCATTAATATAAATTAATGGGTATAATATTTAAGAACACATGGGCGGCATAACGACATAATTATGGATAGTTCCTATTATATCATTTGTAAAATTTTGACAAAATAACAGTATTAGTGTAACTAATGCTTAAAAACATTTTAAGATTTTGCACAGCGTAACGACGCATTTATGGAATACTCAATTAAATTTGGGCATCATTACAGTGGTTTTGGTAAATAAGTGCACAACTTTTGATCATAGATTTTAAAAAACTTTTTAAGCACATATTTAAACTTTAAACAACTTAATAACTTCAAAATTGCAAAAATTAAAAAAGCATTGCTTTAAAGACTTACCGAAACACCTCAAAATGAGGTTGGGATACTTTGAAAATGATTCAAAGCAAAAGCGCCCTTCTGGTTGAGAGAGTGACAGTGAGTTTTGAGAGTTTTCTGTTGCTTTGTTAAAAAGGGAAATGAATTGGACGTAGGTGCACTTTTTTTTTATAAAGATTTGAAGGGTTGGGATTTTACTTATTTGTGATCAACGGCTGGGGGAAGCTTCACATGGGCGTTGGGTTTGTCTCAGAGAATGAATAAAAAAGCAATCATCACTTTGTTAATATCTTTTATCTATAAGAGACTACTAGTTAGGATTCTAACTTGAGATAATTAATTCTCTAACTAATATATCTAAGATTCCATTTAATTAGCTTTGTTTTTGTCTTCATATTAGTTAAGAGTTTGAATCAAATGGAATGAGCTTTAAATGGAGAAGAAATATCAAATAAGTAATGATGGTTTTGATAAAAATCTTAAGACAAATTTTAACAGTTGTTACGTGATTATTGCTCTTTGTAGTTCTAAGTGGATCGAGCGCCATATATTGTGGATTGATCGCCATTTTGGATTGAGCGCCAACTTGTGGATTGATCGCCAATCCACATGTTTGGTTATTTTAAATAGTTCTAAGTATGCTGACAAGTTTGGTTATTTTTATTAATTATGATTATAGATAACTGAATATCAATTATTAAACATCAAGTTTTGAATATCAAGTTTGGTTATTATTCCTCTAGAATTGATTCTTGGTTAGTAAGGAAGCTGTCTTTTGCAGGAAGATTACAACTTCTTTCCTTTGTTTTGGTTAGTCTGCAAATGTTTTGGGCCCGAATCATTTTTTTGCCTAAGAAGGTGGTATAACTTTTGGAATAGAAATTTAATAGGTTCATTTGGTCTGGCAGTAATGTAAAGGCAAATGCTAAAGTCTCTTGGGGTAATCTTTGTTATCCTAAGAAGGAGGGAGGGTTAGGGCTTAAAAGAGTTGCTGATTGGAATCTAGCCTCTATGTTAAATCATATTTGGAGTTTGTTTACTAAGGCTGGATCTTTGTGGGTGGCCTGGATTAATTTGAATTGGCTTAGAGGTAGAAGTTTTTGGCAGGTTCCAGTTCCACAATCCTACTCTTGGAGTTGGAAGAAGCTTCTCAAGATAAGGGAGGTTGCAAAGACTTTTATCCGATTTCAGGTGGGGGATGGAATAGAATTTTTCTCTGGCATGACTATTGGCACCCTGCATGTTATTTGTTGGAGAGCTATGGTTATCGTGTGCTATATGATTCTGGGCTTTCTAAGGATGCTAGACTTTCTTCTATTACAAAAAAATAAGGACTGGTTTTGGCAAGGGGTTAGATCAGATGACTTAGTTGCCATCCAGAGCCAGCTCCCTGAAATTACATTTGGGGTTTCTGATTTACCCCTTTGGAAGTCTAGTAATGGTAAATACTCATGTGCTGCCACTTGGGATAATCTTAGGAAAAAGCTTCCGGAAGTTGATTGGTGGAGATTGGTTTGGTTCTCTTTAGCTATTCCTAAACACTCTTTCCTTTGCTGGCTTGTATTTAGAGATGCTCTCACTACAAAACATAAATTGGCTTGTTGGGGGTTTAGTGGTAATCTGAACTGTCTTTTTTGTTATGGTTGTATTGAGTGCAAAGATCATATTTTTTTTTAGTTGCAGCTTTAGCCGCAGCCGCAGGATTTGGAGGGCTGCTATGAAGGCTTGTGGTTTTGCTGATCCCCCTTGCTGTTGGGATGATGTTGTGGATTGGGGCATCTCTAAATTCCATGGTAAGAGCTTGTAGGCTTGTTTAGGACGTTTGTGTTTTGGCTCGGCGATGTATCATCTCTGGAAGCATTGAAATGATCTCCAGCATGGAAATATACCGAGTTCAGAGGAAGCCATTTTGATCCAGATTTTCTGGATGTTCGAACCATAATTCTAGCTAAAGGAAGGTTTAAAAGTTTATCTTCTTGTTTAGAGTTGGTGTATAGATGGAATCTTCATTCATTGTTGTAACCTGGATAGTCTCAGTTGAGTAGTTGTTTGAACTATATTGCTTGTTTGTTGCAGTAGGTGTTTTCTGTTTGGGGTCTGCTATTTGCTCCCATGTGGTCCTGTTTTGTGGACGTGGGCCAGCTTATTTTCTGGCGTGTATTTGTGGTTGTGCTTGTTCTATAAAATTTTGGTTCATCTAAATATATATATATATCAATTATTAAATTAATTTTCATGAATCTAGTTGTGAATATGTATAATTGATATAATTTATGTTTATAAGATATGAAATTGTGTTCATGCTAAAAAATTTAGTCAATTTAACTCATTATATTAAACAAGTCGATAACGGGTTAAAATGGTCATATTCGAGTCAATTCAATACAATTTATTTATAAAACAATTTATACTAATCATATCGTGTCACGTATTTATTTATTAGAATGTATCAAGGTAAATAATTTGTCCCATTTAACGGTATATTTATGACTCAACAAGATAAATACTTTAATCGGAGGCGGGTCCAACACCATGAAGTTATCGGCGTTGAATAATAAGTATGCGCACCCTAAACTTTTATCCTGGTAGTGAAAAGACAAGCTTTTATTTAATGGATATGCTGAACTAATAATTGAAAGATTATGCTTCTAGCCTCTATGTTCTTCAATTTCATTAAAAAAAAAAAAAATCAATTCCACGACAAGGGTTACATTCAAGTGTGCCGTGCAGCAGTTGGACTGGGACTTGTGCCATGTGACAAAGTTTTTTTTATCATATTTTAAATCCTTAATATCTGTCTCTGTCTCTCTCTGAGCAAAGCCACCCGACCCTCTAATTCTTTGATACGTCTCTGGGAGGAGTGATAATTGCCTAAGGTTGAACGTTGTATTGGAGGTTTTTTTATTTATTTTTTATTCAATACGAAGAAGGGGAAAGAGAATGTTGAATTGGAGGTTTAGGTACCTTCCAAGTGCCTTAGTTTAATGCAACCGTGATTATCACATCTCTAGTTTCTAATTCATTCTATTTTGCTTCGAACATTTGGTATTAGAGCCATCATTCCTCAATAGCAACAGGTACTCGAATGAACCAATTGTTTGAAGTTGTATCTCAACTTAGAGCTAATCAATCTACTTATCAAGAAGCTCAAGAGAATCAACAGAAAGTACTTGAAGAACTAGCTCAAGAAGTAAGCAACTTAGCCACAAGTAATTATGACGCACTATCACGCATAAGCGTAGAAGAAAGTAGTTCATCAAATCGTACAATGCACATGTCTGATTCTCCTTTTACTCAATGAGGAATCAAAGCTTGCACTAGCTACCCCTTATGAGTTTTGTGGGTGGTCGATCCCCTTAGGGGTGGTTCGACGACCAGATATATTAATTTTTTTTTTTTTTTTGAAGTTTTAAGCTTGAGTTTTTATTTTTTATTTTTTTATTTATATCTAGTTTTTGCATATATATATATATATATATATATATATTTGAGGGTATTTACATCATTTAATGTTTAAAAAATGTGTATTTCGTCTGATGTAACTAGATTCCCTAGGGGATTTTTTTTGGGAGAAATTATACACATACATCCTATATACATCTACATATAACTAAGTTTCAAATTTACTATTGAATTTGTGGGACCCAATGTGGGTCCCATGAATCTAATGGTGAATTTGAAAATGAGATGTGTAGGAAATGTATTTATATCATTTATTTTTTGGAACAAAATGGTAGTTCAATGCGGTTGAGTGTGACATATGTCAGTTTATGGAGACCGTTAAAGGCTACATCTCACAATGAATCATCAGCCACCATTCAAGGTCTCATAGGCTATATACCGCCTGTGAATCACGCCAAGCTGCTCTCCTAGTTTTTTCCTTTTGACGCTACTACTTTCCTCTTTTCTCGTGACAAAAGCTCTTTTTTTTTTTTTGGAAGGGAAAATGTAATCATTTCATTAATACACCCAAAGGGTAACAAAGATACAAATAGAAACAAACTCAGACCAATAAGGGACTCATAACGATACAAATGTCCCATTACAGTTACCCCAAATTTTAGATTATACCGATAGTTGCTACAAATAAACCTAGTCAACAGAAATGTGCCTCTGTGTTGACATATGAACCTCTATTTGCACTATGGAGTCGGTCACAAATCTGTGCTAAAAAGTAGACCAAGCTAAATCTAACACAGAGCAACCTATCAAATACAATCTGTAATCAAGAACAAGAAGACACCTAAAAAATAGATGTCGTCGGAATAATGCACTGCCAGAGACGGCGCGTGTGGTACACGCACCGCCGCCGATATATTTCCTGCAGCAACCGAACCCAAATCCACCGAACGCCATCAAGCACGGCAACAGAGGCGAAAACGTGGTCATCACGCGCGGCCCAAGGAGTGACGAACCCAGGAGGCGCGTGTCGACTAGAGATTGGCAGAACAGAGCAGATCTGGAACTAAAAAATGATAAAACTGAGACTCCCCAAATCGTTCCGCCGGTGACACGTACGACAGATTCTACCCCCTCCGACTCCTCTCTGGAGAGTTTTCCTGCCAATAAACAAAGAAACCCTAAAAAAACTAAGAAACAAACCACCCTCCATAGTCCAAAAAGACTAGGAGGACTAAAACCACCATTGGAACAAGTCCAGGGGGACTCAAAACTCCACAAACCCTAGTGGTTGGGAGACTCTAGCCTCCACTAGAATAACCCAGGGAGGAGCAAAATCCGGGAGGAGGGAGGCTTGGAACCTCCCTCCCTCGGCAACCCAAACACAAATGTTTCTCCCTCTTTTCGTCGAAGTCCTGAGTGAGAGAGAGAGAGAGAGAGAGAGAGAGAGAGTGGGAAAGGATATCTCGGTTCCTGAGATGGTTTCGTGACAAAAGCTCATAGTTTCACGCTAAAGTCTCTCACTTGCTACATTTGTGTTTACATGTAGTACTATATGTGATAAAAAGAAAAAAGAAAAAAGAAAAGAAGCTTTCTCTTGTATTTCCTTTAGTTTCTAAACTCCTTATAAGCAACTCTCTACACCTGTAGCTATAAACAAGAACAATTACTTTGTATTTGGTAAGTTAACCAAATCAGAGATTTCTCCAACTCTTTTATGGTATGAAAGCAAATTAGCTAACGCCTTGTTTCTAAACTTGGTTCTTCTCTTCTTTTGGCAGCAGCACAGCCAGTGTGGGCTTAGCCCACACCCCACACTAGCAGTGCCTTGAGGAAGCTCTAAAGTTGTTCTTATTCTTTGCTGCTCTTTCAGACCTTTTATCAAATACATCAACTTTACCTTTGTGGGCCATGGTCTCCCTCAATCTTTGAAACTTTACATGTTGAGTAGCTGATTGTAGAAGACCCTTTTCTTGTTGACACTTCAAGGTTGTAGGATCGATCTCCAAATGACAACGGCGGATCATCCTCTTCTTCAGAACCTCATTCTTCACCTTCAACCTATCCACCGTGACGTCTCTGCACCATAATATACCTTTATCAGCATCTCCGTTCCTCCATCAACTCTTTCTTCTTCGACTTCAACTCTACCGGCATGGGACGACCCTTTTTTTTTTTTTTAACAAAATGGAATCGCACAGTGGCATGACGATTAGTCACCTAGCCAACTCATAATACACGTCCCATAACATGTACTTGATATATCAGAATATAACATCTATGTAGCGGAAATTAAATCTCATAACTAACAAATGTTATTACAACAACAGAGCCATATAATTAATTGTATATCTGTTTAAATCTTAATTAAAACATTGTATACATCAAAAGAATGGCGGTACAGAATATGTGTCACATACGACACAAGCCATATACAAAATACTAACAAAAGTGGACTATCCGAGTCTGACCAACCTACGACCCAGGAGAAGAGCTTTAATCGTACTATCCCAAATATAGTGCCACAGGGTCCTCATTAACGTCTGTGGTACTTGCAGCCAAAGCATTAATATCTACACAATCGTTGTGTTAGCCACGTCCGCATAGGTGAAAGTATGAGTTCACCAACTCAGGAGTATAATACATATTGGTTTTCACAATATATCACAACCATGCAGGCATTTCTAATCATACAAACTATTGTCATAAATTGAATCATCATAACATGTCACACATTATCATGCTATACATATGCTTTAGTTTTATTCCACTGATTCTTTTCCTACAAGGCTTCCACCTCAGGACTTGTCTCTGTTATCTTAGTTTCATTATTCTTTGCCAACAAGGCTTCCACCTCAGGACTTGTTTCTATCATCTTAGTTTCATTGCTTGCAAGGCCTCAACCCCAGGACTTGTTTCTGTTGCCAAGAGCATCAACACTCTGGTCTTACTGTCTCCGAAGTCAGGAGCATCAATTCTTTGAGCTTACTGTTTCTAGGAGCATCAACTCTTTGGTGCCAGAAGCACCAACTCACTAGTCCTACTGTTTCTGATACCAAGAGTATCAACTCTCTGGTCTTACTCTTGTTCTGCCTGCAAGGCTTCAACCCCAAGACTTATCATTCAGTGTTCATGTTCTCATTATTCTAGTGCTTCCACACTTTCGTGCTTTATGTTCATGTTATCCCACATGCAACTTATCTCATGCCATTTTCATAATCTTTCATCAATACATGTTATCACACATGCAACTTCACTGATTTCCATCTCATGCTTTTTCACAATCTTTCATCAATACATGTTATCACACATGCAACTTAATAAGTGTTGAATGTTATACATTCAAGCCCCTTAATTCACATATGTTAATCTCTTAGTTTTGTTTATAGTTTGATGTTTGTATTGTTTTTGTGTTTTCTTGTATTTTACGGGTTTTGGAATAAAATCCATCAAATTCCAATATTAGAATGAAGTCGGCAAACTCACTTTTAGAAAGATTCAACTCCAAATCAATTTGGAATTTAAGAAAAGAGAAGTTGGCAAAATCCGTTATTTTTTGGAAAGAATTCAGAATGAGCACGTCTCTAATATCGGATTGTGGTGAAATTAGCGGAAATTAAAAAGCTAATAAAAAAAGAAACAAATATGTCTGAAATAGGTTTTTTTTTTTTTTTTTTTTTTTTTTAATTCCGATGTTTACTATGCCAAAATGACCCCACAATAAAAGATCGCAGATCTGGACGAATTTGGAATCTTTTTTCTTTTTGGATTGTATTTTTAGTCTCCTATTTAGACTAGGAGACTGACCTCCAAATTTTCTATTATTCCTAGGGTTTCTAGAGCTCTTTTAATCTCTATAAATATGCCTCTAACCTTTGAAGAAGAAACATACAAGCTTTGTGGAAGAATCAAAGGCTACTCAAGAAGAAGGTTTTCTCTAGTTTTTCTTTTATTATTTTCTTATGAGGATAATTTCCATTCAAATTATGTGTAATTAATACTTTAAATATAGCTTGATTGAAGCTCTAATCATGTATCTTTAAGTTTTTCAATTTGTCTTATTACAATTCATATATTAATGCTTAATTTGATTAATTTTAATTTCTTCAATTCCTCGCATGTTTGTGTTTGGCTAGCATAGGCTTGTAGTATGGATTTATTATTTATGTCAATTTGGATGACCGAGTCCTGGCATAATAGAGTAACGAAAGAACCCCATTACATGTTCTTGGATTAATCAACATAAAGGCAACGGGAATAGATACCATGTTCCAATCTGAGTGTGTTTACCGATTTTTATAGTTTTATGCTTTTCTGAAGAACAACTTAGTAGATACCATGCTAAATCCTTCAAAGAAGAAAAATGATTAGAGTAGATACCATTCTTAACTCGTTGCTTAGGGAAATCAATAGCTTTAGGAGAAGATACCATTCATTTATAGCTGGTAAACATTAAGCATCATGTTATGATTGTAGTATTGTGCCTATTGTAAATCTTATTTGAGTATGATTAGCGGTGAATATCGAAGCCATACATTTTCTTCTTCTTCTTCTTCTTCTCTCTCTCTCTCTCTCTCTCTCTCTTTTAGATGAACAAAAACAGAAATACTAAAATAAAATAAAAAACTTTTAAAACACAATTTAATGCAATTCCCAGCAACAACGCAAAAAACTTGTGCAAATATCTACCTAAATAAAAAGGTAAATACTTGTATGTTTTACTTGCAAGTGCACAATATTAAAACAATAGTATAGCAGACAAATATGAGATTATTCTCATGAGGATTGGTAAATTATGCTTAAAAAGATTTTCCTAAATAACTGAGATGAGTGAGACGAGATAAAAATATTAATGAGATATAATAAGAAGTAAGGTAGGGCTTCGATATCCACTGCTAATCAAACTCAATTAAGATTCACAATACCAATGCTACAATTCATAACTTGATACTTAATGTTTGATCTCCCTTGTCAATTGGTGTTGCTTATGCAAGAAGAGCGAGAAGATCGTAAACCACTTACTCATCCATTGCGAGTTCATTAGTGAGATATGACATGTGGTTCTTATTTTATTCGGAGTCTCGCGGGTCATGCCTAGTACTATTTTAGAGCTACTTTAGTGTTGGAAGACACAAGGACGTCGACAATCTAAAACAACCATTTGGAAAGTCATCTCTACTCTATTTATGTGGAGCATTTGGAGAGAAATAAATCGACGTCTTTTCGAGGACCGCAAGTAAAGTATGCTTCAATAGAAATCCTCATTTTTGATTGCCCTTTTAAATTGAGCTGTATCTTTCGTTCGTAATTTTCATTATTCTAATCTTGTAGATTTTGTTTAACTTTTTAGATTTTTGACCAATGTAAGGTGGTTGCTTTTCTTGTATACTTTTCGTGTAAGTGAGCTTTTCTCTGATGCTAATAAATCATTATTCATAAAATTAAAAAATAAATATATATATATATATATATATATATATAAAGATAACTTTGATAAAAGTCAAATTAGTTCTTTAGTATTTTTTTTTCCATGTTTTTAAGCACAAGAAATAATATACATACATCCTTTACACATCTCATACAACAAAGTTTCAAATTTAAAATTGAATTTGAGAGATTCAATGTAGGTCCTACAATACTCTAATAGTGGATTTAAAAATGAAATGTGAAAGAAATGTATTTATATCAATTTTTTTTTATTTTTTTAATAAAAAAAACACATTAGGCCTTTCAATGAAAACGTTGCTACCAAAGGCCCAAACAACCTAGAAAAGGCCCGGAAACCATCCTTTCTTCTTCTTTATTGCCTCACTAAATTCCCCCAAATCTGAGAGCGCATGCATTGGCAGAAGTCTGAAACTGAAGACAATGGCTTCCTCCAAAAAACCCACAGCAGAGAAAAAGAGGAAAGAAACCAAACCCACAAAAACACCCAACAAGAAAAACAATACCAGCACCACGAAAAACGACCCAGAAAAGAATAACAAGACTTGCAATGGCACCGTCAACGACATCATATCGATCCCATCTTCCAGCATAGATGAAGAACAAGAGCGAAGCAAAAGCGCAAGTACAACCAAGAAAGCCGATAGCACCGTATCCAAGAAAGGCAAACAAAAACGACGAGAGGAAGAGGTAAACGACGTCGTTGATGAAGAAGAAGAAGGAGTTGGAGAGAAAGAGGTAAATGACGCGAAGATGCATAGGTTTCCAATGAATCGTATCAAGACTATCGTTCGGAGCGAAGACTCCGGTTTGCGCATAACCCAGGAGGCCCTGTATCTCATCAACAAAGCTACGGTATCTTTCTGTTATTGATTCTTCTTTTATTCCTGAATTTGAGCTAAGGCCCCGTTTGTTTTGGCGTCGGAAACATTTTCAGTTTAACTGACTATTGTTTGCTGTTTGTTCATAATCTTCAAAATGATGTGGAAAATATTAATATCAAATTAGTGGAATGGCTCAGTAAACTAAATTCCCTGCCAAGAAAACAATTAGGTTTTAAATTCATTTTCTTTAAACCTTATGTTCTTTGAAATCACATTTAGGGAAATATTTCCTTTACTTTTATGTTTGAAAATTAAGCTTAATACTTTTCTTTTAGTATGGCTTATCGCACACTATTACGCCCTGTATGCTAGGGCTGTGTGATACTTGTGATCAAGACAACAAACCGTGATCACTGATTCACTGACATGCCTTCTGGGCCAACTGATTAACTTTTTTGGGTGCACTCAACTTGGTGTAAGGGTGGCAATTTGTGTTCGCGTATCTGGTTGGAGTTGTGTCAAGATATACATGATCTTTTGATCAGTTAAGTAAACCTATCTAATGTTTGAATTACAAACATAAACCTTATCTAGCTTATCTAGAATTTGAACAGAATTCAAACTCTCTATTTTAAATATACATAATCCTATCTATTAGTTAGGAGTCTACACTAGAGAGGAGTCTTCACTTGAACTTGGACGAGATTCTGCGGATGCTGAGGTGGCAGCAGTGATATGGTTTACAGGGTACACTATATAGGTCAACCCTATGCCAATTAAACAAACCAAACCTCTCAATCTTAACTTGCTAATTTTGTGTTCGGTTTGCGTGTTGTGTAAAAAATTGTCAGCGTCAATGTCGTGTGTCGGGTTCGAGTTGTGTCAAGGTATGACTATAAGACTATATAAGTCAACTTAACCTGACTTATTTAATTAAACGGGTCAAACTCCTCAACCTAACCCAGTAATTTAGTGTTAGGTTGGCGGTCATGTCAAAAATTGCTAGCCTTAGCTTGGCGATGGTGATGGGCCATACCTTTTCTAATGTCCTTTAGTGGGTTGCGCTTCCATCTCAGTGCCGGTACTGAGCCGTCTCTTTTTGAATCTCTTAGCCAAAATAGCTCCTCCTTACGCAAGTCCTTCTCTAATAAAACTTTTCTCTTTTCGATTTTCTTCTCTTGTAATTCTTAGAGCTTTGTGTAGGAAGGGGGTTTTCTCTTTCAATTTGTCTTATCTTAAATTTTTCCTTAATCGGAACTTTCCTTGAATAAAATATTTCCAGATTTGGAAACTTTCTAAAAATAAAAATTGTACCCAAAAGAATTGAGTGACTTGAAATAATTTTTCAAGTTGAAAACTCTTTTATGAAAGACATTTTGTTGGGAAACGATGCTGCTCCCTGTGACCGCTATAAAAACAGGCTCCCTGGGCGAGATGTTGAGGTTTATAAACGACTTGAGTTTGTCTTCCTTAACACCAATTACTTTAAGGTGAAATGACAACTCATGGTTCGACAAATGGTATCTGAGCTAGGATGTCATGGCATCGATTTGCGGGGGCGTCATCTTGAGGGAAGGATTGTTGGGACACAATGTTGCTTCTGGCGACCGCTCTAAAAACAGGCCCGCTAGGCACGGTGTTGAGGTCTATAAAAGACTTGAGTTTGTCTCCCTTAACACCATTTGATTTTTGGTGATATGACAACTCATGATCTGACACACTTCATGTAAACCATAAAAGTAATATCACATAAGCATTATATAAGGCAGTAAAGGGCATTTTAATTTAAAAGCATGCAATGAAAGTACTTGAGAAGAGGTAAAGAATCGACCTTACCTTTTGTAGCTGCTAATAGAATCTGACTACTAGCCTGAACCACAAGTTTACATAGTAATTAATCAAACTTGCTAATCTATCCTAGTTAGAATTGACTAATTGGCCTTTTTTCGGACTTCCCCTTTCTTAGGAGTTGTGTTTTATTTATTTCTAAAAGAATAGTAATTAGTTTCTTTTTTTTCCTAATCCAAATTTAAGGAGATATTTTTCTAGAAACTAGGTTTTGGCATAAATACACTTTTCCCTCTTTATTTATTTAAAAGACACTTGTTTTCGCAATAAAAAATAAAAAATAAAAAAAAGGTATTTTATGTGTCTACTTTACGTAAATTTTTTCTAAAATTTTGATTGAACTTTCTAAAAATTTAATTTCTCTTGGGGAAGGTCAAAAAAAGTTTGATTGGGCCTATTCTAACTAAGACTAATGATATGGCCCAAAACCTACTAAATAGGCCAAAACTCACTAAATACTTTTTAATTACTTTGGGCTTAATTAACTGAAACACCTTTTAAGCCCAAAAACTAAATTAGATGGATTAAAGCATATTCTTAATAAAATTTTCCAGAACCTACAACTTCTTTTAAATCACTTAATTTTTGCATAGTTTGTTAGGAATTTATGTAGTTAACATAGTCTATACTTTTTTATCATGTTTCGGTATGTCTTAGATATAAAAATATGACTTTAAATTTTTTGACCTTACTGGAAAATAATGATATTAATTAGTTTTTTATTTTTTTTAAAAAATCTTTCGCAATAAGTTTAATCTTCTATGTTGTAGTTAAAGAATATGGCAGAATCTTTTGAACACTGATACAATATGATTAACATATGATTCGGTGAAGTTTTCTCACCCTTTTGCCAACTCATATGTGTTCTATCATATGTTTTCTTAAAGAAAAGAAAATAGAACGTGATATATATTTATCTCATACGAAAATTATTTTCTATAGGATAATTTAGATAACAATTTTTCGTTGTTTGTTTATTCTATGTAGTATGATGAAATAGATTGTATCTTCTATTTTTTATTCATGAAATCATGACAAATGGTATCTAAAAGATATGCTTGGTTAGATTATATGCAAAGGTGATGAGCTCCCATGCACATCTAAAATGTAACATGCCAAAAAGAACACTTCTGTATTTCATATTTGTAGCTATTTCTTATGTTATGCACTTAGTTAATTGAAACCTTTATTCTATCATGTTCATGTGATAAAACATAAAACTATATGATAATTGGGTGCGAGAGAGAGACGAGAGTACTACGTGCAAAAATGAGAGAGAGGGGCAAAGAAGGAGCTGCGGCTGCTGCGCAAAAACCCCAACAGTGACAGCGAAGAGGAGCTGCGGAAGGGGAGAGAGAAGAGAGAGTCTGAGAATCAGAGGGCCTTTGTGTGTGTAAGGTGAGGGAGAGTGGTGGAAATGGTTTACGCAAATGAGAAGCGTAAACTGTTTTATGCATCGTGAAGCTTCTTTTCCTTGGTCAACCGAAAACGTTTTTGGTTTGATCAAGATTTTCAGCCGTTCCAAACACTCAAAAGTGAAAACCTTTTCCAGAAAATGTTTTATGTCGAAACAAACGGGGCCTAAGTTTCATGCTAATTACAATGTTCGTGTTTTCAATTTTTTGTTTTTGGCTGTAGAAAACAAATGTGGTATTTATGGGTTTTACTTCAATGGGTTGCAGGATAAGTTTCTCGAGCAATTTACAAAAGATGCACATGTGTGTTGTGTTCAGGACCGCAAAAAAACGCTGGGTTACAAGCACCTTTGTAATGTGTCTATCTTTTCTTTTTCAATGTTTGTGTTAATTAAGCAACATATGTAGCTTGTACTTTCTTGCTCGATGATCACATGGCCCTAGAAATATTGAAGATTTGGGTGAACTTTGATTAATTATATCGTTTTTGCTTTTAATTTTTTGCTGTGTGCTGCACATTTGTATTATTTATGGTTGCCATTGATTGGTTTTCAGTAGATCTTTTTTAGTGCATTTGTTAGACTTTGATGTATGGATTGATGCTATATAACCGGGGTTGGTGATCTTGATTGTTTTAATCAATGAAGTAGTTAAATGGGATTCATTAATTTTCAGTGAATTTGGCTATACTTGTTATACATTCTCATGTGTTTGGTTCGTGATTAATGGAAGGAAATTCATTGTCAATGCAGAGCTAGTTATAGTTTCATATTTTCACTTGTTCTACCTAAGAAAATTGAGGCTTTTGTGCTTTTAGGAATTACTCTTAAGTAAATGCTGTAGTAGCTTGACTTTTGTAATATCGATGGTGCAGAGAACTGATCAATAGACCATTTGCTCCTTTTGGTTTATTGGAAAACTGAAATTTCAGACAATTGCTTGTTGCTTCTGATTGATATTAACCATCAATACTGACATGGGTTTTCAAAGACCCTTTCAAAGTTTAATTACCATAAACTATAGTAACCTTTTGCAAGTTGATGTTGTATTTTATTCAATATTTATCGAATTGGTTCTTTCTTGTTTCAGCGTTAGTCGTTTCTAAAAGGAGGAGATACGAATTTCTTTCAGGTATTTGTATGCTTTTCAGTGAAAGATTTTTTTATTTGAATATGAGATGTCTAAACTTTTCTTCAGTTTCTGCTATTAGTTGTGTGCGGTGCATGACCCTTGTCTCTGTGTAGATTTTGTCCCTGAGAAAATAAAAGCTCAGGATGCCTTGGCAGAGAGAAAAGTAACTGAGACAAAGGCAGGCTAGGACCTTCAAAATGTGCTGATTACAAGGGTATATTATAGTCAGGTAACACATTAAATGTTGTACAATTATAGAGTTGATCCATGTGTCATTACGGCTACCCTCTTAAGGGCACTTAGAACAATTGAACTATTTCCATGTTGGTCTAAGAAGTGAAAAATTCTTTGATACAGGAAGATGCGTTTTAGTGTTGCTTGTTTTGATGGCCGGCGAGCTGGTTTGAATTGAATCAGAGTGCCCTAGGTACAGGGGTTGTTTTTGTGATGACTTTTTGGAACAGAATGTTCTTACTCTTGTCAAGTTAGAATGAGAATTGAATTCTGTGGAGAAGTTTGTTATTTTTCTTGTCAATCATGAATTTCACAAGTTAATGCGAAACAGACCGTGCCTTTGTTCATTTTTCATCCGGAGTACCCTGATTTTATTTTTGTTTTTGTTTTGAATGAACACAAGATTATTCCAGCATAATACGATACATACGTAATTGTGCTCACATTGAATAGTTTGGAGTAGCAAGAAACCCTGGAGTTCAAGGTTTTCCCAACACAACATGGCACATGTAATTATGGCTAAATATAAATAAGAAAGATCCTGCAAACCTATGAACAACCTTCGCATGGTCCACTGCGAAATATACTGTTTTGTTGCTTTTCTTCACCAAATAGATGTGGTTTTATTGAAATTTTAAATCTGCTCTCAGGTAGTGCCTTAGACCAATCTTTTTTTCTAAGGCGCTCCCAATTACATAGGATAGTGTCTTAGACAATCTAACACCCATGCAGTATGAGAAGGAAATTGCTCAGACATAAGTCTCATTACAACTTCAGATCAGAATTTTAGGATTGGTGCTACATCCAAGTACATATGCTTCTCTATATCTATCAGTTTAATGGTTGTTTGCTCCATTTCATGCTCTCCATCCCTTATTACCCCACTGCAAGTTCTACTTGCATATGCATATGCTTTCTGAATCTCAACCCATTTATATTCGCAGGATTCTTGAATGGCCACCATCTCATCACTGAAAGTATAGGCCACACAGATAAAGAGCACCAGCTTGGTATAGTTAGCAATAGCCATGATTGTCTTTCCAGCCACATCACTAGAAGCATAGGCAACACCGATTAAGAGCACCATCTTGTTATAGTTAGTAATAGCCATGATTGTCTTCTCAGCCACACCACAGACATTTAGGCAACACAGATTTATGAAGCGCGCTGGTTTTTTTTCCTTGATTTTTGATAGAGTAATGTTAGAAATTACATTTTTATTTCACAACATTGATATGCCCGTCTCAACTAACCCTTGGATTAATCCTTATTAAAAAAAGAAAAAGAAAATTAATTCAAGGGTCGATTGAGATTGTCATACCAACATTATGGGATAGTTGTGGAATAATAATGTGGTTTCTAGCATCTATTTTTTTGATATTAAAGCTTGTACTTGTAGTAGAATGGAAGTGTAGAAGAGAGATGTATGGATGAATAATGAAATAGGGTTGTATTTGTTGAATGGTTTTGATTACAAGAAAATCAAGATGTTAAAAGGATAATTTTCTACCTAATTCGATGTAGCCAATGCGTCTCAATTTGCTAAGCAAAATTAGCTAAAATGATCCAAGAAATCCCTAAAAGCACTTTCTCTTATTTAAACCTTTAAAATTCAAACTCTCCCAATTGAAGCACACAATTCGGTTTCATTAGAATCTCATCACAGTGCTTTAAATTCAAACTTAAACAACCCAACAACTCAACCCACATTTACCGGTAAGAGTGGGCAAAATCCACCCGTATCCGCAAATCTGTACCGCCCTAACTTGAAATTTGCAGATATTAGGTGATAATTGTATTATGCGTGTACTATAGAATTTGACCTGTGAATTACGGGGTGGATTGCGGAAGTGGGTTTTTTCGAATATGCAAACCCGCCCCGCCCCGAGGATACTATTAATTACATTACATACCGTGAATCCGTGATACGCTGGAAAGTGAAAACCATCAAATGATTCATATTGCCCCCAACAGTAAAACCCTAAAATCAGACCTAACTGCACAACTCATCTCCTTCTTTCAGTCTCAACTTTGCAGACGGCTCATCCCCATCTCGAAGATCAAGCGGCATAGGGTGATTCTTTCCAATTCTAGCCGAAATATATTCCAGGTCTTATGAAATTTGGGTTTTTCCTTAAGTCTGTTCTCTCTCTCTCTCTCTCTCCTTGGAACAACACTGTAACCTTATTTGCGAAAATGGCTTGATGTGATTCTTTCCAATTCCAGCCAAAATATATTTTAGTCTCTCTCTAAAATGGCTAGAACATCATAGTAACCATGTTTCAAAACGTTAGAAACGTTTGAACCATGTTTCAAAATGCCAAAATGGGCAGTGCTGAACAATAGCAAAACAGATCGGGAATACCTGCCCGCCCCATGATACCCAAAACCCAACGAATTTACATTTAAATGTGCGAGTTACGGAAGCAGAGTTTCAAACCCATTCACTACGGGCCGGGTTTCGAAAAATAGTAAAATCTGTCTCGATCTGGCCCATGCCCACCCCTATTTACTGGTCTTCACATGTCTTAGCCACGTTAGCAGGACACTTCCCCACATGACTTGTTCCACGTTGCTCTTCATGCGCATCCCGGAAGGTTCTCTCATCTCTCCACATGCCCCTCTATTTGTACAGCTTCCGGCTTGAAAAATATAAAAGACTCCTAATTAACGTGTGTGTGATCAATAGTGCAACTCTTATCAAGAGAAAAATCACTCCGGGGCAGTTAAACCCAAGAAATCCACTATTCAGAAGACAAAGCTAGTTACATGTAACGTCCCGCTTTTACAAAAAGCGTAAGTGAAATTTTTTACGATTTCCACTTGACGTTACGACATCATCAGAGTTCTAAATTGGTAGCAGAATGTATATTTATCCAACAGACTTGGAATAACGCATCAGAGCTTCTAATTGAAATACCTCAACATAGATATATAAAGTGTAACTGAATAATTATACATAAGATAGTATTTGTGCCACACAAGGCATATATAATTTACAAGCCAAAATAACTAGAGTATAACTAATACACACCAACGGAAATATAAATATCGTTCTCATGATAATATAATAAAGGACTGGAACACGGCAATCCACAAAATGGAGGCAAGCTAGCCTCAAGTATTGTCGACAGGATCCACCTAAGGATCTGGGTAATCCTGGTACTCCTCTTCCTCATATCCTGTAATAATATATAATATAAAAAAGAAACAGTAATACAAAATACTTAAGTGAGTTCACTGTTTTCAATAATATAATGAATACTGATTTATTTAATAAATGCAACACAATGCAAATATGGCTTCATAATCACATGTATATACAATATATGGTCTACGGTCGTGAATCATAGACATAGATTGAATATAAACACACCATAAATCAATAATATGACAGTTTTATATGCAAAGTTTAATTATCATCTTTTGCACTCCTCTCGTGATGGAACCTATGGTCCGTCTTAGCGTGTTGTGGGAACCTACGGTCCCAGCTGGCAATACCTTCACCCCCCGCTGTATTAGCCAACTCTCACTTAAAGCTTATTTTATCTGGGGCTAGGAACCAAAGGTCCCAGCTGGCCTGTAAACCTACGGTTACAACATTTGATTATTATTATCTTTGCGGGGACCTACAGTCCCACTAGCAATATCTTCGCCCCCCGCTGCATTCATTAGCTTTGTTATTAATCAGTTTAATTAAAATATAAAACATGTAAATTCACATGCACAAACAAATTAAATAAAGTAGTAAACACAATATTATGAAAAAATCCACCAGCTTCGTCCTCAGTAAGTATAGAGATACTTATTGTTCTCGCTCCAAAGATTATCCGTAAAACTGCATAATTATATTCATGCAAATAATAAATCAGTTACAAGTGTAAACATTTTTGCTTATTTCTAAAAGATGTTATTTTTCCGTCTGAGCATTACAACAACTTCAGATTTAAATATAGTCGTTATATTAATTTTCATCTTATATTTATTTAAATAAACCAATAACCTTATTCATAATTCTTGTCTGGCATAATGGCTTTATTGTAAATATTATAGATTAAACCAATTGTATATGTCAACAATCAACTCATTTGTTTTTTAACATGACTTCTAATATACTCATATATGTGTTTTGTGAACTAAGAATATTCACACATATTCACATGTTTAACAACATATGTATTTTTATATTTATAGGGAATATACATATACATCATTTGATCATCACACAAATTCAGGTTCTTATATATAATAGACACATCACCAATTGTACATATGCATAAATTTGGTCCTCCATATATATATATATATATATATATATATATTTACACATGCAAAGGAATTCCATACACATTTCAGCTTCACTATACACACACGTTATCCAACAACACACATATCTCATTATATCTAATATACATCCATGTCACCTTTTATAACTATCATTTTCACACATGTTTGACAGCACAACACATAAGCACAAAATGCCTTCTTCACACGTTAACACACACTCATGTTACTTGCACTTATATATATATACAAATCATTTCCTACTCTATACTTACTGATTTGATGTTGGTGATCGGTTATGGGCTTGAAAGAAGACTCCTCTGTTGAAAACAAGAAGAGAAGGTGAAGGAGGTTATATGTATATATATATGTATACCCAGCTGTTATATCTCAAAGGAGAAGATGAAGAACAGAGCATGAATTAGAGAAAAGATACACTGAATCCAAAGAGATAAAAGGAAGGATTACCTACTGAGATTCGCACCGAATAATCCAGTGAAGAGAAAGAGAACTGGTCTGAAATAGAACTCTCAAAGTTGAGTTGAAGGTTGCTGGTCTTTTGGATAAAAACAGGGAAGGCTGAAGAGTTTCTAATTTTATTTCTGATGTTTTCTTGAGAAAATAAAAGGTGAATCAAAGCTCCATTTCTGGTTTTCTAGGTGTTGAAAACATAGGATAAGCAAGGGGATTTCAACTAAGGTTTCTACAATCAACGTAAGAAGAAGAGAGAAGGAATATAACGTTTTATGTAGAATTTTAGATTTTTTTTCTTGATGCAAATTCAATCGCTTATCCACATCATTAAATAGAGAGCTTGGAAGGTTAAGATTAATCCAGCTCAAAGTTCAATCCACAGCTGGATTAGAAACGGGTGGAAAGATAAAATGATGATCAACGACCCCTTTTTCCAAGTTTAATATCTATAAGTAACAAGATCCTCATCTCCAACGAACTAGCATTCAATTTGAACTAAATTAGGCTTACTAACTCGTCAGCATGGTTTTTAATCTCCTGGAACGCTTGAAACATACTGGGTTGTAGGTTTGATGAGATAAGGTTGCTAGCTTTCACTTACACGGAACTCTGAATTACACACCAGTTCTGAGTCGATCGTTCGACTGCTTCTTGATGCTGGTCACTCGGTCGACTTCTTAGTCGATCGTGCGTCCCTCCCCTGCATTGCACCAGTGTAATACCCGGGAAAATACTACGCTTAGAATGATAATGCATAAATAATAATAAAAAAAAATGTGCACATGCATGCATAAGTATAAGGCCTAATAATTATTATTGCTAGTTTAAATATAATTGTATTTATATATATATATATATAAGAAATTGGATTAGTAAAGAAATTACTAACCAAAGTCGATCGAGCGACTTTGGAAGCGAAGTCGATCGATCGAATATTAGATCAATCGAGCGACTTAAAATTTGCGGGTAAATAGAATCGATCGAGCGACTTTATGGTAGATCGAGCGATTCTAGGTCGAAGTCGATCGAGCAACTTAATTATCCAATGCGGTGCAGTTTACATGTAAGCTGTAATTGGCGATTTTCTACCTTTGATCCATGAACCCATTTCGTGTTTTTGACCTCAGTGGATTGGAAGTTCGTCTAGTTAGCTAGTTTAGTTCAAAACCAATGAGATTTGGTGTAATTATTACTCAAGATTTGAAAATCCAATCTTTGAAGATTTGTGTGATCTTGATACTATTCTTTCAAGTTGAGGTGTCTTAAATCCGGCCATTGAAACACTTAGTTGCTGGCTCGATCTCAACCATCCAAGATCATTGTAAATAGCATGCATGGGTCATCAAAATCATCACCAAAGAACAAAATTCCAGCAACTCTCTCTCTCACGTAAAGCCTCCTGTTTCTCTTTTCTTTTCATTGCAGAAACAAAGATAGGAGTTCTCCTTAATTTCTCTACATTTCCAGTAGCTAATAAACCAAGAATCAAAGTCCTAACCACCCTCTTTTCACTCCAAAACTAGTAGAAAACTTGAAACAGAAGCTGTCCCTGTTTTGGAATGGCAAAACAGAGCATGCTTTAATCCTCTTGTGTGTTTTAATCTTTGGACATCAGCACTTTAACTCGTTTAGGATACTTGGGAGCAATTTCAGTAAGTAGACTTCCTTTCTTCTTCCTTGGAAACCTGGTTTTTCCCTTTCTTAAATGTATTTATCTAGATTTCTTCTCCTTTGGAGATGAAGCATCTCATATGTATATATATTTATAAACTTTTCTTTTGATTGATAACAGAGAATTTTTTGGCCACTTTCATCAGCAAATCAGTAAGTTTGAGCTTGAAAAACTTAAGAATGGATTAGAAATGTTTGAGTGATTATGGACACTATGGCTATGTTTTGGATTAAAGTGTGGGATAACTAAGGGGGCTAAATGTGTGTGTGTGTGCGCTGTAAAGAGTGCATGTATGTTGTTGAGTTAAAGGGAAGTGTGTGTATTAAGTTTGGTGTGTAAGGGTTTGTGGGCGAAGAGGAAAATGAGTAAAGAGTGCTTATGTTTTAAATTCCTGCATGTTTCAATTCTTGTATGTGTGTTGTAATTTCCTGCATGAATGAATGTATTTTAAGTGTGAATCAAGTGAGTGAGTGCTTAAATGAAATATGTATATATGTATATGGCTAACATGTGGGTGTTTACTGCGTGAGTAGTGTTTGAATGAAAACAAGTAGGTGCATGTGTATGGTGAACGTGTGTGAATAAAATGATTGTGTGTGAGTTATTATATATATATATATGTGTGTGTGTGTGTGTGTGTGTAGAAATGATTATTTTAGTTACAAGGTGTATATGTTATGTAGAAGTATATGTGTATGTATGTGAGTTATATGTAAAAATATATGTGTGTGTATATATATATATATATAGACTAATTGGAACTAATGGTTACTAAAAGAAGATATTTGATTATATTAGTTTCATTACTCGATAATCTAAAATTGCGATCAATATCATAATTAAGAGAACCAAATATCAATACCGTTACGTCACCCAATTTATAAATGGAAGTATTAGAATAATTGTTATAATAATATCTTGAGAATAAGTATAGTAAATATGTTCGTAATGCCTTATCACTAATTTAGTATCGTCACATGAATGTAATTATGCAGTTGTAGAGGAAAATCCTTGGAGTAGAAGCTAGTAAGTATCTCTATACTTACTGAGAACGAAGCTGGTTGACTTTTCCTATAATATTATGTTTACTGCTTTATTTACTTGTTTGCGCAAGTGACTTTGCATATTTTATTATTTTAATAATCTAGTTAGTAACAAGCTGTGGATCTAGATCCACAATGGTACATGACGATTCACTGGTTGCCCAGGTATAGTGAATGTAGAAGTACCGAAAAAGAGAATAATAAATACAAAAACTGGTGTACCCAGGCCACCAGGGAAACCCAGGTTTCCAGGAGCCTAGGCTTCCAAAGAATATAATTAAAACTTAAGTGATGAAGCTCAGGTTTCAAATAAGTCGTTAACCGTGTCTAGGCCAACAGAAGAGTGAAAAAAGGGAAATACCTAAAACTATGCATTTAAAGCTGTCATATCATTGCTTTATGATTATGTTTATATTTAATCTATGTCTATGACTCGCGACCATAGATTATATATTGTGTATACATGTAATTATAACGTCTTTGCATTATGTTGCATTTATTAAATAAATCAGCATTCATATTATTATGGGAAACAGCAGACTCACTTTAGTATTTGGTGTTGTTGCTTTCCTCTCTGTATTGTGTGATAATACAGGATATGAAGAAGAAGAATATCAGGACTATCCAGACTCCTAGATGGATCTTGATACTAGTTTTTTAGGCTAGACTGCCTCATTTTTGGGAACTACCTTGTTGTAGTTCATTAACCTAGTTTAGAGACAATATTTATATTCATGTTATGTAATTATTAAGCTTTAATATTTTGACTTGTATAATTATATGAGCCCTGTGAGGCATGACTACTATCTTTTGTATGACTATATATCTTGAGGTATTTTGTTGTGCAAATTTTAATACTCGCAAGCGCACGAATCGTTTGCAATATAGTGTATGTGCAAGTGCGAGATCGTATCCACAGGGAATTGCGTTGCAAAAATTAATTTCTATTTAAACTAATCATATTTTAACCTAGTTCCAAATTTAGGGGTTTTTGATAAAAGAAAACATAAACAAGAATAATGAAAATAAAGGGGTCTAGGGTTTTGGAATCCACACTCACCAAATCACAACAACCTAATCTCATGCTCATCACACATATTTTGAGGTTCTCACATACAAATCTTAGGTATGCTCTACATTGCTTCAAAAATCATTTAAATCATTCAATGAATCCGTTCATTGCATAAATCACAAAAGATATTAGGATTTAACCAAATCATCAAATGTATCAGTCGAACGAAACACAATGAATATCCAATGTTTTGATAGATGAAAAACCAAGCCATCAATTTAATGAAACTATTCCACATCATCACTTGTATCCGGAAATCACAAGAGATATCAAAAAATCATTTCAAAAATCGAAGTAGAACAATGAGAAATCAAAACCCATAAACTCAAATAGCATAAACAAGCATGAAACTCAGTTTCTCTTCAATGGTGAGGTTTCATCCTCAACCCTAAACGAAAATATTAGCTACCCATAACAAAAGAAAGCATAAATAAACAACAAAGATGCATTAAAATCAAGGAAACTTACAAAGATTTGAAGTTCTAAGACAAAATCAACACTAAAAACCCTAAACTACAGTGAGAACGGCGCCTAGGGCGCTCCCAAGCGGCCTCCTCCTCTAAAAATGAGAAAAGAATGGTATTTATAGAGTTAGCTAGGGTTTCTGAAATTCCAGCTCCGCAAAAATTCGATCGATCGACTTTAAATTCGATCGATCTACTTTTCGATCGATCTACTTTTTCAGCACTTCAGAAAATCCAATTTTTCTATGTATTTTTGCCTTGAAAATTGTCATTTTACTCTTATTGCCCTGCAAAAACGCAAAAACACTAAAACTAACCAAAACATCAGAAAGTAACAAAGCTAAAGGTTTAACTAATGTAAATTAAGGGGTCCAAATATACACTTTTTGGCACTCATCAAATACCCCCAAACTTACATTTTACTAGTCCCTTAGCAAAACAAAATGAAAAACAAAATCAAAGCATGAAACATAAGTCCTCTTTCGTGGGAGACACGATTGCATTTAGCGTATGCAACAAGCCTTTTAAACCCCTAGGACTGCCTAGTGGACGAGTGAAGTCTCGTGAGGGTTTGCCAGAAATGATACCCACAAACATTCAAATACTATGCTGTCAACAAGAAAGAGTTTTACCCAAACCATGGTTCATACATCATTGGCATGCTTAAAAGGACAAACCCCATCATAAACATCAACAGGGGATCCAATCATCAAATCACTCATAAATGGACAGTTAAGACATCACATTTTCTCAAAAGTGTAGAGTGAAATCAACATGCAATTATGAGGTCTCATTTTAATCTCAAGATAAGTACTTCAAAAATCATTGGAATCCATATCAAATGAAACAACCAAGGCAAGATATGCAAATTATTTTATTTTATTTATATATATATTTTTTTGTTTTTTTTTTTATATGTTGGCTGTGCAATGCTCGGCTCCCTTAAGCTTTCTAATTGACCCATGTAACGAGTGTTGGGCCAGTGGCTCCCAAACCAGATGGTCTTAGTGCACTAGATGTAGAAACATCCCTAAGGGCTTAATTACTCAAGTCAAAAAGACTACGAAGCCAAACTAGCCATACAATTAACCAAATTGAAATTCTCACCTTTTGACGCGAACACTCAATGCTTAGTGAGGCAAAAGGCCCGGTTACTCAGTGAAAAACTCAAAATGATCTTCTTCTTTTTTTCTTTTTTTCTTTTATATATATATATATACACACATATATAAATATCTTGCAAGCCAAGGTTATTTATCAATAAGTCATCCAACAATTCTCAAAATACACAATTAAGCACAAATTCATACCCCACAGATTACATGCTAATGTGCTCGTGATAATTCAATTCAAACAAGTGAAGTCTCACTAGCCCAAAAATAAGTCAAAAGATTCAGATTCCCAAAGACATGATGTGTTCAAAACTTTAAGCAAGCCGATGAAATGCAAACCACAGCTATGGCTTAACTCAAACTTGACAACATAATTTTATTTTATTTTTTTAAATTAAAACATTTTAAGAACAAAAAGACAACTAAAAATAACTAAACAAACAGAAAAATTAAACAAACAAACAAATGGACAGAATGTTTTTCTATACCCCCAAACTTGAATTACACATTGTCCGCAATGTGTAGTGTAGAAATACATTACCAGAAATACGGAAACATCGAGGTGTGAAAGGTCAAGGCGTCCCCAAACTTAAACACCAAAACACCTGTCAACAAAAACTAACAGCAACATTTCTCATAGAAACACACATCAAAAGGTTAATTGCTGTTAGAAATAAAAGTAAAATGAAAAGAAATAAAAATGAAAGAAATCAACTGTACAAAAAGGTAAAAGAAAATTTACAGTGCCTTCCCCGATCATGTGGATGTCCAACCAATCCTTTCCACCCTTCCTTCTTTAAGAATTGATGTCCCTCGGGAGGAATGTTTCGCCATCTTATGTAGCCAACTTGCTTGCTTCGAAGGATCTTCTTAGGACGATGGTTCCTAGATTTGCGCGGTTGTGTGCATAGATCCTTGATAGTTTTGGCATAAGATGGCTCTTTGAGACATTTAAGAATTGAAGCTTGGAGTTCATGAAATGTCTCAAGAGGGATTGTGATGAAGGATTGAGCTTTAGTACTCATTTCCTTATTATTGGATGTATTTGGATTTGGCGGGGGCGCTGCTTGCTCAAGGTGCTCCTCCTTTTCTTCCTCATTGCTATCCACAATTTCCTCATTCTCAAACATGGTGATGGTAGGGACATGCTCATGACAAGAATGACTAGCATCATCCTCATCAATCATGTAGTGCCCTGCAACCATCGACTGACTCTGAAGCTCTTCTTCCTCTATTCTGGTGACTTCAGCAACCAGATATTCAAGCTTTCCTTCTATCCTGGCAATCGCCTGAGTGTTTTCCGTAGTAGCATTCTTCACGTCACTAATAGCCTGGCCTGTGAGCTCCATGAAGACCTTAAGAGTGTCTTCCAAAGTGGACTGTGAAGAAGAGGCTGGATAAACGTAGGATGAAGGATGAGAAGATTGGTTATCAAACTGTGGATAATCAGGATAGTGCAGTTCCTGAAATTGGGGAGCACAATTTCCCATGGCTTGAGCTTGCCACGAGAAATCAGGATGGTCGCTCCAGTCCGGGTTGTAAAAATTGGAATTTGAATCAATTCCCGGACTAGAGAGATTGGTGTTCATTTGCTCATAAGACAGATTGCAGAATTGTTCCCAGGAGGGACAACTATTAGCACTATGATAAGGATCAGAGCAATATGAACATGGTTCATGTGGGTTGAAACTGTAAGGGTAGTTGGTTGGAGCAAGTGTCCTACCACTAGGTGAAGCATGTTGTGCAGAAGAATCACAATAATTATCAAAGTAAGAATCCATGCTTCACTTGCACCCTATAGCATGCAAATATCCCACAAAAGAAATGAACCAAGTGTTTTTTTTTTTTTTTGAAGAATTAAAAATAAACTAACAAACAAAAACAAACAATAAAATAAGGTAAAACATAAACAAAATATTAACAAAAATGAACTAAAAACAAGATGATTTTTTTTTTTTTTTTTGGTTTTCTGCTGCTTAGAAAATTCGCACGATCGAAGTAAGGTTCGATCGATCGAGTTTCGATCGATCGAATTACTTCTAGATCGATCGACTTTATGTAGGGCGAATGTTTTCTCGATCGATCGAAAATCGATCGATCGAATTGAGACTCGATCGATCGACTTCGCGGGGCACTCAGAAAGTGCAGAAACAGCAGAAATAGAACCGGGAACACAAATTTTTTTTATTTTTTTTTGAACGAAAATAGAAACAAAACATCAAATATATGAAAGAAAAATCTATCTAAACTAGTAGAAAAATAAAATCAATTCAAATAAAAATCAATTTCCACAAACAAAACAATTCCCCGGCAACGGCGCCAAAAACTTGTTGTGCAAATTTTAATACTTGCAAGCGTACGAAACGTTTGCAATATAGTGTATGTGCAAGTGCGAGATCGTATCCACAGGGAATTGCGTTGCAAAAATTAATTTCTATTTAAACTAATCCTATTTTAACCTAGTTCCAAATTTAGGGGTTTTTGATAAAAGAAAACATAAACAAGAATAATGAAAATAAAGGGGTCTAGGGTTTTGGAATCCACACTCACCAAATCACAACAACCTAATCTCATGCTCATCACACATATTTTAAGGTTCTCACATACAAATCTTAGGTATGCTCTACATTGCTTCAAAAATCATTTAAATCATTCAATGAATCTGTTCATTGCACAAATCACAAAAGATATTAGGATTTAACCAAATCATCAAATGTATCAGTCGAACGAAACACAATGAATATCCAATGTTTTGATAGATAAAAAACCAAGTCATCAATTTAATGAAACTATTCCACATCATCACTTGTATCCGGAAACCACAAGAGATATCAAAAAATCATTTCAAAAATCGAAGTAGAACAATGAGAAATCAAAACCCATAAACTCAAATAGCATAAACAAGCATGAAACTCAGTTTCTCTTCAATGGTGAGGTTTCATCCTCAACCCTAAACGAAAATATTAGCTACCCATAACAAAAGAAAGCATAAATAAACAACAAGGATGCATTAAAATCAAGGAAACTTACAAAGATTTGAAGTTCTAAGACAAAATCAACACTAAAAACCCTAAACTACAGTGAGAACGGCGCCTAGGGCGCTCCCAAGCGGCCTCCTCTTCTAAAAATGAGAAAAGAATGGTATTTATAGAGTTAACTAGGGTTTCTGAAATTCCAGCTCCGCAAAAATTCGATCGATCTACTTTAAATTCGATCGATCTAATTTTCGATCGATCTACTTTAAAGTCGATCGATCTACTTTTTCAGCACTTCAGAAAATCCAGCTTTTCTATGTATTTTTGCCTTGAAAATTGTCATTTTACTCTTATTGCCCTGCAAAAACGCAAAAACACTAAAACTAACCAAAACATCAGAAAGTAACAAAGCTAAAGGTTTAACTAATGTAAATTAAGGGGTCCAAATATACACTTTTTGGCACTCATCATATTTCAGTAGAAGTTCTGAGGTGTTATTAAATTCCCAAGTCTGTATTATATTTATAGATTCCGTTGCCAACATTTAACTTTGATGAGATAGTAATGTCACGTGAAAACAAAAAAAAATTCACTTACGCTTTTTGTAAAAGCGAGACGTTACAACCAGAACTCCTAAAGTAATTTCTGTTTTTATTTTATGCTTAAACTTAGACCAAGTACTCTATACCTGCATACATGGTTAAGTGTTTATACATATATATAGTCTAACACTTACCAAACTATAAACAATCCTAAATATATATACAAGAATATTAACCGACTTCTATTACGCGCTTCACCCGTTTCTTCATTAAACTTCAGTCTCCGCGTCTGGACGTTGTTTCCCTAGCGTTCAGACGGTTGCATGCTGTTTTCACCAACCGTGTCTACTGAGTTGTTCAGAATTTTCTCGAACATTGATGGGCGTCCGGACGCTTCTTTGAGTCGTTCGGACAGTCAACTGGGGAACCGACTTTGCTAAGCTATAAACCACGCAGAATCTTCCTGGACTCCAGAAATTGCCTTCTTGATGCTTGTAAAATTGATACTTGTCATATTAAGGCCTTTCCATAGTTGAAAAAATATGCTCTGAATATTTTGTATGACTCTGAAGAATTACGACGTCCCTGTTATAGCAGTACATTGATATGGTAGTGATTTTGTCAACATAATGTAGCCAATAAAACTAACATAGCTGTTTGATTCCTTAACTACATCTAAACCGTCAATCCTTTATCCTTCACATTTATTCAATCATCCATCTTAAGCCACGCATCACACATTCAGCCTGCCTTGAATTGCTCCCTTTGTTTTCAACCAATTGATTTCCCCCATTTACTCTCAAGTCTTGATTCATTATCTTCTCATTTCATCTGCTCTCACACCTTCCACACATTTCATTTTTCAAACCCTGATAGCATGTGCTTGTAAATATAGTCTCAATCTTTGAGCTGATACGACCAAGGCGAATCCTAGCTTCTCTATCCGAGGATATCTCTCTTCAGCTATGTGCAGTGCTCTACTAGTGAAGTAGACTGGCTTTTGAACCCCTTTATCTTCTCGGATTAGCGCTTAGCTAATAGCCAAGGGTGATACGGCCAAATAAAGGTAAAGTATTTCTCCCTCAGTAGCTCAACTTAACAGTGGCGGGTTGGTCAAATACTCCTTTAATAGATTGAAGGCTTCCTCACACTCGTCACTCCAGACAAATGCTTTCTTGAAAATCTTGAAGAAACGTAAACACTTGTTTTTTGACTGGAAAATAAAGCAATTTAGGGCTGCAATCCTTCCTGTGAGTTGTTGTAGCTGCTTTATGGTCTGGGGTGGTTGCATGTCCAACACTACCCTTACCTTTTCGGGATTGACCTCTATTCCTCTTTGTGAGACCATGAATCCCAAGAATTTACCTGAATAAACTCCGAAGGCACACTTTGTTGAGTTAAGTTTCATCTTGTAGTGCCTTAGCATTTTAAAAGTTTCTTCTAGGTCTTCTATGCGGCTTGTTGCTTGTATGCTCTTAACAAGCATGTCATCTACGTAAACTTCCATGTTTCTCCCGATTTGTTCCTTGAACATCTTATTAACTAACATTTGATGGGTAGCCCCAGCATTCTTTGGACCCAAGGGCATCATTTTGTAACAATACAGTCCTCGATCGGTGATAAAAGATGTTTTCTCCTGATCCACACACACACACACACACACACACACACACACACACACACACACACACACACACACACACACACACACACACACACACATATATATATATATATATATATATATATATATATATATATATATATATATATATATTATATGTATGTATGTATGTATGTATGTATGTATAATTATACCCTGAAAAAGCATCCATGAAGCTAAGAAGCTCATGTCCGAAACTGGAATCGACTAACAGATCCATCCGAGGCAGAAGCTCATGTCCTGAACTGGAATCGACTAACAGATCCATCCGAGGCAGCAGAAAGCTATCCTTTAGGCATGCGTTGTTCAAGTCGGTAAAGTCGACATACATCCTCCATTTACCGTTTGATTTTTTCACCAGCACAACATTCGTCAACCACTAGGGCACGCACGCACGCACACACACACACACACACACACACACACACACACACACACACACACACACACACACACACACACACACACACACACACACACACACACACCACACACACACACACACACACACACACACACACACACACACACACACACACACACACACACACACACACACACACACACACACACACACACACACCACACACACACACACACACACACACACACACACACACACACAACACACACACACACACACACACACATATATATATATATATATATATATTATATGTATGTATGTAGTATGTATGTATGTATGTATGTATGTATGTATGTATGTATAATTATACCCTGAAAAAGCATCCATGAAGCTAATAAGCTCATGTCCGAAATTGGAATCGACTAACAGATCCATCCGAGGCAGAAGCTCATGTCCGGAATTGGAATCGACTAACAGATCCATCCGAGGCAGCAGAAAGCTATCCTTTAGGCATGCGTTGTTCAGGTCGGTAAAGTCGACATACATCCTCCATTTACGGTTCGATTTTTTCACCAGCACAACATTCGTCAACCACTAGGGATAATCTACTTCTCGGATGAAGCCGACTTGAAGCAGTTTCTCCACGTCTTATGATATCGCTTGGTTTCGCTCAGGAGCGAAACTTCTATTCTTTTGCTTGACTGGTTGGTGGCTTGGATCCATGTTCAATCTATGAACCAGCATTGAGGGGTCAATCCCTGTTGTATCTTCGTGGCTCCAAGCAAATGTCTTCGTTACGCCGAAGGAAGGCGACCAAAGATTCTTTCATTGCTTGGGACAGTTGCGACCCTACTCTAACTTTCTTATTAGAGCTACTAATCTCAAATTCATCAAGTTCCTCGGTCGGCTCTCCTGGCTGTAATTGCTATTTCCCATCCTCTTTTATTTCAACCTCGAGAGTGGCCTTCCCGGGAAGATCTTTTAGGATCGTGTTAGAGCATTGTCGCGCGACCCATTGGTCCCTTCTAACCTCACCAAATCTTTCCTCAATTGGGAATTTCATCATCAAATACGGTGTAGAGGTCACTACTTTTAGCTCGTTAAGAGTCGCCTTTCCGATGATGGCATATATGCTGATGGCCGATCCACCAACAAGAATTTGACCATTATAGTTTGCTGTTACCAGGAATAGAATCGACTGGTTGAACTTTCTCTCCCGCAAATCCCATTAGTACATATCTTGCCAGAATAATCTTATCTGGACCTATATCCATATACATAAAGATTGACCAATACAAGATGTCAACTGAGCTTCTATTATCCATATGGATAAGATGGATATTATGGTTTGCAACGTGATAACCAAAGCATCAGTGTGGGGGAGGGACACTCCTACGTAATCTTCATGTGAAAACCCCACAACCGGAGTCTCCCTTTTTCGAGATTTGAGAGGTTTGTCCATAGCAAATACCTCCCAATTCTTCATATGTCTAGTGTAGGCTTTTCTGTCTGAGCGAGACTCTCCTCTTGCAAACCCCCCACCTATCGTGCAAATCTCCACTATGACATGCTGATTTCTTGGTTTTGGCAATCTTAGACCCCTACTTCTGCTCCTTTCTCTTCTCGGTTCTTCCCTTCTCCTATCATGCTCCTGAGGCTCATTCTCTAGGTTCCTGTCGTTCCAAGGAGATAGAGCTCGGTGTCTGTTTTCCCGAGGCAGGTAGTCTCGAGGCTGTAGATCCCAGTTCTGACTTGGTTGGGTTTTGTGCTTAGCAACAAAATGCACAAGCTTTCCATTCCCAATGAATTTCTCGACCATCAATCTCAAAGCTATACAACCCTCAGTACTATGACCATTCGCTTCATGAAAAGCGCTGTCCTTGTTCTTCTCTCATGGATTTCCTTGGATCCTCAAAGGACGGACATACTCAGGATCGTTCTTAATTTCCATCAGGACCTCGTGGATCGATGCATTGAGGGGTGTGAAATTATAAACCTTAAACTGCTTACGTGGTTTAGATTCATTTGTGTGCTCCACTTGAGGATTCTTCTTCTTCTCCTCGGAAACCTTAGGGATCAAGAGCTGAGATTGCCAAGAATTGATAATGGCTCGGATTGTGTCTTCCTGGTTTATGAATTCTTCTACTTTATCCATAAACCCTAGCAGGGTTTCGGGTTGCCTCTGAGCTAGCTTGGCCATCAGTGGCCCATCGGTTCGGATGCCTTGATACAAAGAGGCATATACCATTTCATCTGTGGTCGTCCATAGATAACTTCACCTGGTTGAATCTCATAATGAAATCTTTGAGGGATTCATTATCATGCTGGCCCAATGTCAACAAGTGACTGTAGGGCTTGTTACGTATTCGTCCTGCCAAGAATTGGATTAGGAATTTTCTTCCTAGAGCGTCAAAACTGTCAATTGACTTTGGGGGAAGTTTTTTAAACCAATCTCGGGCATTTTTGAAGAGGGTGAAAGGAAAGGCTCGGCAAGCCAATTCTTTTGGAGTACCATGGAGATTCAAATGAGCCCGATAATTATCTAGATGTTTGGCCAGATCCTCAATCTCGGTGAAGGTTGCGATGCTCGGGACCTGGAACTTTTCGGGAAGACGGACTGTAGTTATTTGATCGGTGAAAGGTGAGGCTATCGCATTCAACAGATTATCTACTAGGGAAGTTCTACCTCTCTTTCTGATGGACCGTCTGTTGAAGACGATTGTACTTATCATCCAAGGAGGCCACCACTTCTCTTAGCCTCTTCTTCTTCGGTCGGCGAGGGCCTCCTTTGGGCTGATTGTCCCGGGGGCCACCTCCGTTCTTGGGATTCACCTCTCCATTATTTCGGCCATTACTTTGGCTACATGTTCGTCTCCACCTTCCACATTCATACTATATTATTCTGGGATTTACCTTAGTAGGCGAGCATTTTGCTCGGTGAGGGCTTCTATATCTTTGGACATTTGGGCAATCCGAGCTTCTAGGATAGTCACTTGCAGATTATTTGATGGTCCTCCAATTTCAGGTGGAGGATTTGTTCTCCCAGGATCAGTGGCTCGCGTGCGTACCATCTCGGATATGTGTATGAGAAACGAATAATCGTTTCCATAGACAGTGCCAGTGACACAAGCTTTGATAAAATCCTTCCTTGACCATTGCAAATTGACAAATATCAACAAAAGGGCTTGCTGGGGGTGCCGATTGGAACCTACTTCAATGCTTAAGTCAGTGTCAAGAAAGCAACTTATACCAAGTATAGAATATCAAAATTCATCTAGTTAATACCTGGTAGTTTTCACCTATTTATAGACGAGGCTTCAACTGTCGTTCTGGATTGAGTGGGAGCTGATTCCTTGATTCCAAGATTCTTTTTCCAAAATATCTGGGATCCGAGTTTCCAATGCCTAGCTCGCGGTATCTTGGGATTTGATACTCCCAAGATACGTTTGTTGCCTATCAAGATGAAATCTTGATAGGCTTAGCCTTGTTGGTCTTTACGGGTTTGTGTCTTAATGGGCTTACATGGATTTGATGAGCCCATTCTTTGGTGGTTGTTAGGAATATTTCCCAACAATGTTAATACTAAATATCTTATAGTTAAAATATTAAGAATTAAGTCAGGTAGTGTATAATTATTTATAGTTAACTAATGTATTGTATGTATTAAACTTAGTTAACTAACTAGTTAATTGGCTTAGGTATATATATATAGTTAATTGGTTAATAAAAAAAAATGTTGGATAATTAATCATGTATATTAAATAAACGTTTTTTTTTCTTGTTCTTTTTCTTTTTCTTTTTCTTTTGCTATTGTTAAGAGTAAACTCTTTTGGATTTTTCTTGTATTTATTTGCTCACAAGTGTCCCACACTAATAAAATAAAAGCAAACACACTTCTCACAAGAATAGTTGGCTTGTCCAGTTGTCCCACGTGGAAAAAGCAAGAAGAATTCATTACCTAAGTAATCTATAAAAGCGATGCAAGCCTTTTATATTGAGCGAAGGCTCCGGTTATCCCACGTAGAAAGAGCAAAGAGAATTCCTTACCCTAAGTAATCTATAAAAAGTGATGCAAGTCTCTCACTTTGAACCAAGCCATGTGTATTATCACGCATGCCAACAAAAGTAACTTTGAGTTTTAATTACAAAGTTACCCTCAATTTGATGGTTGGGAAGTTAAAAGTTTTTACGAATGTGATTTAATTTAATTTGTCTCCTTTGATGCTTAGGAAGATGCACTATTTAAGTTAAAGAATTTTTTTAAAAAAATTATATTAATTCTTAATTAGCCGAGTTGAGTTTTCAGTTACTCGGCATGCCTAGCAAGCAAGCCCGAGCTTGCACAAGGATTTTTCCTTGATGAGACAAGATGAGCTCAAATTTTAATACTCGTCACGAGCTCGTCTTTTGAAATTTTTGAATTTTTAAATTTTAGTACTCCCCAAGTTAAAGCATTTTACCTGGTGTAGTTTTTCAGCTTTCGGTGCAAAAGTCTGTGTCTTTTATGCGGAGAGCATCCTACAACATCTTTTCTTATGTCTATTTAAGTCAGGATTCAGAAGTGGAAGGTATTCGGTCCTTCTTGGTCCAGAATAGCCTTAAAGTTTCTTCTCTTCTCCATCTTCTGAAATTTTGGTTGTATCCCAGAACGTATACTTCAGAAATTTCTTGATGTATCAAACCTTTCAAGGGAATGTGCCATGCAATCAAAGTTCGATCTTCAAATTAATCAAAGTATCTTAATTTAATTTCAAAATATTTAATATTTTGTTCAATACATTGATTTATGAAGAAAATTAAACTGCAAGGAAGAATTATTGGTTCAAACTAGTTAATTTGGTATCTTACTTTCATTTCTTCCTTTCGATTATTTGCATAGCAAGATAATTGAGGCAAGTATGACACTCTTCCGATGCTAAGTCACGGCCCATGTAAGCGGCAAAATTTAAGAGCATCAAGATGTTGATAAAACACACAAGAATGAAGAACCACAATTGGGAAACTTTCTTCCACATAACATTTTGCAGAGAATTGCACTGATATGAGTTAATGGGGGGACGAGAGAGGACAGATAGTGCAAGTAATATGCCTAAGTCAATTTGGATTAATATGGCTATTCTTCTGTTAGAAAAAGGCAAAGATATCCGCAATCATGTAAAAACAAGAAGCATTATAAGGTATTGACACTTTTCGTGTTAACTTATAGATGTACAGATTTATAACTACTAGAGGCACCAGTTTTTCCTGTCACTAACGGTAGGGGTGAAAATAACCGCCCGCTAACCGTATAGCCTAAAAACCGATAACCGCTAACCGGTAACCGCCCTAGAAAGGCGGTTAATTAGAAGATCATGGACCATGGTTGTTCACTGATTTGGCCATTTGATTATGCTTGGCAAGTGGCAACGTCTGTGCCTATGTGGATGATATTGCATATTGCATAATAGAAAACTAGGCCATTTGATTATGATATTGCATAATAGAAAACTAGGCCAAAAAAAGATTCAAAACAAAACAGGTCCAATAGCTAAAAAAGAAAGGAAAAAAAAAAAAAATGAAGGCGATTCCCGGTTCCCGGTTGGCGGTTATTTGAAAGCCGCCAACCGCCTAGGCAGTTGGCGGAGGCGGTTAGTGATTTTTGCTAACCGCCCAGCCGGTTAGCGGTTAGCGGTTTTGTCCAAAAACCGCTAACCGTAACCGCATTTTCACCCCTAACTAACGGTTGCTCCTTTGAACTAGTACCTACAAGGGCTTCTGAGTTGCTAGATTGGCCTTCAGAAATTCCAGGTCTAATCCAAACCTTGACATGCCCTTCCCGACATGCGGTGAGAATAGATTCCTCAGTAAAAATTATGCCAGATAGGGGTTCGGAATGGACGCGGTGGGCGACTAATGCAGAGGAGAGCTTTGGAACGTCTCGCATGCTTGGTGCAGGTTGGAGAATACCCACCGGGCAAACGCTGTCCCAATGAGATGATTGGCTTCCAGTACCGAATGTAGGGGACCCACCCGGTGGGCACCGGCGAAGTGGCACTACGATCTCGTCCATCGACAAATCCCACAAAAGCAACTGTGTATCCTGTAAACATATACACAAGTTGCAGATTTAATTAGAGAGGGAAAAAAAAATTGCAGATTTAGAAAATACGAGTAGAAAGAATGCAATCATTTAGTTGAAAGGTAACACAAAGGCAAGACAAACAAAAATCCTGGGAATCACCATTCAGTTTAACATGAATGCATGAGAACAAAAGCAAGTGAAAACTTGTTTGCACAAAATCAATTAATACCTTGTGGGCCTAGAAATGTAATCATTTCAGGAAACATCAAAGTGGATTATTATGGAAAGAAAAGCCTATCAATCTTCTTGGTTTTTACCTCTCTAAACCGATATTAGATATTTTGAAAAGTATTAGTAAAACATTGAAGACCTTTATCACCATTAAGTGAACATCAAGTCATGTTCACAAGGCATTCTGAGTTTTTTTGTACTCTCAAAATCTAGGACTTCTGAAACACAAACTCCAACATCTAATTAAATTTGTAATCTTGACAACCAGAGTTGGTGTCGTCACCAACATCAAGAACGCTATCAATTCAATAACCCACACCAGCAAGAAGCCTGCATGGGAGAACAATAGCAGGAAGTTTTTACACGTGCAGATCATAGATACACCTGCTTTTTAGATACACAAGTAAGCTTTCATTTCATATATTAGCACAAAATTACCTGACCAACAGAACCAAACCGGTACATGACATTTTCTTCTGTGCCATCTGAAGTCGGTGATGACCAATATGAGTCAAAAGCCACTCCACTGACCTGCGAGCCATCCTCTCTAAAATGGTTAAGATGGCCATTGAATATGCAACTCAAATCAAAACTTAACAAATCTCAAATTAATTAGTTAACAATTTAGCAAAGCTTTACCCATGAGTTGTGCCCCTCACCCCATGCCACTACCTTCCGATCTTCCATACTCCATACTGTAACTAGATCATCTTCACCACCAGTGAGAATATATTTTCCATCAACACTGAGCAAAAGCATTTAAAGGTTATGCATGATTTTCTTCCTTTTCTGTTTTCTTTTTTTCTTTTTTCTTTTTTTCGGGAGGGGGGAGTTGATTCTGTTTTAAAGTCAGTAATGTTGTCTATCAGAAATGCAAATAAGGAAACACTATGTGATATGTAATTAGAATATCCTGGAAATGTAAAGGATTGTATTTTGACTAAGAAATAATCTCTTACATATAAAGTTACCTCCAGGCACAACATAGAAGAGCACCATAGTAGCTTTTTCCACCACATATTAATTGTTCTTTTGAGTAGTCAAATACCCGTAGATACCCTACATTTAGCCCTTGATATCAGCACCTCTATTATAAGTGGCACTTATCAATAAAATAACAAGAATAGAGGATGAAGAGAATACCATCTCTGCCAACTGTAGCCAAATATGCACCATCAGTAGAGAAAACAATGCTGTTGATCGACCCTTGGCAGATATGCCATCTCGCAATTGGATTACTCTGCAAATAAAACATTAAAGAGCAATAATAAGAAAGAGAGAAAAACATGACGATGGTAAGAACAAAAGCAGATAGCTTTGGGTTCGTATCTTCGATAAACTTTGAAAAGTAGCAGAAGAAGGTAGAAATTCTTAGCCAAGTTGCACTACTTGTGAGTAATGCAGACACAGATAAGTCTATGTATCTAAATAGACACTAAACACTATACACACATGCACAAACACAAATGCATTGGTGCATGCAAGAAACACAGAGAATAACAGACTGTATTAAGAAAACTCTGCATGTGAGCCTCATGCATTGTGAATCACTATGCTGACTGAAATTTTTTTGAATTTTCAAACATGACAATAAATTGTTGCCATGCTAAGTTGTCCCCCCCCCCCCCCCCCCCCCAACTAATAGCTAAAATTACTACTAAAGTTTTGGCTTGGATGAATGCAAAATTATTTGTATAACATTGTAACATCTACAGCCACTCCAAGTATCAAACAACTAAACATACCACACAGACAAAACGTCATTGCTGGTTAAAATCAATAACTGCTTATCAATTTGACACATGTTTTAATTGTCTCAGCAGTACCTGTATACATTATGTTTTATTCAGTAATCTTGAAAGCAAAACTGAAATTGAAGTAGTAGATTATAGAACAGCTGAGCTACTTGAATATGATAAAGGGCCACAATACTATTAGAATATCAATGCCACTTACCTTACTGGACCTTGCATGCGCCACAGAAAACTGGGTTTGATCCTTTATAACTGGAAAGGAAGAATCACCAGTACCATCCTTACACTATAATAAATAAGGAAGCTACACCAAATTAGTTTGTGCAGTAGAGCAGAAAAATGACAGGCTGAGAATAGGCACATTGAATAAAATTTAGGCTTGCCTTTTCATACACATACAAGTTTCCATCAGCATGAGCAACAACAAAAGTACCATCACCTCTGGGAACCCATGTAATACCGGTACATCGACTGTTGAGAACAATTAGTTAGTTTGCAGATTCAGACTAGTAACCATATCAGACAGACTTCTACACACACGCACACTCTCTCTCACGCACGCAAACATGCATGTATTATTTATTTATATATATATATACACACACATATTCTTACCATTCAGAATAAAGAAAAGGAAAAAAAAGAAAAAAGAAAAAAAAGGCAGAACTTTTAATACTAAAATAACATACTCCAGAATTCATCAACCTCTTTATATGTACAGGAGCTTTCACTTTCTTATTCTAAACTTTCATCCTTGTTGGCAAACAGAATCCTCAGGTGTAGACCTAGCATACCCTAAATATGTTGACCAAAAATTATTATTAAGGTTGTGTTAGTTAACCATCTCTTAAAAAAGATTTGAGAATGAATCAATCCCATTGAAGGGTTACCGATTATAAAGTGGGTATTAATCGTCACCTCTCTCTCTCTCCTTCCGCTTGCCTTCTTTTCAAGGACTTTTTCTATTTATGCTTATAGTTACCTTTTCTGGTCATGAACTAGAGTTGTCCATCAATGCAACAGCCGGTACCACATAATTGCACAGTTGTGCTGGATGAGGATCTCTCATATCTATTTTTGCTACCAGTGACAGTCTGTTTCTCTATGCTACCTTCTGCCAATTTGAATCTATCAGAAAGAGACATGTTTATTCCTTTACTCACACTATTGGTAACACCACCATCTCCTTGAAAGGTTCTATACATCTGCCTTTTCTCAAGGCAATTCTTTAGACAAAGACTTATCCGAAAAATCTTGACCACATTGTAGATGTTCATACACTCCAATCTGCCTAAAGAAGAGAAAAATGGATTGCAATGAAGTTGAAAGGGACAAAATTCCCCGAGAAGTCACCACAAAATCAGGTTAGTGACGGAAAGCTTTTAGTTAAAATTTCAGAACTATAATTTTAATCACCACTATAATTTTCAGTTAAAATCAGATTGGCAGTCTTCAAAGTGCAGCAATGTGGAAGATGGTTTCGTCCTGCCTAATGTTGTCTTTGGAGGGAAAGAAATATCCGAAGTTTTGAAGACCGCAAGAGAACGGTGGAAGAACTAAAGATTTTTTCTTCAATACTCTTTACTACTGGACAACTACCTTTGACTTGATGCAGGACAACAAGTTGAGAAGAAAAGATGAAGGGAGAGAGAAGCATGGAAGAGAAGAGAAAAAGAAGAAGAAGACAAATAGACCATCTTTATTTTTTACTCATCAAAAGCTACCGATCAACATCACAAAATTTTACTTAAATAGGCTAAGGATTAAACCCTAACCCTAACCCTAGTGAGGGCTGGCAGCCCACCAAAATAATATAAAGCCCAAAAGTTAACATAACCAATTTGGAAAATAAATAACAAAACAAATAAAATGCGAAATAATAAAAAGGCTAATAACAATCCAAATCTCAATCTCTCAATCACTCAACCACACAGTCATGGGCTGGGCCATCCTCCGACACGGATATCCATACACGCGTGATTGGTGGCCTGTATCTGGTGTTCCCACCATGACTCCTTTAATATTTCTAGCTTTTTTTGTTTTGTTTTGTTTTTTGTTTTTTTGTCTTTTTTTTTTTTTTTTCTCCTAGTTAGGTGTATCTCTTGTCTACTTCTTGTGTACCTTGGTTGCACCTTTGTGCTCTTTTAATGAATTTTCATTTACTTAATAAAAAAAAAAGTGTTTTTTTTTTTTTGATGAGTAAGAGAAATTTCATTAAAGCGCAAAATGCGATAAAGTATACAAGAACGACAACTAAGAAGAAGAGGAAAACAATACAAGAAAATCATTATAACTAATCACTAAAGAGGCAAGGAACGCAGCAGTCCAAGAGTTCAAAGAATAAAAGAAAAAAGAAATGAGCTTCTCAATGGATCTTTCTTTGTCCTCGAACTGTCTATTGTTGCGTTCCCTCCACAAGCACCATAAGAGGCAGTAAGGAACCATCTTTCACACAACCGCACTCCGAGAGCGAACCACTCGACCACCAACAAGCGAAAAGATCTACCACCCGACGAGGCATAACCCAAGACAGACTAAAGCGACTAAAAATGGCATTCCATAGAATGCAAACGACCTCACAATGAAGAAGTAGATGATCCATAGACTCCCCATTCTTTTTACACATACATCTATCAATCACAATGACTTGCCTCTTTCTGAGATTGTCCAAAGTAAGGATCTTCCCTAGAGCTGCTGCCCAAGAGAAAAAGGCCAGTTCTCTAAAAAAATGTGCTTATTGAGAGAGACTCGCTCGAATTGAAGCCTAGTACAACACTAAGCCAGTTGACAAAACCTCCAAATGAAAAAAACTAGTTTGCGTTCAAGTGTTATTTGCTAATCAGAATTGACAATACCCCATAAAGTATTCCTTTGCTTTGAGTTTGAGCCAAAACCAAATCAAAGATACTTCCACAATATTGGATTTCGAAGGAAATGTGATGCAGGACAAACCCACAAAAATTAAAGAACCATGAAAGAGAGAGAAGAAGCAAGAGAAGGAAGAGAAGAAGCCCCCAAGGGAGGGAGAAACGTGAAACAACAGGGGGGATAACTGACAAACCATCAATCTAATTTTTCATTCAGCATAAGCTATCAATTACAACAGAAAATTATACTTAAATAGACTAAAGACTAAACCCTAACCCTAACCCTAGGGCAAGGCCCATTTAATAACTTGCCTAACATACTTTTTATTCACCTACCTAACATAACCTTAGACATCAGCAATTTCCTTTTATTGAATTACAATAAGAACCAACTCATAAAAATTAAATAAAACATAAACTAATACACCAAATTAAAACCTAAATAAAATTAAAAATCTTGCTATTGTTTTCCGCATCATTTTCCCATGCTTTAAAAAAACTTGTCCTCGAGTTTAAGAGTGTGAAAATAGATCTTCTGAAAAATAGGGTCCAAACCGAGAAGAAAAAAGGCCCAATGAGAAGTGTGCAGCAATTTCTTGTTTTGTTGAAACCAGCACTTCAAAATTGGGCCACTTCATTTGCCTGCTGTCCAATTTCGAAACTCAAAATCTGCACAAATCAAACTTACTTTTGAGCAACTTTTTGTTGTCTTTGATCCACTGATGTCCTCCACAATAGCAAACTTCTCCACCCCCCGCCCTCCTCTAAGTCCAGGGCCACGCCCAAGACTTAAGAATCCAACAAGATCCAACCAAACCTCATCTGAAACGGCAGCAAGTGTCGAACTTTTTTTTTTCTTTTCCTCTTCCTGAACCAAACAGCTAAGAAGCTTCTTTGTCTTCTCATATTGGTGAGCCATGACTTGGACGGTGGTGCTGGAAATTTCAGTGGCAGTGCCGGCGAAATAGGGTGCTGCTAGATGAAATCGAGATGGCCTGGAGTGGATGAACCTAGCGAAGCTTTCTGCGATGGAGGTTGTTGGACAGAACGGCGAAAGAGATGGGCAGTGCGACGGTGAGCTGTTTGTTCCGTGGCAGTGGCTGAAATGTCAGCAATGAGGGCTGATCCCAGTGCAGTGATGTGACAGTGAGTTTTGAGTGGAGCAGACCGTGCGATTGGTTTTGTCCCGGTGACTGGCTGCGGAACGGGGTGGATTTGAGTGTTGGGTAGCGGCGAACGGTAGCGTGGGGCAGCAGGATTTTGTTGGGGCTTTGCTTGGTTGTTGGGTCCAATGGGTAATGCGGCTATGGGGCTTTCAATTTGTTTTTCCGGTTGGAGTGTGGTTCGCTTCCGCTGGGTTATTGGCTGTAGGGGTTGGTGATTTTCTGGTGGGATGGGTTCCTTGCGGTTGAGGCTGTGTGGTGTTGGGAGGATTCTGATAGGTTGGCGGTGGCACAATGGTTCCTGTTTGGTTTTCTTTGGGTTCTTCTCATGAGTTTTCTACTTGGGTGTTTGGTCTAACTGGGGTTTCTAGTAACATGGTGGCTAGGGGTTGGATGTCGCTGGCGGTTGGTTGGCCCTGATGGGTGAAGTGTGCAGTGGTGGTAGGCTTTTGTGGGGGCAGGCAGCGGACGATGGAGGCTTGTTGCTCCTGGGTGTTTTGGGCAATGAGGAAATTAGCCGTGTAGTAGGTTGCAGGGATGGATTCCAGAGATGGGGACCTGACTCTGGTTGGAGTTGGTGCGGTTGTGGGTATTACAAGATCATTTGTTCGAGCTCAAGCTGTCAATTATAATAGAAACTTATGCTTAAACGGACTAAAGACTAAACCCTAACCTTAACCCTAGGGCAACGACCATTTAATAACTTACCTAACATACTTTTATTCACTTACCTAACATAACCTAAGACAACAACAATTTCCTTTTATTGAATTACTAATACAAATTAAATAAAACATAAACTAATACATGAAATTAAAGCTTAAATAAAATTAAAAATCTTGCTATTGCGTTCCGCGTAAAAATTTCAATTTAATTTGACTAATGATCATTGGGAATTAAAGAATACATACATCTGCTCTGAGCTAAGAGAAACAAGATGCAGTAATCGGCACGCAATCAGGTCATTTGTAACAATTACTTCTCACAAAAGGAAGAAAAGAAAATGTTTGACATAGAACACAATATATACAACGTTTAGACGTTTGCCTTAAACCGAAAGTGAATTTAACACAAGCATGTTTTAAGTCTGAGAAACCAGAACAAATAATAAAAGAGATAAGAACTAAATGGAAGACGAAACTAGTCTTGCCTGGTACTGACTGAACCTTCTTTGTTATAATGGTGGGCACCAACAAGCTTCTTTCCAACATCTTGTAATTGTTGTCGCAAAGACACCGAGTAAACTACAATAACATACAAAATAAGCAAGTAAAATACCAGCTTCTACCTAAAAAGATCCCCATTAATCATACAAAAGAAACTTTTACCATCTCCAGAGTACAATCCTATAAGCAAGTCATGTCCATCCTTGGATTCAGGATCAAATGCATGGCAGACAGGGTTTGAACTGCTAAAATGTATCGATTTTATAGGATCCTAAGAAAAAAGAAACAGTTATCACCAACATAAATTCTAATCCAGAGACCCAAATACACAGCCCCAATGACACCCAATTACCTTATCCTGCGAATTGAGGTCGCTGATAAATAGAGTATCCCCTACATTGAATATCAAATAGGTCCCTTTACCATCACAATTTGCATTAAGCATAGAATGACTACCATTAGGCCCAGCCAATGAAATAATTCTACTAGTTCCATTAGCAGCTTTACTTGTGCCATTCCCTCCAACAAAATTAAGCGCACGACCACCATTTCCGCCCCCTACCCCTAAGAGCCTTGCAGCTGCATATCTCACTCCACTGCTCGTAGTCACACTTGAGCTCGGCGCTGGCCCAGCCTGTGTAAGCTTTTCCTTGAGATGTGCTAGAGTTACCTGAAAAACACAACCCAAAAGTTAATACATCAAATTCATAAGATTTCTGTAGCTTAGAAACGTGAAAACAAAACATCCATCCATTCAAATGAGTTTATTTGGGATTGGCAGAGGTGAGGTAAAAAAAAAAATTCAAACCCTTGTTTTCCTAAACATTTCCTCAATTTCCTAAGCAGCCAAACAGAAAATCAGCGACCTAAGAAATGTTAGGAAAAGGAAAGGAAAATTATTATTAGACTCGTTTAGTTTCACTCTTCGGAACCGCCAAGGAAAAAAAATCCTTTTCACCACTACAACTAATTGCAGTTAAGATTCAAAAATTCCTTTTTCTATCGTTTTGCCAATCTATTCCCCCTATATTCTCAGCAGCCAAACGCACAGCGTCAGAGAGATTCAAAAGAAAAACCCTACCAGAGAAACGGATTTTCCGTGGGAATAGGGAAGGAGACCAGGGGGGTGAGTCTTCTCGTACTGGAGCTTGTACCGTCCCTCTGGCGTCTTGAAGTACGTCTTCAGCGCCTGAGCTTGCGCATTCGTCGTCGACGGATACGACGTCGTCCCCGTCGATGCTACCGTCATCACCCCGTTCCCGTACCCATTGTTTCCGTTGTGCATCATCATCGTAAGAATCCTTTCCCCTCTCTCTCTCTCTCTCTCCTAATGTCTTTCACTCTCTGTCTCTGACATTTTGTGTAGCCTGAGCTTTCCTTGTTGCTCTCTTGTTCCTTCTTTCTGTGCTGGCAGTGCGCCCGATGAAGGAGGAGGGATCCTGTAAGGCTCGTGTGTTAGTGTGGATTGTGGTCGGGCGACTTGGATGCACGAATCATAAGTGCAATTGGTGGGCCACAGGTATCTCGGGATTGATCTATGCATGACACGCAGGGCTTACAATTAGGGTTTTGCTTATTGGATGTATGGAAGCCTTTTGACTTGGTGTAGTTATCTTTTAATGTGCTAAATTAAGTAAAGTCTAATTATGAGGATGACTCACAATCAAATTAGTTCAATTCAATACATGGAATTATCTCCTCCAACATCCTTGATTCTTCCGTTTTACTTTCAATTTTTAAACATTACTCTCATGTGATTGTTGTCCATTGACGTTTGGTTTTGAAAGTTTTTTTTTTTTTTAATTATTTTATTATTATTTTTTATAAGTTAATTGTCAAAGTTTTGCAAAAGAATTTAGGAAAAATATTTATTTCTTTCTTTCATTTTTAATTTACTCTTGAGTTTTGTAATATGAAAGTAAAATTCAATGGCAACCAGAAGACGTTAACATAACTTGCATTAGTTTATCTTAAAGTAATCGTAGTTTAATTAAATAAACATAGTTATAGTTATCTATCTAAGTCAAAGTCTTTTAATTATTTGTAGTATTATGGTACATAAGTCATTTAGTAGTTGGTTTCTCTAAGTTAGAGTTAGAGTTATCTTCAAGTAGTTTATTTGTATTAAGAGTTTATATTCGAGTAGAGATAGGAGTTCATCTTCTACTATATGTCTTTGTAATTCTCTTATTTATATGCGTGAGTGATTAATAAAAAGTAAGTAGAATTAATTTCAAACTTTGTGTTTGTGTTTGAAAAGGTCTAAGTTCCCTCAAAATCTAAAAGGTTTAGGTTCCCTTAAAATCTAAGGTCTAGATTCCCTCATAATTTAACAATTTATCCAGTTACTTGTTTGTGAAAGCATTCACGTAACATTTTGTAAATTCGACTTTTAGCTTTTTTAGTTTTCTTGACTTGATTTGGTAAGTTTTGAGAAATGTTTTGAATTTATATTTTTTTAAAATAGTTTTGAAAAAAATATAAAAATTGAAATAGAATTGGTTGGGGCGGCATTTGAAAGGTATTGCATATAATGTCTACAAACAAAAATTCACTTGGTAAATTTTGAGAAGTGTTTTTGAAAAAATAAGAATTGAAAATTGTTCTCCAAAATAAATAAATAAATTATTACAATCTACACTCAATGGGGGTGTCTTGTGGCGACCACATTGTCCTTTCCAAACGGTCTTAATGGCCACCGTAAAGCTGACAAATGGATTGGGTAGCCACTGTGGGGGCACCAAAAGTTCATGACAACCATCGAAAGTTCAGAGCAACCATAGCGAGGCCGCCAAAAGTTCTAGGCGGCCATCATTGGGCCATCGGAAGTTCCTAGTAGCAACTGTAGGGTTGATAGACGTCCATGGTAATTATTTTTCTAGAAGTTTTTTTTTTTTTGTGAAAAAATGTTTTATTTTTGAAAACAGTTTTGTGATTTGTTTTGATAAGTGTGTTAGTAGTGGGGCCACATTTGTATATTCGTTTGGATAATTGATATTTGATAAAGCTTTTGAGCATTTGAGAAGCGAAAATTGTTTGTAAAAAGTTTGCAATTTTTTATTTCAATCCTTCCATTCATAATAGTTTAAAACTCATGACGTGGTATTAACGCATGTTCATGCCACATCAGAATTTTTGGCACGTCAATTTAAAAATAATAATTTATTTATTTATTTTATTAAAAAAAGTAAAATAAAAAAAAGAAAAGAAAAAGGATGGCAAGGATGTTTGGATTGCAGTATTGGTCTTGGTTTAAACCAAGAATATTTCTTTTGAGTTTTGGTTCTATGATAATATGAGGTGTGTGTGTGTTCGTTCTACCTAGTAATGCTCTTTGCATTTTGGTTGGGTTATTGTGAAAATGCCCAAAAAAGACGAATAAGAAACTTGAGAAAACCTAAAATTTAACCTTATTTGGTAAAGATTTGTGCAGTGCAATTGGCATGAGTTATTGCATGAGAATGTGACTATCATGACTTTTTCAAACCTCTAATACAATGTTCCTTAAGTTTGACACAATGTGGCACTTTTGAAGCATACATGTGTGGCATTTTCACATTCACCAATACTGCCAAGAAGTCATATTTCTCCTTATTAGACATTATGAAGCAAGCTGCAGGAAAATAGGTATTGTTTTGGTCTGTGGTAACTGGATGAAGTTTAAGTCTCAAACAAATTTTTTGAGAGTCCTATAACACCATAATGAAATTAACTAACTGGTATTTAACTTCATAGTTCATTTCCCAACTTTATTTTAAGAAGAATAAGACCACAAGGATCTCATCCTCTCCGAAGAGAGTCTGCAATAGAAGACTTTCACTTAAAGGAATAAAGATAGCATTCTAAAATTCACAGTCATCACAATAATAGCCAGAATAAACTAGAACTTCATCATAATAATAATAGCCGAAGCTCTCAAAATACGGTCAAAAGACTAGTCATCAAAATGATACAGATCCAGAACCAAAGGTCTAAGAGTCACCAACAACAAGAGTCAAAGCCTACACATAAAAGAAGATACAAAATAAAGATGATAATGAGTGCAAAATATTGCATATTTAAACCCCCACATTAATTAATTCTTTAGCTGTGTCTTAATTTAATATTTTGTATTAGATTTGTGTTTTTAGTGTTTTATAGGTTGCTAAAGGAAAACGGCAGCTTTAAGGTGAAAAATGCAAATTTTTTTAGAAAGCACACTTTTAGAAGACCTAGATGATGTAGTTATGTTTAAATAAATCAATGAAATGATTAAATCGAAAATTTTCTAATTGGAGTCAAAATCGAATTGGATTAAATTTAAGATTCTGCATATGTCTTAGTATTTTAATCATAACTTTCAATTCAAATATCAAATTAAGGTGAAACTAGTGGCGTTGGAAATTTAACTCAAAATAAAACAAATCATTGTGAAATATAATTTTCCTAATTCGTACGTTTACTATACCAAAAGTGTCCTGCAATATAAGAACACAAATTTGGACGAATCCTATTCCGATTTGTACTAAGTTTGCTTCCTAATTTGAGTAGGAAATTGAAGTACGATTTTTATGGGATCTCTGAGGCTTTTAGGATTTGTTTGCTCCCTATAAATAGATTACTAAGCCTCAAGAAAAGAGAGTGGGAGATCAGAAACGAAATTCCACATATTATCTCCCTTTTAGTTTAGTTTTTTTTAGGTGCATAATCATGTGTAACTAAATTCTCAACTAAGGTTGAGGATGAAACCTCACTATTGAAGAGCAACAATATTTTCATGTAAGTTTATACTATCTAATTTTATGATTTTATGATTTTTAATTGTTCTACTTTAATTCAATTATTGAGATAATTCTTGGATATCTATTGTGATTTACGGATACATGTGACGATTTGAGATAGTTTCATTTAATTGATTGCTTGGGTTTTTATTTATTAAAAAGTTGGATATTCATTGTATTTCGTTCTACAGATACATTTGATGATTAAGTTTAAACTGGATATCTTTTGTGATTTGTGCAAAAAACGGATTAATTGAATGATTTAATTTATTTTTAAAGCATAGTAGAACATACATAAGATTGATTTGTATGGTGGGAACTTCGAATATGTATTGATGAACATGAGAATATGTTGCTATGATTTGATGGGTGTGGATTCCAAAACCTTAGTACCTTACCTTTTGATTATTTTTACTTTATTTAGTTTATGTTTTCTTTTTACCAAGAATCACCTTTTTTTCGGAACTAGGTTAGGATTTAATTAGTTTAGGTATAAACTTGTTTTCAAGAACACAATTCTCTGTAGGATCGACCTTGCACTTGCAAAACCCTTTATTGCAAACGATTCGTGCACTTGCGAGTTAATTAAAATTTACACAACAAGTTTTTGGCACCGTGCACGAATCGTTTGTAATAAAGGGTTTTGCAAGTGCGAGGTTGATCACACAGAGAATTGTGTTCTTGAAAACAATTTTATATCTAAACTAATTAAATCCTAACCTAGTTCCGAAAAAATGTTTGATTTTTTGTTAAAAGAAAACATAAACTAAATAAAGTAAAAATAATCAAAAGGTAAGGTCCTAAGGTTTTGGAATCCACACCCACCAAATCATAACAACATATTCTCATGTTCATTAATACATATTCGAAGTTCCCTCTATACAAATATTTTGTATGTTCTACTATGCTTCAAAATTAATTAAATCATTCAATGAATCCGTTCTTTGTACAAATCACAAAAATATATCCAGTTTAAACCAAATCATCAAATGTATGCATAGATCGAAACACAATGAATATCCAACTTTTTGATAAATAAATACCCAAGCAATCAATTAAATGAAACTATCTTAAATCATTATATATATCCGTAAATTACAATAGATATCCAAGAATCATCTCAATAATTGAATTGAAGTAGAATAATTAGAAATAAAAAAACTCATAAAATCGGATAGTATAAACTTACATAAAAATATTGTTGCTCTTCAATGGTGAGGCTTCATTCTCAACTCTCAACTTAGTTACACATGATTATGAAAAATAAAACTGACACCTAAAGAAAAACTAAACTAAAAGAGAGAAATTATGTGGAATTTCATTTTTGGTCTCCCACTCTTTTTTCTTGAGGCTTAGCAGTCTATTTATAGGGAGAAAATAAATCTTAGAAGCCCTAGAGATCCCATAAGAATCGTACTTCAATCTCCTACTCAAATTATGAAGCAATCCTAGTACAAATCGGAATAGGATTTGTCCAGATTTGCGTTTTTATATTGCAGGACACTTTTGGCATAGGAAACGTATGCATTAGGAAAATCATATTTCACAATTATTTTAAGTATTTTGAGTTAGCTTTCCAACGCCGCTGGTGTCAACTTAATCCGATACATGAACTGAAAGTTATGGTTAAAATACTAAGACGTGTGCAGAATCTAAAATTTAATCCAATCTGATTTTGACTCCAATTAGAGAAATTTTGATTTAATCATTTCATTGATTTGGTTAAACATAACCACATCATCTAGGTCTTCTTAAAGTGTGCTTTCTTTCAAACTATGCATTTTTCACCTTAAAGCTACTATTTTCTTTTAGTAACCTACAAAATACTAAAAACACAAATCTAACACAAAATATTAGATTAAGACACAGCTAAAGAATTAACTAATGTAAATTACAGGGTTTAAATATGCAATATGTTGCACTCATCAGATGATAGATAATGGGATTCACTAGGTCTTCTCTAAATATGCGCTAGCCAAATGAAATCTAATTCCTCAAAAATGATCTTTAGCACTCCCACCAGAAAGACCGAATGTTGCTCTGAACCCGTCATCATAAAAACTATTTATAAAACAATACATGTTTCATAACTGGAAAGATACGAGTGTAAGTCTATGATTTAGTAAGTAATAATACGCACGATACACATGTTATCATATGGTGAACTCAATTTAAGTTTAAATCACATGCAATGGAGTATAATTTTATTGTACAAGTTTATGATGTATGCAATATAGATATAATATATATACTCTTATAACAAGAGTCTTGTCATAGTTCAATTTCATATGGTCTACCTAGGATACTAATCCCTTTTCGGCAGGGTTAGTACTGTCCCGAGTGACCTGTAATACAACATGTAAAGACCAAGAAATTAAATAAAAAGGTTAACAATTGGATAAATCACATTTATTAAATAAGATGAAATTAGTCTAATATTTTTAGTGATTATGTTTATGTGATTAAAATAAAATTAAGTTAAGAGAAAATAATGGAACTAGAATAATAAAATACTATTAATGGGTCTTTAGGAAATAATAATAATGATGGATCCTAGAGAATAAATAATTATTTGTATTGGTAAAAATATGGTTAAATTAAATGTGGGGTTATATTTTAATTGATAAAAGATAAGGTTTTAAAATAGTGGGGGTCTTGCAGTGATTTATTAAAGATGAGGGCTTTAAAATAAAGGAAATCTCCATTTGCCACTTTTCAGCACACGGTTGGCTAGGAAGAGATAACATTATCTCCTCCCAACCACCCAGATTTGGACACCTGTCCCCTTTCCCCTATCCCTTTTTTTTCTTTTTCTTTTTCCCCATTTTCTCTCCCCTCACCCGCATGTCTCTCCCCTGCTCCAGCAACTCAACGCCTCTTCCTTCTTTTTCTCTTTTCTTCTTCTCCCTTCGGCTGCCCGACTTCCAGCAGTTCCTCCCCCTTCCTTTCTTCCTCCTCTTCGGTTCTCCTCTCTTCTTTCTCTCATTTCTCTTCCCTTTTACCCCCCATGCCGTGAGTGGCGACCTGTGTGAGAGCTTGAGCTGCGTGTCGCTGCCGAGAGAGGGGTTTTATTGCAGAAATTTTGGGAGGTCGAAATGCTTGGAATTCAAGGGTAAAATTTCTCTCCCTTCTTGTCTATGATTTCACTTTTATCCCATTTGTTTTCTGTAAAATCGTATGGGCCTTAGGGTTCAAGTTGGATGATATTATAGGGTTTGAATGGGTTATTAGTTGTATTTATATTTTAGGTATAATGCTAAATGAAAATGGAGTTTGATTTGAGTTTTGTTGAAATTGAAGAAATTTGGGGTATTGTGTTGGTTGGCCGAATGGTGCTCTTCCCATTTGTGGTTTCGATTTTTATAGCCTAAGATTGGTGTTTTGGTTTCTTGATTTCAATAGATGTTTGAGTTAATTCGATTGTGTAATTTCTGAAAATTTGGTTTTTTTGGTAGGGGTAGCCGAATGGGTTTTGTTTTGTGGGGATGATTGAAGGCTATTTTTATTAAGATTAATTTTATGGGTAAGGTTTGTTGAGAATTTTGGGGTTTTCGTGATGCTTGTTGGGCTAATATGGTTTGGAAATCTTGAATTTTTGAAGTTAAAATCTAGTTGGAGTGTTGGGTGTTTATTGTTCTTAGATGATGCTTTCTTGAATTATGTTGATGGTGTTTGGTGGCTGAAATTTGTTATGGATTATCGGTTTAGGTGACTTTTGGATTGGAGTGGTTTTATGGTAACTGAATGGCTATTAATTCATGATGAAAATGGTTTGATGGTTGTAGGATGATTGTGTAAGATTGTTGTTCTTTTGGGGTCATGGCACTGATGATATTCTCTTGGGTCTTGTTGTGAAATTAGTGGTTTGAGGATATTGTTGACGATATTGATGGATATGTATTTTAATGTTAAGAATTTATGTTAATTGGAAAGTTTTATTGCCTATGGGTTTTGATTCTTGATGTTGATAACCTATGATTAATGCTTTGTGATAAGCGCATGATGTTGAAATGAAATGTGATTAGGAATGGTATTTTGATAAATTCCAGATTTGGTTTGTGTTCCTATATTGAGGATAATTGTGTTAATTAATGGTTAATGCTACATTATGTAGATGGTAGAATGTTTGGTTGAATTGGATTTAGTTTTGGAAGAAATTTAGTAGATGATTGTAACTTATGATTATTGGAGTTTTAAGTGGTTTGATGTAAAGGAAAATCTTGTCATATTTGATGTTGTGTTTTAGGATTTTACTTGGGTTTGTGTATTAGGTCGATGGAGAATGTAGTTTGAGGAATATGTGTCTATGCAGTTTTAATAGAACATCTATGTATGTGCCTCATGCGTTAGTAAATGAATATACAAATAGATATTACACAATATGTGATTGTAACCTAATCTAATATGAGTGGTTAAGTTAATATGTTAAGCAAGATTAGGGTCCTATAATCTAAGCTATTTGGATGGCTAAGAACTAATAAGGATAAAAGCGTTAAATGTAATAGTAATTGTATTTATAGGATAAGAAACAAATTAAGACATAAACATAAAAGCCCAAGACAAATATCGTAGGAGACAACTATTATTATGTAAACTACTCAAATAACCATAAGTTGGTAAATATAAGTTAGCAAGCTTATAGGAACACATAAATTAATATGAGTCCAATATGGGGCAACTAAGTAACTAATCCACCTATCTATGTACACATAGTATTTTTGTGTATCATCGGATTAGGTTTAAGTCTATTAAGTGTGGTATGTATATATTTATATATATACATAAACATGTACTTGAGTTCAAAATATAATGTGAACTTAGTAAATAAAAATAACAAGCCAATAATGGATTAATAATAATAGGGAAAAAGACACTTTGCCCCCCTGATTTATCCACGGTCTGGCAATATACCCCACAATGTACCAAAATTTAGATACGACCTCCCCAAACTTGCCAACGCGTGGCAAAAAATACATTCCGTCCATTCACCCGTCTGTTTGGATGGAAAGTTGGTCATGTGCGTTGCATGTGACCTTTTAATTGAAAAATATTCCCAAATTGTCCCTATGAAAAACGCATCCAATATTATACAACATGTAGTTGAAAAAGAACAAAACCGACCATTGAAAAAGAACAGAAGTGGCCAAAACTCGCTGGTAAACATCGAAAAATACTAACACTGGTCAAAATCGCCATTCTGAATGTCGTCACCACCAACGCAAGACAAAAACCGATGGAAGATCCTAAGCAAGGGGGCGCACGACAATTCCTTTACTTTCTTCAAACCCAAACACTTCCTTCGAAGCCCACGAGGATGATTTCTCTTCCTTCCAGTTCCAGAAGCGGCCATTATCTCTTTGACCCTCCCAAAATATTTATGGGTCTTCTTCGGCACACTCTCTTTCCTTGAAAACTTGTAGCTTCTCAAATACATCTGCCTGCATGAGATGCTGTCCACCACCCTCGGCTACCATTGCGTTCCCCGCCGCACGCTTGAGCTGAATGACCTCACAAACTCCGCGTTCGACTCCGGCCATTTGTACAGGTTCACGTACATCGCCCGGGTATGCACGAGTCATGCCCGTCATTCACACAGTTTGGTATGAGGAACATGCAAGGAAGATTCAAGAAGCTGAGTGGTTAGCTGGCATCAGTGAGCACGTGGCAATGTTGGAGGTTACAACATGTGGCATCAGTGAACTGTGATTCTGCTTTTGCATGGGCCTCTGAAAATTGTCGCCTTTAGCAAGAATCTCCCTTTGGGGACGTAAATGGTGGATGCTCTGGCTGAGCTACACGCTGATGCCCATGCCTTGAGGAATGCTTGTGTTGCGTTAGCTTTTCTGTCTGGCTTGGCACCAAAACTAACCACATTATAGGCTACATTTGATAATTGAATCAACAAGGCTACGAAGAAGAGGTAGAGAAAACCTAGTAGTTATTGACTACTATTCACCTTCCCATAATTCCAAACACGTACCCATGCCCACAACCTCAAGTAACTTCCCATCTATCCATGCCAATTACATCTAAGCAACTACCCACGTTTCTCTTAATCCTCTGTTTACCCCTGTTTTACTCGACTGAAACAGAGACCACCTCCTTCACAATTTCTTCATGTTTTGGTGCTGTGGTTCCCTCAAGTTAAAACTTTGGTTAGTTGATCCAAATATTTGGGATTGGTTTCCTTGCTGCTAGCTTTTATTTTTATGACTAAAAATATCCTCCTAGTAGTTACGAGAAGCAGAGCTTCCATCCCAACTCTACGAGAGACATACAAGCATCAATACAAAGACATTCATGCCTTTCTAATACACGTGTACTAATTGAATAAACCCTCACCCACTGTGCAGGAAGAACCTGCCGAGGAACATGTACATGGAGAAGTTCCTGTGCAGGAAGAACTTGGTCAAGGGCGTAGAAAGCTTGATGACGACTTTCACGTGAATGACGACTGAAACGCTACGTTTTTCAGATGGGCAATTTTGGAATAATTTTTGCTTAAATGGCCATGTGAGTTGCACGTGACCAAATTTCTGTCCAAATAGACAGGCGAATGGACAGATTGTATTTTTTGCCACTCGTTGGCAAGTTCGGGGGGGTCTTATCTAAATTTTGTACATTGGGGGGTATATTGCCAGAACGTGGATAAATCAGGGGGGCAAAGTGTCTTTTCCCCATAATAATAATGTGATGTAATAATAACGAATAGGCGAATAAAATAGTAAGCGTGTCTTAAAGATAATAGGCGAAATAAAATATGAACCTAAACCTAAATGATAACCTAACAATAGTTAAGGATACCTAACTAGACTTAGAAGCGGGTGATGCGACGTGTGAGCACGCGGGTAGCCTATGTGTCATAGAGTATAGCTTCAATAGCGTAGTTTGACATTGCAAATGTTTGCAGGTTCGTGTCATGATTGGAGACTTCGGTTGATTCTCCAATGTAGAGTCCAGGTGACTAGATCCAAAGGAATGTTGGAGTCAAGAGTCCAATGTAGCCAATGTGATATTTTACTCATTGAGAAACTATTATTTTTATGTATATTAGAATTGCAAAATATGTGTTTTATAAATCCGAACCAACTGTATGTTGAATATATTTGTTTTGGTTAGTTTGAGTAGTTTCAATTATGTTCAAATAATATCAATGATGTTATGAAATGATGTATGGATGAAATGTGTTGAAATGATTTAAAGTGTTTGAATGTGAGCTGCGGTTGAGATTTAAATTATGCAAAGTAGAATGATAAAATTACATGTTGATTGGTTATCGTATTTGAAGAAAGCATGATTTGCAAAGAATAGAAGTATAGTGTGACGTCTCACATCGCCTGGGAATGAGGATGTACTTATATGTATAAATGCACTATTTATAACACAACGCGTTTTAAAGCCGTGATGGCCATGAACTATCAGAATTCCGCAGTTAAGCGTGCTTCTGCGAGAGCAATCCCAGGATGGGTGACCTCCTGGGAAGTCTGGTTTGGGGAGCCAAAAGCGGACAATATTGTGTCATTGGGGGTGGGTCGTTACATATAGAGTTTGAACTGTAAAGCATAAAGTATGAACATAAAAATAAAAAGGAGGGTAAACCTCATAAGGATGAAAGAGAGGGTAAGCCTCACAAGGAATGAAAAGACAATCATGAGCATGCATATCATTGTTTAAATTGTATAATGTTTTCATGATATAGAATATTGTAGTTTTTATGCTAGACGTATTTGTATGCCTAAGAGTTTTACTGGCAAAGAACTTATGTATACTTCTATCGTCTAGTTGCATGATTTAAGAACATTGAGCTTGGACGTACAAGGGTATTGTCATGGTTCAGTATGAGTAATATAGTGTCCTGGGAGTAGGTAGATGAATTGTCGTGGTACATCAGTAAGAAGTGCTTGGATATCAGAGTTTTACTCTAGTAATCGCATGGATAACTATGTGCCATAGACATGAAGTTGTAATGCCTTAGGATTCGGTGTTAACCATATTCGGGAAATGATAGTAAGCTCGTACTAAAGAGCGAGATGACATGTTTTAAGCTTGGTGTACTTGGATGTGATGCTATTGGTTGTGATATCAGTGTGACTTGGGAGTAAGTAGATGGATTGTCATGGTACATCAGTAAGAAGTGCTTGGATATCAGAGTTTTACTCTAGTAACCGCATGGACAACTATGTGCCATAGACATAAAGTTATAATGCCCTGAGGCACGGTGATATCACATTCAATAATGTTAGATCTCTGTGCATTTGAGCTACCAACATAAAAGTATTATTGTAGGTGGGTGTATACGTAGTTGCTTCCAAGCCATTGGAACTTCTACGTATGAATCCAACTACATAGTATATTTTAAATATTTTCGGATAGCCGGTGTTTGCTATATCATCTATGGGGGTTTTCAAACAAAAGTTTACAAATTGGTAGCTGTTATAATGTACGCGAGACTAATTGGTTCTTTGCGAAAACTCAGTTAGTTTAATATCATTGAGGTCTCAGTATTATGTATTGAGATGGTGAACTCACTCTTTTACCTATACGGGTGTGGCAAACCCCCACAACCGTATAGATGATGTTCCCTTGGCTGCAGGTACTCGAGTTGTAGTTGATGGGGTTGTAGACGTGCATTTGAGGTATTATGACCAAAGCTCGCCGCGACGATCGTAATTGCAGGACCATGGGCGTCCTCAGTTTTATAGGTTTTGTTATGCCTTGTGACGCCTGTGTCACCTGTTATTGTATAAAGTCATCTATGTTATGTAATTATATTGAGGAAAGACTTAAACAGATAGATGTTAAATGACTCTTGTTGTAATTAATTTGTGATAGATGTTTAAGATGTGATTTTCGCTATTAGATTTATGTTTTCCGCTGCATAGTTAGATAGATGTCATACTCTGATTTACTAGGTACATATTATGGGGTATGCACCACATGTTGGCTTTGCGACATATTGTCGTGCCACTGTGAAGATCCATTTGTATTTTAAGAGATTAATGTTTATGAAATGTTTTGTAAAAAAAAAAAAAAAATTAGGTCGTCACACAACACCGGTGCCCCAATTATGTATTTATATCGTCATATACTAGCAGCTCGATCGAGTCCGAGCTCAGGTGGCCCACGCCACAAGCAAAGCCGTAACCATGACACCCATTTAAGGCTATAAATGAACAAAGCTACTCGTGAGCTCGCTTAGGCTCGGCTCGGCTCGGTTAAGTTCGGCTCGAACTCGACTCAGTTATTAAACGAGATGTTTGTGAACATGAAATTATGCTCGATTATTAAATGATTCATACTTGTATAAAACTCTGCTCACTCGATTAAAGTTCGTGAACAAACTTGTATAAAGCTCGGCTCGCTAGTTAGATCGACTCGTATACATATACATATATATCATTTATATAGTATATTAGTCATTAAGAAAATGTAAGTATATTACAAACTTATATGCTATAATTTATAAGTATATCAAATAATTTATGTTATATTATATTATCGTATGTGTTATAAGTTTACTAATATTAATATAAGTATATGAATAATCAAGTATAATATATTATATATGTATATTTGTATAAGCATATAATTTATATATGTATATTTGTATAGTATATAATTTTTAATTATATGTTAAATTGAACAATTATATATATAGACATATACACACACACATATATATGATCGAATGATAATACTTAATCATATGATTATATGATATAGTGATTGAATATTTAATGATCATTGAATCAACCATTTCAATACTTAATTATATGATAGAATGACAACTCCAATATTTAATTTCAAATTAAGTGAAATAATAATGTTAGATCATATGATCATATAGCACACTATAATATGGCTATATGATCATATTATCATAAGTATTACCATTAAAATTTAGTTTATATGATTTTAAGCAAAAATGTGATTAATAATTAATTATCATGCTTATCATAGATAATATCATCATATGTATGATTTTTATAATTCATAAATATATATAATTACAAATTAAGCTATAAGTATAAATTATAATTAAGTATACAAATTCATACTTATACAATGATTACATATCTAGATGCTTAGATATGAAAATTAAGTATAATCCAAGTATCTAACAAATTAAATATGATTTGACATGACTTACTTTTAATTATTTGGGGTAATTACCTTTTTCCCCCATGAACTACCGGCCTGTGTCATTTTGCCCCCACGAACTACCACTTCGACCAAAAGAGAGCATCAAACTACCATTTTTACACACTTTGCCCCCTTCCGTCAGTTTAATTCATGCATAGATTTAAATGCCCTAACTCAATTTCAAAAATGACCTAAATACCCTTATCTTTAAAAAAAATGAAGAAAAAGGGGTGGCGGCAGCCACCCCTTGAGGTGGCAGGGTGGCCCGCCACCCCATTTCCTTCAGGTTTTTTTTTGTTTTTTTTTTTAAATATTAATTTTAATATTTTTTTTATTAATTACTGTAGAGGGCATTTTGGTCTTTAAATCAAAATTAACGGAAAAAATGGCATATTCCATCCAAGTTAACGGGATTCCTGACGGAAGGGAGCAAAGTGTGTAAAAATGGTAGTTTGATGCTCTCTTTTGGTCGAAGTGGTAGTTCGTGGGGGCAAAATGACATAGGCCGGTAGTTCATGGGGGAAAAATGTAATTACCCCTTAATTATTAGATAGATTGATGAAATGACCTATTTAAAAACTAATGAAAAATCTAAAGACCTAATTATCAAAATCTAAACATATAAATATTAAAATAAAATCACATAAAAACATATAGACTAAATATTAGAAAGTTTCATTAACCAGCCCATATGAACTATTTAATTAAGAGATATTCCTAAGTTGTACAAATAAGTTAAATTAAATAAAAATGATAGATGTGAACATAAGTAACATTATTGTAACAATAGCTATAAAGTAGTAATACCAGCTTTTTAATAGGTTGTATTCAATTATTTGACTCTGTCAGAAAAGTAATAATAGCCTAAAAATTAGAAATAGGCTATTAGTACAATTGACATTAGATATGAATGAAGCAAACGTAACAACTTGATTTATTTTTAGATAGATATTATTTTTCGGTTGATCAATTGTATTAGTTAGTAGCCTATTTAAGAGCTGTTTGGTTCAATTTGAACTCTTAGTTAACATTAAACTTGTTAGTTTGTGATTGGCTGTATTCTGTTTGAAAAAATTACTTTTATGTAATATTGCTATATAATCAGGGATGCCGTTTATTTTAGAGTCTTCATTTCAGAAAAATGGTTCAAGATGCTCTAAAGAAGATTTTGTGCAGATTCCAAGTTAAAGAAGTTGGATCCCAAGCTTCCGTCCAGACAGCCCAGTCATGCATCCGGACGCCCATCAGTGTTTAGGATTCGAACAGTTCAAGGTTACATCTGTCCAGACGTCATGGCAACACGTCCAGATGCTCATAAGAGTTCAACAGGAAATCGAATTTCCTTCTCAGACACATATATGGGAAGACAGCTGCATTCATCCCGACGACAGGGCAACACCGTCCGGACGCTATCCTTGATAAGGCAAGACGTGGAGAAGAATTGCAACTGTCCGGACGCAGTCCTTATTATGGTATTTACGTGCAGCAGAGGTGCAATCATCCGGACACTAGGGCAACACCTTCTGGACGCAGCCCTGATATGGTATTGCGTGGAGCGCGTTGTGGAAAGCCAGTTGCACAGTTGTCCATTCGAACGGCCTCAACTTGCGTCCAAACGCCACCTAAAGAAAACCGAATTAGTGTCGATTTAGGTCTTATGAAGCCTATAAATAGAGGCCTCTAGGCATGTGCATTATTTACAGAATTCAGTATTGATTTCCTTAGAGCTTAGAAAATATATTTTAGGGAGAAATTGTGAATATCCGCTAACTCTCAGAACTGTTGCCGTGCATAACTGAAGTCTATCTTAGGGAGGAGCCCTAAGGTAAAGGAATCCATAGAAGATGATGAGTGCCAAATATTGTGTATTTGGACCCCTTGATTTGCACTAGTTAGACCTTTAGCCTTGTTATTTTCTAATGTTTTGGTTAGTTTTTGTGTTTTCTGTTTCTGTAGGACAATAAAAGAGGAATGGCAAAATTTCATAAGGAAATGACTGGAAATTCGGAGGTCCTGAAAAGTCGATCGATCGAACTTAAAAGTCGATCGATCGAAACTTTGCCCGAAGTCGGATCGATTCGACATTTTTCCCAGAACCTGCTTTTGCAGAGCGCGCCAGAACACCCAATCAGAAGCCAAAAAGCAGTCTCCCTCTGATTTTCGCAGCAGAACACGCTGTTTCGTGTTCTTGGTTGTCTCTAGCAGCAGAGGAACCCTAGAGGAGGGTAGATGAGTCATTGTACATGGATTTCTAGCCCTAGCTTTCTTCTATAAAAGCCATAGCCATGCCTCCTTGTTGGGAGAGGTAGAATAGAGTAGAATAGAGCAGAAAAATAGTAGATAGGTTTAATTTCGTGCATCTTGTAGTGTATTTCAGTAGTTTTATTTTCAGACATTCTCTTTGTAAAGCTTTTCTTTCATTTCCATGGTTGTTCATCATTTTCTTGTGGTGTTCTTAGTCATGGAAGGCTAGTAACCTCAACTAGGGTTGAGGATGAAACCTTTCCATTGATGACACTCACAATCTTGTTGTACCACTTGCACATTTAATGATATATCATATTAGTTGTTCAAGTTCCATTCATTTAAAGCTTTATCTTTTGCAATGAATGTGGTTAGTGGTGGAAAGAGGACATTTTATGTGTTTCAACCGATGAATACATTGTTTTATCGGTTTGAATGATGATATCCATTGTGATTGAATGATACATTGGATGTTTTGATTTCAATTGGTACTCTTTGTGATTTGTCTATGTGTTGGATTCATTTAATGGTTCTCGGGTTTATGGTTAAGAAACTTGAATGACACCCTAAGCTTAATGTTCTTTGGGTGTTCAAGTGGAAACCAAGAGTGTGAGTTGTGGATTTGGTTTGGTGGATTCCTTAGCCTTAGTTCCTTTTAATTTGCATATTTCATTCCATCTCTTTTATTTAGTCTTTTGTTCTTGAATCAATTCTCAAACCTTTGGAACTAGGTTAAAATGAGGTTGATTAAACAAGACACCAATATTTGACCATTTCCTGTGGATTCGACCTCGCACTTGCACACACTATATTGCAAACGATTCGTGCGCTTGCGAGTACTATTTAAAACACACATCACCGTGCACAGCTGCCTGCCTTATGCTTGAGGTCTTTTTTTTTTTTTTTTTTTTTTTTTTTTTTTTTTTGAAATCAACATGCCCTTTCTTTTTCTTTTCGATCTTCTTTCTCTCTTCTTTTTCTTTTCTTCCTTCTCCCGACTTCCTTCCTTTCGTTCTTTTCTTCCACCGAGAGAGGGAGATCGAAGAGGGAGGCCAAGAGAGCTGGAAAGAACTTGAGAGAGACACGAGGTGGACTAGCCACCGATGGGGGTGGACAACGGCGTCGGAGGCCAGTGGGTCATGGCCCGACGCTGGTAAGCCAAGGGACGTCTTTTTCCGGCGTTTTCTCAGTACCCAAACATGGAGAAATTCATTTTTCGATAAGTAGGACTTTGATTTACATTTTTTTTAGCTTGTTTTGGAAAGATTTTGTAGAGAAACCATATGGGTATCGTGATTTTGGGTTTTATTTTGTGTGGATTTCGGTAACACCGAATGGGTACTGTTGGATCCTTTTGGGCTTGTAGATGTTGAAGTTTTTGGGTTGATTGTATAAGATTTTTCTGTAAGACTGAATGGGTATCGAAATTTTTCTTTGGGTTTTTCCTGCACTTTCTTGCTGATTTTCCGGGCATTTCTCTGGATGTTTTGGTTGAGGTACTGCACATTTTGGTCATGTTGATGATTCCTTAGTTTATGTGATTAGGTTCGGTTAGATCTGTTGTTGATTAATTAAAAACAGTGCAATTACGGGGCTGATTGTAGGATATTATTGGATGCGTGTGTAATTGGAGAGGATCTTCACTTTCTGTTTGGTTGCTGAGAAAACTGAAACAAGAGGACAGGATTAGGAATTGATTTGTTGATTTTCCGTAGCAGGCTATATATTTGGAAATAATAATGTTTTGGGTTTGCAAAATTATTATCAAACTCTAATTTTAGTACGATTAGCTTAGGCATGATTTGTTATTTCTATATATGAAAAAGAAAAAAAGAACCAAGTACATCCTTGATGTTGTGAGCCATGCTTTATTGCAGGGATATCATTTTTTGCAAGTGTATCGAGTTGCACATGCATTGTGAAGCCAAGGACGCAAAGTACGTATTGGCCTTGGCACTACAAAGTCGAATCAGTGAGGTAGTTTTATACTTTCTTGCATAATTCTTGATGAGTTATTTATCAACGAAAAAATGAAAAGCATGATCCCTGAAGATCATATCCACCTCCTCCCCTCTTTGTTTTCTATCACCTCTTAATTGTCAACAGTTTTTTCTCCTCGGGTTTTTGGAGTTGACATACATCCGGGAATGCTCATTTGTAGTTGTTACATTTTCTAAATTCTAAGCTATTCTAATTCTCTAAACCTTCTGATATTGAGGCTGGCAAGAGCAA